>CM069441.1:89616058-90150270 GCA_035610835.1 Ophiura sarsii | reverse complement strand
ATCCAGATATAATTAAATTATATATAGCACAACGTTCACTGTTTTTAGATGAAGAGCCCTTTATGGATACATACACCTGTATTATAACCCATACAATATTATGTGACTTTATAGTAAGTTAAAATGTTTCAACATTCATGGCAACACCTCCCAGACAACATGTTACATATGAAGAGGTATTTTGCAAAAGGGCCTACATCCACTTTGGCTCTTTTTGAGAAAAAGTCAAAAAATTGTTTCTAATTATTCAAGTTGAGCAATTGAAAAATTGAATGGATTATGAAAGAGGTACACCCCTGAAAGCCCTTTTGAAACAAAACTCTATCTGTTTGTACATAGAGAAAATACCACACAAAACAAATCATTTATTTTAATCATTTTTCAAAAATGAGTTTTATTTAGAAATGTATAGGGCACAATCATATTATGTTTCAAGGAAACAAAGTCATTTTTTTCTTCAAAAAAGACTTACATCTCATTGTATACAGCCATTGAAGTTGTTTTGTTGCAAAAGGGCTTGTATCCAGAATTAATTATGGATACAAGCACTTTTGCAACAAAACAACAACTTCAATGGCTGTATACAATGAGATGTAGGTCTTTTTGAGAAAAAAAATGACTTTATTTCCTTGAAACATATGATTGTGCCCTATACATTTCTATATCAAACTCATTTTTGAAAAAAAAATGCACCATAGCCCTTTTGCAACAAAGCTCTTCATATATTGGCCCAATATTGGCTCAACATTGGCAATATTGGCATTGGCATTATCTTGTTGACCAATATTTGGCCAATATTGGGTTCCCATTGGCAATGTTGGCATCGGCACTTTTGGCAACCAATATTGGACCAATATTGGTGACCATGAATAGCACAATATACCAATGGCGGAAAATGACACCATTGCTTTGATGTACACATTCTGACGTGGTTTAAACATTGCGGCCGCTGTTCAAAGTTATCGCTTCCCGGCCTTTTGGCTAGGATCTTGTGCCTTGTCCTTCCCTTGAAGATTTTCCCCCTTTTCCCCTTGTCCTTGGGTTCCCCTTTGCCAAAGTTGGTCCTGGTCACGGGTTGGCTCGGGATCCGCTCACTCCTCTTTACGGGAAATAAAACAATATAAAGAGAGAATTCTTCTTACAAAACATTTCTCCAAGATCGCCCAATATTGGCGCCAAGCTTGGGCCAATGAGGAAATAATATTGCGCCAATATTGTAAGCCAATATTGGGCCAATGAAACATTAATATTGGGCCAATATTGTAATGTAAAATAGCATAATATCAACCGAATTGTATGATGAAAATATAATTTTAACAGTGGGATGTATGTGTTAGACCACTAGTAACTCATATCCAGTATTTTTGCTTTGTTAACATAGTTAAAATCCAAAATGGCTGCCAAAATAGGTCCCAAAGTAATCTAACTAATCTAACTAGCAGCCTTATCTAAATATGAAGATATACAACTTACAATAAGCTCTATTCTTGTATTTGTAACAATAATGGGTTGAGACGATTGTTGAGACCTTATGTACCATGTACGGATGGAAAGAGTGTATTCCAATTAGCAAATGATTCAAAACATGTTCAATAATGACTGAAATAGTATAGCATATAATTATATTATACTAGTAAGTCTATTCTGATGGTTATTTGACCCATCAGGCCATACCTTAGATCAGGCCATACCTTTTCCTATTACATGCTAAAACCAAGTAAAAGATTATACTAGCGTTACAGTCACCACTATTAAGAATGCCTTATACACACATCTTTGTGGCGCTGTATCGAGAAATGTATGCGGGACCTGCCTGGATGGATAACATGGCTATGCGTATTCATGGATTAGATATTTCTCATTCAATAAATACAAAACAATATACAAGTTGTCATGTTTATAAGCTGGCTTATGAAAGTATAGCTTAGATGACTACACAATTTGTTTAAACAATCAAATATGACAAATTGTTTTCCTGTCCTATTGAAGCCTGTCCCTGGTCAGGGAAGAAACACAACTCATTTTTCCCGTTTTAGGTATGTATCCCATCAGTGCTGTATACTAATATCTAAAAGTATGGGTTGGCTCGCTGCCTGTCATAGCCACTAGCTCCATCAGCTATGCTTCCAGCTCCACTATCCGCATGACCTCCACTATTCTCCAGTCGATGCTGCAGAAAAAGACATTTTTGTATTAGATTATTAAAATTTAGTTTATTGACATTTCCTTCAAGCATAAGTTATAAGCAGATTAATATGCATGCAATATCTAAATATATTTCTGCCAGGACTTTTATATACAGCTCCATAAAAAAACTAAAACATATTTCTTGCAGCAACTTATTAACAAAGCTAGTATAGCTTAATGGAGTACATGTGCCACTGTGCAAAAAAAGGGAAAAAGCATATTTTCTCTTTGCTTGGCATTTATTTATTAGCCAGACTAAGTGTCACTTCAGGTGGGGGTTGAAGTGTGATGTAATTGATTACTTACCAAGTGCATCATATGTAGGATTGTTATATAAACAACTTTCCTACATGTTATAAAATAGCTACTATAGATAATTGATAGAATTTAGGGCTGCACACATACAAATAATTAGGCGACTGTCATAGAGTTGTGCCACAGGAAGGTAGAACTTGCATTACAAATAAGTCAATATATTTTTGGTAATTTGTTACACAGCCAAGTAGTAACCTACCATAAGTATAAAGTTATCCATGGTCATCAATACCTGTTCATCTGTTGGAGCCTCCCATGACTGTATTGTGAGGAAAAAATACAATAATACTATTTATAAATCAAAGTTGTAGAAGCATGATAAATAAATGGGCACACCATTGAACAGTAGTAAGGGGTCTACTGCCACTCTCATCAATTTTTTGGGTGAAATGTGCCCAAGTAACTGCACAATGATAGCGACGCGCAGTGCCAGCTGATTTTCTTTTTTTGGCCCATCTTGCTGTAATTTGCTTTATGCCTGCAGTGTGAGTATGACCATGTCAGAAAAACATAGTAAATTCGCACAGGCCATTACATATTTTTGATCATCTTGCTATTTTATTCCATAACCCTGGTAGACTTGAGAAACTTACCAGTGTGGCCACTTTCTCTCGGCGATTCTTGATGACATATATAACTGATGTTAAAGTAAGAGCCACAAGTATTCCCCCGACAACACCAGCTATGATTCCTATGACAGGACCACTGATGGTGTTTGCTGGGGATACGTCGCTATCATCTGATTCACCATCACCTTGACCTGGAAGTAGTTATCATCGATTATGTCACAAATCATTCAAAAAGTGTGAAAATATTTTTCAATTGCCTATATTTTGAATATTTTGGGACATCTTCATATATTGTTTTACATATCTTTGGCAACCCGATGTGTTCATCTTTTCAACGATATACCCAATCGCAATCAAGTGCTCAACTACTTGCTTGGGAATGTGGAGAGGTTTCAATAGTGCAACAATGTGTAGCATTGGCATCCACAGTACAGAGATCTCTATTGAGTTGTTCTTTAAACCACAATTATAGAGGTGATTCTGGCACTTTCAGATTGAGAGCGCACCACATTCTCAAGCAAGTGGCTGAGCACTGATACAAGTGAGACCTCACCACATTCTCAAGCAAGTGGCTGAGCACTGAAACACGTGTTTGCTATAAATTAGAAAGACTAGCACATCATCTTTCTTTTATATGTATAAGAAACAAACAAAATACAGGTGTTTGAAGGGAAAATCTGAATTCTTTTGGAAGGGTTTAGTTGCCACCTGTGGAAAAATGAATTGCAGTAGGGTAAAATATTGTGGGTTCCAACTTCTCAGGGGCAGGGGTAACTAGAGCATATACCTGTTTTCTGAATGTCAAAGAGCTTCACATTCTTAAGCAGAAATAGTTCACTCAATGTTACTTAGATCATTTTTGTGGACACCCATGACGGCTCTCCATGTTGATAGATGCAACAAACTACCGTTATGCATTTAGTTGAATTTGCAAAAATTAACTATGTAGTTGTGTTGACACTTCTCTCTACAGTATGATGATTTATCTTTCAAAAGTTGTGCTAGAAATTATCTCAAAAGAGGACTTGTTGAAGGAGAAGAACTATGAAGCCACAACTGCTGTATTGTGACTTTATCTGAAACATCACATTTTGCTCCTTTATGACTAGAAGAGTCCCAAATGGGAATTCCGAGTCATTCTTGTAAGATTTGATAAATTGGCAAAACCTGATTTAGGTTTATATATCACTGATACGCTCTCTTTCTTTTGAGACCTAAAATGTAAAAAAAAATCGCTTCTGATTTTGATGCATCCAATTTAATTCATTGGCTGTTTATGAATTATCTTGGGTAAAAATATAGATCGTGCCTCTTACCATCATCATCTTCCAGCAAGATTCTGGTTGAATGTGGAATGCCCAGCTCAGTGCCTCTTGGATTAGAAAGCAGACATTTGATGGCTTCTGTTGGCTCTATTACATCATCATCTAATATCGTTATGGAAACTGTCTTTCTGCTATCTCCATGTTCAAAAGTAACGGTGGTTGGGGTAAATACAAAGTCGCTTCCTAATATAGCGCCATCACCCACTGCCAATATTTCTGTAAATATAGGAAATTAGATCAACATGAAGTGCAACGTATATTTGATGGGGAGGGGGGGGGGGGGGGGGGGGGGGGGGGGGGGGGAGGGGGTTATAGGCTGGGTCCCTATATAGCAGTAGGACTCAAACTCACAACCTTCCGATTATGAGTGCTCATTCCACTGGACCACTTGTGGCTGAAACAATAGAGGGGGAAAAGGTGGAAACAGACCTTCTTCAACCATTGCATGTTTGGTGGTCGAATATAAATGGTCACACATACTTTGCTACTTACCTACACTAGCGGATCCCTTTGTGTCTCCTTTTCTTAACACTACTATATCGACACTACCGACACCTTCATTGGTAGTATAGTGCGAATACTCAAACACAAATGCAGCTGTGCACAAGCAAAGAAAAAAGTTATACAAAAATTAGTTACGCTGGCCAATTGAAACAAATGTAGGGGTGTGTGTATACGTCACCTGGTAGTTTTATTGCATTCATAAGTGCTGCCAGTTGGTATATATGGGATTAATGAACAATTGGCATAAACTACCTGTAACTCAGAAAGCTATTGCAGATATGGTCTTTTTGTTCAGATACCCAGTGATGTTAAAATCTAATATCTATAGTAATAGCTACCACATATAAACTTCTGGAGCTATAAGGTGCCCCTTGTGAAAATGCAATCTTACACATGTCAGCCATTTTAGATAGGGCCTTGTGCATGGCTCCAAACCCTCGATTTGGTGAACAACTTTTTATGAGTTCAATCCAAAAAGTAATAGACGATAACATTATGGTGCGTATATAAAAGGTTACAATGAACTATAATTTTGCTGCTATTCATAAAGAATTCATAGGAATCGTGTCAGGGGCGACCTTTCTATCAGAACGTCTGGGGGGGGGGGGGGTTGTTAAACTCAAAACACTATGAAAAATCAAGCAACTTTTGAACTATTAAGTATACATTTTTAGATCGGAGAATCCATTTTTGGTATTAAATATCACTACAAATGGTGATTTGATGAATTTTGACCAGAACAAATAGCCGAAATTGCACCAAAATCATCGAAAGACCCTTCTCTTTTTTAACATAAAACATTTTTAGTTTTTAAATTTTTGACCCAAAAAGCATTTTAAAAACTAAAAATAGGGACAGCGGTCCCAAATAGGTCGTCCGTTTATATTGGTAGATTAAAAACAAGGTGGCTCTTAAACCACAGGCATCAGGCAACTAGAAAGAAAGAGGTTAGACCACTGACGGATCCAGGATATCAACAATAAATAAATAAACATCCTGGAGTTTGGTATGTAACCTTTGACCTCATTAACATATGAAGGTTTCCATGTTGCATCTATGAACCAAGTTTGGTTGCAATTAGTCATTGTATGGAAAAGAAATGGACAAGACAAAAGGTGTGTACCAAAATTGTGTACCAATTGTTGACACACATATGACAGACACACCCCACACAGACGAAGGATGCAGCCATAAGGTCTCTCTCCTACGGACGACCTAAAAATGTGTATGTTAAAAAAAATCCCTAGAGAAGTGTCTTTAGATGATTTTGGTGTATATATAGTGTAAATCGGTGTTTTGTATGTTGACACTGACTTTTATGTAAACATTTATTTTGAAGTAAAAATATGGGGTTGAGGGCTGGTTAAAGATACTGAATAGTATGTAAATGGTTTATTCTTTTGAAAAATAGGAGGGTCATTTTCATTTGCAGGATGAGTGGGAGGGAATGGCTGTAATTAGGGACAGCACAGTACTTTTGTTACTGCTATCTGGATCCAGCCTGACTACTTACAGTCGTCATCAATGATTGAGATCCGAGCGATATTTGTAGGACCCTGCACATTACCAGCCTCAGGATCAGAGAGTATCACCATAAATGTTTCCACAAACTCAGCTTCATCGTCATCAGTGATTTCAACTTCAACCATCTCAGTCATCTGACTGGGAGCAAAGTTTACTCGTTTATCCACTCTTGGGAAGTCTTCGTTGACCTGAGCTTCGCCGTTCACAGTATTAAATCCTGTCAAAATTGTGGATAAAAAGGAAACGATTTAGAGAGTGACATCATCATAATGAGCAATGGCAGAGAGGGAGCTCATCAATATCATCGGTTGTCTACACTTGATAGATACCGGAAAATGAGGACTTGAGACAAGCCTACACTTAGTATGTAAATACCAGAAAATGAGAACTTGAGACCAGACTCAAGCTGCGCCCTGGACTGAATTTCTTCAGCATTGTACTCAACAAACATTAGGAGCTCTGTGACTAATGTCGCCGCTCATATGTTATGGTTTATTGAGGTTGAACCGTGCGATAAAATAAGTTGCTGTGACACAAACTGGGGTCTATTCACCAACAGGACCCAGTCAGGTATGGTTCAAAATCTAAATTCTAAGACCCTGAGAACTGTGAAACCCGAAAACAGCTCTAGTTAAGATTTGATATTTGAAATCACGTTACAATGATTACTTACTGACGGACCCCGCAACGGATGTGTCTCCTGTCCTTGTAATAATGACAGTTGCTTTCAAATCAGGCTCATAGACTCTATATTCAGTTGGTATAAATGCAAATCTAGAACCTGTGGTAAGATATGAGATTATTAGACAGAAATATGAAGAAACAGAAACAAAATATACAGGTAAATTCTGAAACACTAAATATAAAGGTTGTTCCAAAGTTAAGCAGCAGCTTGTCTAAGATGAAGAGTGGAGTCCTTTGTAAAGTGGGGTTAATTTCATTCATACACTTGAAAACATACCAGAACAAGTGCATTTCAAATATGTCTTTCCCAATTCATTTATTTTGTTCATCTTTTAGATTTTTTTTAAACATTGTGAAAATGTTTAAAAACTTGATTTTCTTTTTAAATGTTGAGAAATTTTAAAAATCTTGTTTTAAATGTTTGGATATTTACAAAACACCAAAGAAGACAAACAACACAAACATCAAACATCAACAAATCGACTGACACTACCCAGTCTGACAAATGACATTTACTTTTGTCAACTAATGGCCTTTCGAGCAAGACCTGTTCTCCTTCTTAGGATGTTATATAAGTGAATCGGTATTAATGATTTAGAGAATAAATAGCGTCACTACTGAATCATCAATGCTTATGCTTGTCAATGTCCTTCTAAGTATTCTCTAAATATGCATTCAAGGGTACTTTCTTGAAATCATGTATCAACTATCAAGGGTTCATTCTTTAAATCATGTAATAACAAAATAACAACAAATCTCACTGAAAAAGCAAGTGATCAACCAGGAAGATATGTCTAAAACAATTCTGATGCCGTATTCAAAGAAAAAAGGGCAGCAAAGTAAAGATGTAACAAGATACTTACTTGTTACAGTACCACCACCGCCACCTGTGGATTATATAATATATGTACTATTACAAGATGATATACGAACATGGAAACGATAACAAGAAACACACCACTTATGTGGTTTTGATCTGTAAAAGTAAAAATTCTCAAGTTACGAAATAAACTTTGTTCATCCCAAATCGATGCTTTACATTACAAGAAATATGGCTGATTATATATCTTAAATGGTATACTCTGTGTCACCTAGTTGGGACATGACATGATGTCATAATCACATCAGTTCTGCCCAAAGGCTAACATTCTTCTTTGATCGCCCTGTAACAATTGGTGTACACGTATGACATTATTATGCAATCACTATTAGTTCAATCAGTTCTAAATTGGCGAGAAATACTCGGTTTTTATCTATCCGCGGGTAAAAGTAATCCAAGTGTATAAGTGTGATTTTGGCTTACGCAAGCGTCACGCATACAATGTAACTGCGACATTGGGTGCCATATTGCGCTATGTGAGTGTTTTGCGCGTGACGCTCTTCTGAATTCATTCGCTGCTGTAAACAAGTTTTGCTAATTTGGAACTGACTGAACTATAGTACATGTGATGATGTCAAAGTCCCAACTTGAGATGATATGGAGTACCGTAGAACCTGTGCCATGTCAGCAGTATCTTATTGTACATGTATTATGCTTTCTGACAGGTACATAGACATTATATGATAAAGCATATACCATATAACGGTGGTTTTGATTACAATGGGTATGGAACACACACATTGATACAAATCTCAAGTATCATTTTGAGTTGCTACTTCAGGTCAAAGGTCATGTAGAGCTGAATATTAGAGCGTGTAAGAATTAGGCTGTAAAAATAACTCGCACGTTTTGTCCTCAGATAGTCACATGAACATCTACATAATTTTACAAAACTTACTCTGTATTGGAAGCCATAACAGCTGCCCTGCAATCACACTTAGAGATCCTAACTGACCACTGTCTACTACCTCCTGAAGAACAGTGAATAACGCTTCCTCATTGTAAAACTCTGCAGAGCCAAGGTCAAACAAAACCTCAATGTCCCCGGAATCAGTTTGCCTGCAAAAGAAATAGTGTATGATTTTACGTTGTGTGTGCATCAATGCTCCATGTTGCTGTTATATTCTTTGCCTTTCCTTTTATGTGTATTTTTGAGTACAGCGCAGAGGTTTTTATACATGTTGCGATTTGTAAATACGTTATTATTATTATATTATTATATTTCTGTAGGTATCCCGAATAAGTATGTTGACAGAATACAGTGCACACCTCATGAATAATTGATGCATATGCATCCATATGAATAATTGATGCATATATGAAACCTCAAGTACAGTTTATCTGTGACAATCCATGGAATCGTTTAAATTGCACTATATTTTACTGGATAACTGAAATTTCTTTTCAAGAGAGTCAGAAATAATATGTACATCCAATTCTTTTTCTAAATAAGTTAATATTAGGAATAAAAATACATTTATATGCATCACCCTCTTGTATCGCATGTGATTTTCCAATATGCCCACACATGATGTGTGGGCCGTTGACATTTGTATGGATTTTAATATAAATCATGCTTACATGAATTGTATGTTTGTAACAAATTGATGACCTGGTAAACCGGCATAAAGTAATTGTATTTCCTCTCTGACTTGTTCCATTAAGGCTTGGTATTCAGATGAAGTAGGATCAGAGAGAGCAGGAGTATACTGCATATCGGTCAGTGTGATGGATGTACGTTGTAGCTCAACTGTATATATGAAAAAACCCATCAAAACGATTAGTTTCGTATCAATCTAAATATTAAGTTCATTGCTGACAAGATCTTTAAGTGAAATAGATTCACAATTATATATAGGCGCACAAGCAATGTCATATACCTATTACACATAATCTACCGATTCAAGTTCAAATAACTACAGACCAGTGTCACTCACTAGTTTATAAAGAGATTTCCTCCCTAGCCGATTGAGACATACTACAAAAGACCTGAATGCCCTTTCTGCCTGGTCATTCTCGATTTCAACGCCAACAAATGTGTGGTTCTTCGCATCAAGGCTGCACTCGAGTACCAGTACTCCCTGAATGGAGTTTACCTACAGGAAGTGGATAGTCAGAAAGTCGTAGGTATTACTGTAAGTAATACTCTTACGCCGACAATAACCAAGATAACCAAGAAGGCCCGCCTAAAGACAGCGATGATCCGACGCTGCTTTTACTGGACTCGACGAGATAAAAATATCAACTCTCTACAAGTCCCTAGTTCTACTGCGTGGAGCCCTCTAACAAAAGATAACATTACCAAATTAGAAAAGGCGCAGAAAAAACTGCCTTCGCCTGTGCAAAGACAACAAGATCATCATGGAATCTTTGGAGGAGAGAAGGAGAAATACAGAGCTGGTTGATATTTACAAATGCATTAATGGTCACTACAAAACTGCATCTAACAAGTACTTCTCTCTACCCAAATAGAGGCCTCAGGGGTCATTCTAAAAACTGTTTGTCAGGCGCACTAGGACCAAACTTGCCGGCTCTATCAGAGTGGTCGGTCGATGGAACAACCTCCTGAATCAGTTATTTTAAGAGCAATTTGAGAGTCCTTCCCATTGGAGTAAAGGACTAATCGACCAAGTATCCAAGTATCTTTTTCTCTTGGATATAAATTCCAATCAGATGACATTAAAATCAGCTTTCTATCAAATTCATTCATGTCAGAATCTTTACCATCCGAACGTGACTATGGGTAATTTTTTCCAGACGGTTAAAAAGATAGGTAATTCACCAACCAAGTAAACCGACTGATTGACTAACTGAATAAAAAGAATGAAAACAAAAATCATATCCTTACCTTCTACTTGTCCACCTATTTCAAATTCCGGCATCTCTTCAACAACATTAAAGGAACCAATCTGCCCAGAACTTACAGCTGTACTTAAAACTTCTAATAGTTGGTTGTTATCGTAGAAATCTATGGTGCCTAAATCAAACAGTACTTGAACATCACCAGACTCCGTTTCACTGAAAATCAAGGTAATAGGAATGTGGCATCAATTGAAATGTTATGTAATTGTCATATTCAAAGCCTGACACTTCACTTGCATGAATTGCATTTGAAAATATCATGTATTTTGCTTTGCCCCTTCCTATATTTGTGTGATCATTGTATATCGTATATTATATATATATGCAGCAATGGAAATACCCACATTTATAACCCTACTAACGTTTACTTAAGGACATAAATCAGTTGAAAAAATGGTCCTAGTGGGAATCGATCCATGGACCTCTGCATTGCAAAGCATATCTCTCAACCACTAGACTAACGAGGGGTGAACTGGCAAGGACATGAATTTAATCCCTCCTACACATTACGGAATAAAGCAATACTACTATTATGATCATTACACACACTATTATGAATAGCTAGAGCTCGCGACACACATGATCATCCACCCTGAGTCGACAGTCATGTGGGTATTTCCATTACTGGGTATATACCTAATTATTAAAAGTGGAATAAAATACAAGCTTCGATGTATAGTGCACTTACACAAATTCCAGAATATTGATAAATTGTTCTCCTGGTATGTCAATATACAGTTGCTCCAATGCTGCTGTGATTTGATCAGCTAGCTGTGAGTAGACTTCTGAATTAGGGTTAGATAGAGCTGCTGTGTAGGGCGTATCCAACAGACTCAATGATGAATGGTAGTATTGAGCTGCAGGGAGATTGACAACATTTTATACAAATACATTAACACTAATGATAAAAAAGCCCGGCAAAAATAAGATGAAATTGAGATCAGGACACAGAAGCAAACCTTGAATAGGGATGCTGTGATTTTATTTAAGATTTATTTCAAATTACTGTCTATAAGACAGTCACCTGATCAGAGAGGGGTAAAAATGCAAATTTGTGATGACCACACAAGAAGATATCCAATAAGATATCTTAACTTCACGTATCTACATGGATGCAAACAATTGATCCTGAGACTGTTCTAGTTAAATTCAAATCAATTGTAATTTTGCAATTTAATTAACTAAATGTTAAATACTGTTTGGGTTATTTTTTGCTTAGTGCTTCCACTTTCTACACATACATGATTGCTGTTTTAACCTAGAGCCAATGACATCAATATTCGTAAATACAATATATCTTCATTATGCAAATACAAATAACAATGATAGTTTCTACACTCAGTCAATAACATAAATATTCGTAAATTCAATATATCTTCATTATTGTTTGAAACGCCGTTTTGGTTTTAAAAGCATCAAGCCATTGCCTTTTAACAAAAGAAAGTAATAAATAAGTTATTAATTGTAACTAAATGAGGAGAGTAAGATATTTAATTTTTGCTGCGATGTGCTTTTGAACAAAGAACAGTTTATAAGACCTCATAATTTAAATACAAAATAAGTAAAAACTAAATAACTCAAATAGAAAAAACTAGAGCACAATATAATATATAATTAATTATCAGATTTATAATTATCATATATATATATACTTGTTTGATCAGTTCCACTACCATTGCCACCGCTACCACCACTTCCACCCGATCCTGAAATTAAACATGGAAAATGGTATTAATCTTATAATATTTGTAGAGTGTTTTTGTGATAAAACATGCAATCCTTTACAAAGTACTTGTGATAAACCCAAAAATCTTGACAACACTCTCAGCATAAAGTGACACTAAATTTGGATGGTGGTATATGTATTTACTTTCCTGATTGAGACCCCCCAAAAAGGTTATCTTCCTCTCTCCCTTCCTCTAGCATGGGTGGAAATAAACAGGGTATGTTTCTAGAATATCATTTGACATGACCTTACCTTCCACAGGTTCAAACATAACTTCACCAGGCTCCACTACAAACTCTCCAAGTTGGCCGCTATTGACTGTGTCTTGTATAACCATCTGCAATGTTTCCAGATCTACATTATCCACTGACACCAAATCAAAGATTACGTCTATACCACCCGAGTCATTTGGTCTATAGAAATAAATATCATACAGATATTTATTAGTCAAGTGCCTGTGCTTGGGCTATAGTATTTTCAGATGTTTTAGAATTTTGGGGACGGATGTCTGTAATACTTCAGTCATCGAGAGATTTCATACATCACAATTGGCCTTTTTAAAATAGAAATACTCACACAAATTGAATATTTGAAACATGTTGATCCCCTGGGATATCAATGAAAAGTTGCTCTAACTCTTGTTGTATTTGCTCTGCTAATTGCATGTATTCTGGTGACTCTGGATCCATCAAGGCTGGGTTATACTCAACATTTGGTAAAGTTATCATGGTTTGTTGTACAGATACTGCAGAAACAGAATGAATACAATAAACGTGGTGATATTTCTTGTTTTACTATTGTTTTATTATTAATCTTATGCAAATACAAATAACAATGATGGTTTCTACACTCTGTATTACAGCTTTGCAGTATAAGTAACGTGGTTTCGGGAGGTAGGGGTTTAAGTTATGTAGTATAACCCATGAGAGGGCCATGAGGTAATGCAATAATGTGGTTCCTTATTAGATAAACCATGCGATATAGCTAGGGGTAGGGTGATAATAAAGTACTATGGTATAAGCCACAGGAGGGCTAATGAGGGTAGATGGCTTTGGGTAAGTAATGTGGTTTAAGCTATGGATTGCCAGGGGAATAAAAAAGGTTATCTTCCTCTCTACCTTCATCTAACATGAGTGGAAATAAACAGGGTATGTTTCTAGAATATCAGTTGACATGACCTTACCTTCCAACGGTTCAAACATAACTTGCCCAGGCTCCACTACAAACTCTCCAAGTTGGCCGCTATTGACTGTGTCTTGTATTATCATCTGCAATGTTTCCATATCTCCATTATTCAATGACATTAAATCATAGATTACGTCTATACCACCCGAGTCATTTGGTCTATAGAAATAAATATCATACATAATTATATTTATTAGTCAAGTGCCTGTGTTGGGCTATAGTGTTTTCAGATGTTTTAGAATTTTTGGGAAGGATGTCTGTAATTCTTCAGTCATCGAGAGATTTCATACATCACAAATGGCCTTTTTTAAAATACTCACACAAACTGAATATTTGAAACATGTTGATCCCCTGGGATATCATTGAAAAGTTGCTCTAACTCTTGTTGTATTTGCTCTGCTAATTGCATGTATTCTGGTGACTCTGGATCCATCAAGGCTGGGTTATATTCAACATTTGGTAAAGTTATCATGGTTCGTTGTACAGATACTGCAGAAACAGAATGAATACAATAAACATGGTGATATTTCTTGTTTAACTATTGTTTTATTATTAATCTTATGCAAATACAAATAACAATGATGGTTTCTACACTCTGTTTTACAGCTGTGCAGTATAAGTCACGGTAGTAGTAGAGGAAAAATCAGTCTCGGGAGGCCTTATTTTAAAAGTAACCTGACCATAAAAATAAACAGCATGAATTATATATCAAATTAAAGCTACAACCCTCAGGAATCTCACTATGGGGATGCATTTGTTGATATAGGGGGTGCATCTATGAGTTTTTGGGCCGTTTCCATGGCAACCATCAAATAGATTAATAGCATTGAAACAAATCGCGTACATTTCTAAATCATTTTGTATCAATATAAAACCATACAAAGTACCTTTTCCTTCATGATCTTAACTTATGAGTATCAACCTTTTCTGAAAATGATAAATAAATGTTCTATTGATTATTATTTTTGTTACCATGGCAACCAAAAACCTTTTTTTGATTATTTTTGATAGAAATTTAAGATTTTCAAATTTGGTCGTTTATTATATTTCTGAAAGTTTTTGGTCTTTTATCTTTTGGTGTTACTAATCACCGAAAGCAAATGTTTTTTTGCTATAAAATACCTTTTTTTACCAAAATAGCCCTTTTTCCACGATTTTACACATTTTTAAACAAAATTGCCAATTTCCCAATTTTTCATCAAAAAAATATGAAATGCTCAATCTATTGTTGTTCATCTAGTAAACATCAAATTACGCCAATCAAATCACAGGCAAAGAAAATATTACAGAAATTTGGTTTCAAATTTGTATGTCTTACCACAGGAATTTGGTTTTTAGTTTGTTCATATCTCATGATATAAGCTTTTCTACAGGGTAAGGCCAATGTGTAAAAATCTTGACCAAGTATCGTAATGGCTCATGTTCAAATTGCCTTAGAAGTCCCTTACCATGGAAAAACAGTGCAAATAGCACATCAAATTAAAGCTACAACTGTCAAAAATCTTACTCTGGGTTGCACAGGTCATATGTGGGGGCATGCCTCCGTTTTAGTGTCGTTTCCATGGTAACCTTAAAAATTTAATAACAATGTTTGGGAAAATCAAGAACAAATTTCAAATCAATTTTAGTTACCATTTACTATTTCAGATCAAATTTTCCTCTACATATATTACTAATAGTTCTTTAATTGTTCTAAAAATTGCAAGCATACGATCTTTTGTTATTTATTTTTGTTACCATGGCAACCAAAATTCCAATTTTAGTCAATACAACCGAATTGTTCTTGTTTTATTCTGATTTAATCATTTTACATAAATCAGAATAAAATATTTGGACTTGTATTATTTTTAACTAAATAATTAAAATGGTTTTCATCTAGAATATTCAAATGTGACCAAAATTGGCACTTTTTTAATGATTTTACCCCAATTTTATCAAAAAGTGCCAATCTAAAAAAAAAATCAAAGAAAAATATGAAATGCTTATTTGTAGATGTGCTATCATATGAAACTTAAAATTAGTCAATTTTATCAATACCAGACAAAATAATCATGGAATAAATGTATAAATTGCATAGCAGGCCATATAAAGTTGGTCATTATTTCATCGAAATCTTGAGAAATAAGCACTTATACACTATTTTGTCATTCTGGTGAACTGGGAGTATCAAATTATACTTGGGGTTTTTCAAATCTCATTTTAGGTACCTTATCATGAAAAACAGCACAAATGACACATCATATGAAAGCTACACCTCTCGGGATTATTACCAAGGGGGTGCACAGTTTACATAGGACATGAAGCTGGGGAGAATCTATGAGTATTTGAACAGTTTCCGTGGCAACGGAAAAACGAATGGAATTTTGCAGGGGTCCAGGTGATCAAGATCAAGTTATCATAACCACAAGGGAGTGATTATGCTACATTCAAGAATCCAGAGTTATCATTTTACAACAATGTATCATTAATAATGATTTTTTTCCCGTTTTCAGACATGCGCAGAAAGGATCACATGTGAAAATCCGAAATGTTGAATTTCTTTTACTCGGGTAGTTACTGTTCGGACACAAATTGTGGTTTTCGGGATGAGTGATGACATATGGTCTTCACCCAAAATATTATCTTCAGGGATATAGCTACATTTCTGTATATGCGGCTGTTTGTTATTCTTAAAGAACGCATAGTAACAAGCATTTATACGTCCAACAAATTAAAATATTTTACGAAATTTTCTAAATGTAAACAAAAACTCTTACGCAGATCTTAAAGTGACACTTCACATTAATAACATAGATGAACGCGGAGTTTGCTAACGATAAAGAAACTGGCGGTACCATACCAACAGTTTCTATGTTATTGCTGCGCGACCGCGTTTAACATGGTGCACGCGATTCGGCGCACACGTAATGACGCAGACAATGTGTACGCGTTTGTGGCGCAAACTGCATTGTAAACGGGGCATGCAGTGAAAGCAGGCAGTCTGTACGGTTGCTCCGCGGTGCATACCATGTTACCGTACAGTACAATAAAATGTATACCATGTTACCGTACAGTACAATAAAATGTAACGAGAGAAAGACACAAACAAAACATTAATCATAAAGCCAAGACCTTTATTTTAATAAAGAAACTGGGAGCAAGGCGCAAACCGTATCAAGGATAACATGTATGAAAGTGACTGAAGTGGCTAAAGGAAAATACATTTGATGGACTCACTCATGCAGTTGTAACCCCATGGCCATGATGGCTGGTCATGAAGCTACGGGTTGGTGGATCATGGTCGACCCCCCCCCCCCCCCACCACAGACACACCCCCATCCCCCACACACACCCCTTTTATTTTCTTTGTGCGACTTATTATACAGCGGTGCGGCTTACTGTATACGATGAGGTCTGAATCTTAATTTGAGGTGCTGCGGCTTATTCGCCGTGCGGCTTATTCGCCGTGCGGCTTATTCGCCGTGCGGCTTATTCGCCGTGCGGCTTATTCGCCGTGCGGCTTATTCGCCGTGCGGCTTATTCGCCGTGCGGCTTATTCGCCGTGCGGCTTATTCGCCGTGCGGCTTATTCGCCGTGCGGCTTATTCGCCGTGCGGCTTATTCGCCGTGCGGCAAACTGTGCATTGTAAACGGGGCATGCAGTGAAAGCAGGCAGTCTGTACGGTTGCTCCGCGGTGCATACCATGTTACCGTACAGTACAATAAAATGTATACCATGTTACCGTACAGTACAATAAAATGTAACGAGAGAAAGACACAAACAAAACATTAATCATAAAGCCAAGACCTTTATTTTAATAAAGAAACTGGGAGCAAGGCGCAAACCGTATAACGGATAACATGTATTAAAGTGACTGAAGTGGCTAAAGGAAAATACATTTGATGGACTCACTCATGCAGTTGTAACCCCATGGCCATGATGGCTGGTCATGAAGCTACGGGTTGGTGGATCATGGTCGACCCCCCACCCCCACAGACACACCCCCCCCCCCCCCCCCCCATCCCCCACACACACCCCTTTTATTTTCTTTGTGCGACTTATTATACAGCGGTGCGGCTTACTGTATACGATGAGGTCTGAATCTTAATTTGAGGTGCTGCGGCTTATTCGCCGTGCGGCTTATTCGCCGTGCGGCTTATTCGCCGTGCGGCTTATTCGCCGTGCGGCTTATTCGCCGTGCGGCTTATTCGCCGTGCGGCTTATAGCACGTACATTACGGGATCGTCACATCATACCCTAAGGTCTAAGCTTCCTTCCCCCGCACTTCCCTTACTTGATAATATGGATATAGTAAGGCGGCCTTACTAAGGCCACATGGGTGTCTGGATAAACGGAATGTGCGGTATTGCCCCATCATACCCTAAAAGGGCACCAGTGGTGGATTACAGGGTTCAATTAAAACGCAGATAGTCTTAAATTACCTGGATACTATGCGCAGGTGTGCCACCAGTGATAACTGGATTTTAAGGGTGTATTAGGTAGTATCTCGGGAGGCCTTATTTAGAACACAACAAACATGACAAAGGGACTACATATGTTTAGGCCCTACATGCCTATTTTGGAGGAATAATGTATTTAAGTAAATAGGCCGAACAAAACCCGGATGGCACACATAGTGGTTAAGTACAAGCATAGAATGGTACAAGTGATCTTGATGATAGACTAAACGACCGACTATAAAACTATAGAACCCATAACGCTCAGAACGTAGGCCTATTACCTGGAGACAGTATGTGCATGGGCAGCCTATTACCTGGATAGTGCATAGGCAGTGGCGGCACCAGCATCAACATTTTAAAGGAGGAAAACGGGGTGGCGGGGCAATAAAAGAATCGGGGGAGACATTTTAAAGCTAATTTTAAGTTACTTTCAGTTTTGACATTAAAATACAACTTTTGCATTATTTGGGGGTACAAAATGGGTAGGGACATGAGCTGACAGGGGGTAACTGGGGGAGGGGATATTAAGGCAATCCAGATACTCTGAATATGTTAAGTATGAATACACCTGAATAGCCATTTAGGTGTCCTTATTAATCCACGTAGGCCCTAATAGCCGCATACACAGTTATCACGGGTGCCCTTAATATTCGATTCAAGATAAACCACATAGTCCATGGAGGTCCTATATTGTATCACTAATACACAATCTTGAAGTACATGGGGTGGTACCTGAATAATCAAGGGTACCATGTGTTATACATGCATGGCATACATGGATTTATTAAGGGCACATGGTATATATGGATTATTAAGGGCACTGTGGTACCAATGTCAGTATTAAGGGCACCTAGGATACATGGAGTATCAACGACATACTCTTGCTGTTTTCACAATACCCTCATCTTTATACGTTTTGACGTGACTAACCACCCGCTATTATAGCTTCGGCACCTATACCTGCGCTTTCCATTATAAACTGGATATAATACGGGTACATTGGTATGGATATAATGCAGTACCTGGGTTATTAAGGCCATCTGTGAGGGGTAGGGCCTAGGCCTATGGGCAACCGGTGTATTAAGAACATGTGGAGTACTTGGATTAGGAACATGGGTATCTGTATTATTTAAGAGCCCATTGGGCCTAGGCGCATGGTGTATTAAGAGTACCATGTCACTTACATTATATCAAGGGCACTTTAGGTACCTACCCTGGGTACCTGAATAAGGACATACTCTTGATATTTATATAAACATTTATAACGCTTTGATATTACTCACCTCTGCCTATTGTGATGGACTATTACTGCCCGCTATCTTCGGCACCCGCGATTAATTCAAGTTACTTGAATGATAAAGTAAGGGCACCTCGGTATCTCGATATAATGGCACAATGCAGTACCTGAATTATGTGGTATCCGGTGCCATTAAGGGCACCTGTAGTAACTGGATTAGGGGTAAGGCTTAGGCCTATGGGGTCCCTGGATATAATGGGACAACGGGTACCTGCATATCAGGTCACATGAGAGGCCTACATAGGTATCTGGAAAGACAAAGGTAGGCCTACCTACTTTAAGGCACATGTATACCTGGATTATCAAAAGCATCTGCGATATTCGGATTATGGATTATGTATACACGTAGGACATGTTCTTGATATTGTATCAAATTTTCTTACGCTTTGTTTACTTACCTCCCCGTGAAATCTTCTAGCGGGTCCGCGCGAAGCGCGGATGCCCGCTAGTATAGTTAATTTGCTGACCCGAACAAACCATCAAATAAACTGAAGTGATCATGTTGACGTCAAACAATGACCAAAAGTAATCAATAAATTACCTCAAGTGGCAGTTAAAAAGTGGTAGAGTAATGACCCAAAACGATAATTTAATGATCCAACAGGATATCATTTAACGACCCCAACTGATCATTTCATGACCCCAAGTGATCATTCCATGTCCCCAAATGATAATTTCACGACCCCAAGTGATCATTTCATGACCCTCATCATCATCATTGGTCGTCCGTGGACGAAATGCAGGAAGCATCCGCAAAATACTGGGCCCAGACTTTACTGTCGTTCATGAGTTGGCGGATCTCTGGTGGATCTAAACCCATATCTTTCTTGACGGTATCAGGATACTGGAAGGGTCTTCTGCCTCTGTTAGCTTTCCCACCAGGAGGATTGTAGAATTGTTGGTTGTTCGCATGCAGTTGCCAGCGAAACATAAACGGTGTTGTCTGACTATTATGTTATAAGCATGATAAGGGGATATCGCCATGTACCATGTGTACCAGGCCGTTTGGGATGTGATCCCCCCAACTGACGTAAAATATTCATGTAACAGTTGAGTATAGCATCCGTTGATTCGGTCTTCAATTTTCCTGCAGATGGTCCATGTTTCAGAGCCGTACAACAAAATGCTTTCCACGCAGGCTTTGGAAAATGTGATTTTGTTGTACTCTTGAGATCTGACTTCCAGATATTCTGCAGTTTAATGCAGGCAACTCATGTTTGTGCTTTCCTGTATCTTAATTCCTGAGATGTGTCTAGAACATAGGCCCCCAAGTATTTGAAATTGGAGACGTTTTCCAGCTCTACTCCTTTGATGGTCTTACACTGGCTGATAGGGATAGGAATAATGGCACTCACTGACCACTGATGACTAGGCATTTTATGGTGAATCAGTGCTCTGTAGCAGATTTCCAGTAGGTGAGATCGGAATTGCTTTGACTTCACAAGAAGAATGTTGTCTAGTCGGATATGGCCCCTCCTAGTTTAGCTTGATTGAGAGCAGACAGCAGTTCATCATTGGCATTGATTGGGAGAGTGCCTTCCTCTGGTGTAATGTCAAAGACAGTGTCTGGAACAGACGGTGGTTTTCCAAGAAGGTTTTGAAAGTGGTGCAGCCAGGTTGTGATCCTCTCAACTGGTGAGCCTGCTAATATTGCTGGTTTTCTTACTTTCCTCCCAGTAATTTCATTGATGACTCTCCATGCTTCCGTGTGTTTGTTGGAATGGGATACAAGCTACATTTGGGAGATCTTCTCATTTAGCAAGTTTTCCTCTTCTGAGAGATGCTTTCTTGAGCTCGTGACGGGGTTGAATAGTAGCATCACCCTGATCAATTACATTTTGAAGTCTACTCCTTGCCGCTCATGAACCTAAGTGACTTTAAAATGACCTAATGTGATCATAGTTAATTTATTGACCCGAACAAACCATCAAATAAACTGAAGCGATTATGTTTACATCAAACAATGACCAAAAGCAATCAATAAATGACCTCAAGTGGTAGTTTAATGCCCCAAAGTGGTCAATGTGATCATTCAATTACCCCCAAATAATCATTTCACGACCCCAAGTGATCATTTCATGACCCCAAGTGACTTTAAAATGTCCTGATGTGATCATAGATATGATCATGTTGATGTCAAACAATGACCAAAGGGATCCATTTATTGAACTGAATTGCCATTTAATAACACCAGGATATCATTTAACGACCCCCAAATCATCATTTCATGACCCAAGAGACCATTTCATGACCCCAAGAGACCATTTCATGACCCCAAGAGACCATTTCATGACCACAAGTGACCATTCCATGACCCAAAGTGACTTTAACATGTGATCATAGTTAATTTACTGAAGTGATCGTGTTGACGTCAAACAATGACCAAAAGTAATCAATAAATGACCCAAGTGTTAGTTTAATGCTCTTAATTGGTAGAGTAATGACTCATATTGGTGTGACCCAAATGGTGTTTTAATAATCACAGGATATAATTTAACGACCCAAGCAATCATTTCAAGACCCAAGTGATAAGATACCTAAGTGGTCATGTAACAATCCAGGTATTCCTTTAATTTCCCTATATGTACATGTAAATATAACATGACTTAAAGAATGATCTAAGCGATTATTTAATCACTGGAGTGACCCGAAAGGTCAATTAATAACCCCGGGGGATCATTTAATGACGCTAAGTGACTATTCATTGATCCAATGTGATATGACTCAAAGAAACTATTTAATGATCCAACGTGATAGTGTGATGAATCCAGGTGATCATTTAATGACCCCAAGTGATAGTGTTATGACTTCAGGCAATCATTTAATGATCCAAATGGTCATTTCATAACCCAGGTAATCATATAATGGCCCACGTAACTACATGTATGTATTGGCTCCAAGTGATATTGTAATGACCCCATGCAATCATTGAATGACGTGACCCGGTCAACGTCAGTCATGTAATATTCACGAGTGATCATTTAATGACCTAGGTGACTATTTATTGACCTCAAGGGAAATTGTAAAGCCCCAAGTGATCCAAAGTGATAGTGTAATGTTACAAAGCAATTTTTAATGATCAGGGCGATCATTTTAATAACCACAGGTGATCATTTAATGACCCTAAGTGAATATTTATCGACCTTAAGTAATATCAAAATGAACACAAGAGACAATTTGATAATCCAAAGTGATAGTGTAATGACCCCTTAGTAACTGAATGAGTGGTCATTTGACAACCCCTGGCGAGCATTTAAGGACCCCAAGTGATAAGTGATAGTGTAATGACCCGAAGAAATCAATGACCCCTAAGCCATTATTTAATAACAAAAGGGGATAATTTAATAACCCAATTGATAGGGTAATGTCACGAAGCAACCATTTAATGGCCCGAAAGGCAATCATTTAATGACCCAAGCAGTCATTTTATAATCTCAGGTGATCATTTAAAGACTACAAAGGACATATGTATTGACCCCATGATTACATATATTGTAATTACCCTAAGTGTTCATTTAATTCAAGCGATAGCGTAATAACTCAAATCAATCCTTTAATCATATTAATTAACCCAAGGTGATCATTTAATGACCACAGGTACTATTTATCAACCTCAAATATTATATTGACCCAAAAGATTGGTCAGTTAGTAGACAAACCTTTTCGTTTGATACGAGGGTCAGTCAGTAATTAAAGGTATATTATGTGATCTTTCCAGGGAACGCCCTCAACATCGAAAAAAAAATTAAAAGAAGATTTTCTTGCAGATTTACATTTCTGATCATAAATCGTACATAAATTTCAAGTTACAGGACGATACGATTCTTAATTACTTCAAAATCATGATTTTAGAGTGAAAATAAACTGTCGGATAACACCGACAGTTTATATTTTCACTCTAAATTCACTCTAAAACCATGATTTTGAGGTAATTAGGAATCGTATCGCTCTGTAACTTGGAATGTATGTATGATTTATGATCAGAAATGCAAATCTGCAAGAAAATCTACTTTCTAAAAAAAATAATGAATAGAGGGCGCTCTCTGGAAAAGATCACATAATATGCCTTTAATGAAAGTGATCATGGTATGGAATGCTTGGGTGATTCTATTGAGGGATAATGTAATCAATACAAAGTATGAACCCTTTGTCTTTCAAACAATACACTTTTGGATTTCTAAGTATTAACTATGACGTCATAGCATTAGAGTAAACTAAGTACACTTGGGACACTGCCTGAAATTGGTCAATATTTGGCTGGTAATAATAAGTTGAAATATGGGTTGTTTGAAACATTTGTGATGTGTATCTCAGCAATGCAAGCATAGAAACAGATAACAAGTGGTGCATAGTTAGAACACACAATAATCTCTATTTCACACTTTATTTTAGATCCAAATTCCTTAATACAAACAAGAAGGGACAATCTCAAATACGCTTTTATTAAGCACAATCTGCAACAATAAACCTTAGAAAACCACAAAGGATAAAGAACAATGAAGGGATTATAATTGAGTAAATTGTTGTGGGATGTAAAGCAATAAAATAGTGGGCATTTCAAAAGGAGCTGATCATAACATTTCCTCAAACGATTGAAATTATGTAACGGTTATTTTAACAGTACACATCTAGTAGCTCCAATGATAGCAGTAACAAGAGACGTTGTGGCAGCCATCTTTGATTGATATATTCATGTATATCTTCATTTTGACTAGCACAATAATTATACACATTGATAAATGCATTTGTCAATATTTCTGATTAGAATTTTGAAGGCACACTAAGCTTTTATCTGGTAAATTTCACGATTTTAGCCATTTTTGGCCCAGTTCAAAATTATCCGCCGTCTTTTCTGAAAATGTCATGTGAATAAGTTCAGATAATTAGTTAACTATCCTATGAAATCTCCCTAATGGGTTTATTGCTTGTTTTCCCCCTAAATTGTTTGATTTTCCGCAATACTAGTGCTAGTGACTGGGCATTTTTCAATGAAAATGGGCTATTTGAAATACTGATATTTGTATACCTTTTATTCAATTGCTTCTCCTTACTTTTTTCTTATACTACACATTTCAAATTACACAGGGATTAAAGTTATTGTCTTTTGTATCATAATTATGCGAAAGAAATTGGAATTTACCTGCTTCTGATGTCATGTTATACATTCTTGTTACCACGTGTTTCATTTAAACAATTCAAATTTCCCGCCAAATAATTGATTTAGCAGTGTCTCAAGTGTACAATTTTAAGCTAATGCTATAACGTCATAGTTCATACTTCAAAATCCAAAAGTGTATTGTTTGAAAGACAAAGGTTCATACTTTGTATTGATCACACACACTCAATAGAATCGTTCATGCATTCCATACCATGATCACTTTCATTACCTAATGACTGACCCTCGTACATGTTAAAATATTAAATACTGAACAATCCAATAAATATTAGAAGCAAACCACTTCAAAAACCATGTCCTGGTAAAATTAGTAAAAACATGAATTCTGGTTGCCATGGTAACCACTATAAGAATAGAAGAACATTATATCACAATTTCTGAACACTATACAATATTTACCAAAATAAAAAAGAACACAGGAACAGGGGGGACTTAAGGAAGTTTTTTGTTGAATTTTGTTAGTGCTGTAATTATTGAACTATGACTCAAATATATATAAAAGTATACTTTTTTGGAAAGGAAATGGATCAGAGAATCCAAATTTGGCATCAATTGTGACATAAAATGTTGATTTCTTTGAGAAAATCACAAAAAAAAATCACTTTTTGGACCCAATTTTTTTTGAACAAAGCTAACAATTATAATTTTGAGTTAAAAATGCCCAATTACTTGATGATGATGTAAAAACACTAATGAAGGGAAGATTTCTTTTTTTAACCTAATACAATATTTTTTGAGATTTTGATATAATAATTAGGTTTTAAAAAAAAGTCGTCCCTTCATTAGTGTCTTTACATCATCATCAAGTGATTTGGCGATTTTTTACTCAAAATTATTTTTGTTAGCTTTGTTCAAAAAAATGTGGGTCAAAAAAGTGAATTTTGTGATTTTCTCAACAAATCAAATAAAAAAGTCCCCCCTTAAATGATGTGTGCAATTTCTCAAAACCTTGTTTTTGTTTTGCCGTTGCGATGGAAACTGGTCAAATACTCATAGATTCTCCAAAGCTTAATGCCCCATATAAACTGGTAATAATCCCGAGAGGTGTAGCTTTCATATGATGTGTCATTTGTGCTTTTTCATGATAAGGTACCTAAAATGAGACTTCCAGTTCACCAGAATGACAGAAAAGTATATAAGTGCTTATTTCTCAAGATTTCGATGAAATAACAACCAACTTTATATGGCCTGCTTTACAATTTATACATTTATTACATGATTATTTTGTCTGGTATTGATAAAATTGACTAATTTTAAGTTTCACATGATAGCACATCTACAAATAAGCATTTCATATTTTTCTTTGATTTTTTTTTAATTGGCACTTTTTGATGAAAATTAGGGTAAAATCATTAAAAAAAGGTGCCAATTTTGGTCACATTTGAATATTCTAGATGAAAACCATTTTAATTATTTAGTTAATAATAATAAAAGTCCAAATATTTTATTCTGATTTGTGTAAAATGATTAAATCATCATAAAACAAGAGCAATTCGGTTGTATTGACTAAAATTGGAATTTTGGTTGCCATGGTAACAAAAATAAATAACAAAAGATCATATGCTTGCAATTTTTAGAACAACTAAATAACTATTAGTAATATATGTAGAGGAAAATTAGATCTGAAATAGTAAATGGTAACTAAAATTGATTTAAATTTGTTCTTGATTTTCCCAAACATTGTTATTACATTTTTAAGGTTACCATGGAAACGACCCTAAAACGGAGGCATGCCCCCACATATGACCTGTGCATAGCCCAGAGTAAGATTTTTGACAGTTGTAGCTTTAATTTGATGTGCTATTTGCACTGTTTTTTCATGGTAAGGTACTTCTAAGGCAATTTGAACATGAGCCATTACAATTTTTGGTCGAGATTTTTACACATTGGCGTTTTCCTGTAGAAAAGCTTATATCATGAGATATGAACAAACTAAAAACCAAATTCCTGTAGTAAGACATACAAATTTGAAACCAAATTTCTATAATATTTTCTTTGCCTGTGATTCAATTGGCGTAATTTGATGTTTACTAGATGAACAACAGTAAATTGAGCATTTCATATTTTTTTGATGAAAAATTGAGAAATTGGCATTTTTGTTAAAAAATGTGTAAAATCGTGGAAAAACGGCTATTTTGGTAAAAAAAGCTATTTTATAGCAAAAAAACATTTGCTTTCGGTGATTAGTAACACTAAAAGATAAAAGACCAACAACTTTCTGAAATATATTAACGACCAAATTTGAAAATCTTAAATTTCTATTAAAAATAACCAAAAAAAGGTTTTTGGTTGCCATGGTAACAAAAATAATAATCAAAAGAACATTTATTTATCATTTTCAGAAAAGGTTAATACTCATAAGTTAAGATCATGAAGGAGAAGGTACTTTGTATGGTTTTATATTGATAAAAAATGATTTTAGAAATGTACACAATTTTTTTAAATGCTATTAATTTATTTGATGGTTGCCATGGAAACGGCCCAAAAACTCATAGATGCACCCCCTATATCAACAAATGCATCCCCATAGTGAGATTCCTGAGGGTTGTAGCTTTAATTTGATATATAATTCATGCTGTTTATTTTTATGGTCAGGTTCCAAAAATATATTGGCCAAATTTTCCTCTACTATAGGTAGTTAATGGAGTAATGTGGATTTGGGAGGTAGCGATTAAAATAAAGTAATATACAGTCATCAAAAAAAGTAACTATACAGGTAACACATTGGCTTTTAACTCAAAAAATATATATCCTACCTATTATAACATAATATGTTACAGTTGTTGAGAAATTCATTTTCTTTAATATGGGATATTGCACGTTAGGATTGGTAGAATATTGAAGAGGTGACATTCCAAAATGTAAGGCTATGTCACAATTTCATTTTCATATTTTGCTTGTCAACACGGGGGAGAGTATGACAGCATTGACATGTAGCGTGTGTGTGGCGTATTGATCCATCGGAACAATACGGCCGACTCTCCAACCTGCGCATGCATCCCCAATTGAGCTACAACCGGTAATCGATATGTATCCGTAGCTGGGTCCGCGTGTAGAAAAGAAAAATGTGAAAATTAAAATCAGACCCTACCTTACATTTTGGAGTGTCACTAGCCTCAATAATCACCCAATCCTAGCGTGCAATATCTCATATCAAAGAAGATCATTTTCCCAACAACTTTATAGTTTAATATTTTTAGGTAGGATATATATTTTTAGAGTTAAAAGTCCATTTATTACCTGTATAGTTACTTATTTTGATGACTGTAGTATAACCCATAGGAGGGCCATGAGGTAATGCAATACTGTGGTTTCTTATAAGAATAAACCATGCGATATAGCTTGGGGTAGGGTGTTTATAATGAAGTTATATGGTATAAGCAACAGGAGGGCTAATGAGGGTAGATGGTATTGGGTAAGTAATGTGGTTTAAGTCATGGGTTGGCCAGGGGAATGCAATTATAAAGTTTCTTAAGTACTATTAGCCACAGGATATGGCATGGGGTAGGGTGTTAATGAAGTAATATGAGTTAAGCCATGGGAGGACTAATAACAGGAGATGGTTTTGGGTGTATACACCACCGGAGGGACCGGGGAATGAAATTATGTGGTATCTTAATAAGTATAAGCCACGAGATATGTCTTGAGGGTAGGGTGTTAATGAAATAATGTGGTATGAGCCACAGAAGGGGCTAATTACAGGAGATGGTTTTGGATACGCAATGTGGTATAAGCTTGGGATAATGAAGTAATGTGGTTTCTTATTGGGTGGATCTTATTGGGTTGAGAGGCGAAGTAGGCCTAATGGTGTACGCTTACGGGAAGGGTTTGATGAGGTAATTTGGTTTCTTATCAGTATAAGCCACGCAGGGAAGGGAGTTCATGAAATTGGTAAGATATGAGTAAATATAACGTATATGCCTATTTTATATATATTTTACATCAATAATTCGAAGTATACTGACCATCGGTGGTAGCCCCCGTAGCAGACCACTAGGTAACTTATCATTTTGGAGAACAAAATCAACTCCCAAGCCTCCATTTTTAGGTATGCTAAAAAGGTGTTGAGTGTCACCCTGCCCCAAAGTTTAAGCTTACCTGAATGATCACCTCCATCTCCATCTCCACCACTAGAAGGAACTGAAGAGAAAGAAAAAAATCAGCATTCATGAAATATTTCTCCCATGACAGATACTATCCGTAATGTGCATGGTATTATGTAGTAAAATCTAGAGCTGTTATTTTGTTGCTATATGTTGGAAACAATAGTGTTAGCTTCCATAAACCCTAAGGTACAACATTTAAACATGTGTCAAGGGGTCTCCCACTGATTTTAAAATGGCTATTCCTCTACAGAGGTCAACAAATTCAAACTAGCAAAATATCTCAAATTGTTGTCTCATCAAAGATTCGAGAATAGATCATTTCGGCAGGGTCAAAAGGTCAAATGTCACTAGGCCTATCACAAAGTGGGACATAACCCCTAGAGCAACAGGTACCAATGGATGGAAATTACATTTTGGTATCCCTTTTCGCAAACAATTTGAGAAATTACTTCAATTTTTGACCCAATATGCAAAATGTCAACAAACCTTTATTATGAGATTTACACACAAAAAATCTGTGTCACTCTGTAGCAAAACTTCGGATAAAGGGCAGATTATACATTAAAATATCCTTGTGCTCCGACAACCATTTTTGTATGCTTTTCAGCTTATATGAAGTCATTGTCAATTTTGCCGCTGTAGAGGGGTATCAATTTTGAATTCAGTGGAGAACCCCCATGCCACATGTTACAATGGAAACAACTCAATAATGGTAGCTTAAGGTTTAAGGATTCTAAAATAAATTACTTCCAAGAATAAATAAATACATTCATTCTAACACAACACCATGCACGAGCAGCTAGGTTCTGATGCATTCCATTGGAAAAAAGGAAGCATGATATGACTACCCATACTTATGCAATTTAAAAAGAGAACACCAAAAAAGCAATGACAAAATCATGTTTGTGGATGTTCACTAAATATTGGTTGCAAGTGAGTTAGTTGTATTTGAGAACATTGGTATTACATTGATCAATTTGACAACACTATAACTTATGCAAATTTAGACTCTAACGAAACGAAGCAACCTCCCCATGTATCTTTGTCTTAAGCGTTTCTCTGGTATAATCTCATTTGAAATGACCTTACCTTCTCCCGGTTCAAACATAACTTCCCCATGCTCCACTTCAAACTCTCCAAGTTGGCCGCTATTCACTGCGTCTTGTATAACCATCTGCAATGTTTCCATATCTACATTATCCACTGACACCAAATCAAAGATAACGTCTATACCACCCGCGTCATTTGGTCTATAGAAATAAATTTGGAAAAGGGTATATTCAATAAATGCGTATGTGTTGTTTAGAGAAATATTAGAGAAATCAATGCATGCACGCTGATATTGATGTGTAAATAATAAGGAGTGCTATTGTGAGCATATCAACATCAAAATAAAACATACACATGTATTGACCTAATTCATACACGACAATACTATCAAAATTAATAATTTTGTGCACTAATTTTATGAGTTTTATTCTAATAATTATTATTTCAAACAGATAAAAACATGTTACAAGCTTAATGAAACCCAAAGTTAAAATCAGCGAACCTGTGCTGTATGAACAACATAACAAATAATATCATGTGGTGCGTGCATATACGACGTACACATCAATTATACATTTTCAATGCACTCTGCTTATTTTAGTTTCCTGTTTTGATACAAAGAGTGTACGAATATTACTGCATGGTACATAAAGGACAACGTTATAACACATCCCACAGAGCTGCTAAGAAAAATGTTTAAGAAGCTTACAAATAAAAAGTGTACAACTCTTGAAACGGAAACCCCCATAAAAACGCCAAAGAGTTATCAGCAATTAAAACAAAATTAATCATACAAATCTTAAGTGTACATCTCAGTCAAAACACTATCTTACGAGATTTATATACATTTAAAAACCTGACACACTTTTATATCTTTAAATGCAATTAGGTCGTTTCATGTTACTCACATACATCATAAAAAGGAATAAAAACATAGAAAACCAAGTCATATCAAATGTCAAATGAAACATGAAAGTGCACCCTTGCAAAATCACCATGATGACATCTCTAGTAAATGATTTGAAATATCAGACACATTGTTCACTGTTATTCCTTTTTTTGCATACATGCCTTTGAAGCACAACTGACTCTGTACAAATGTTCCGTGGGTAGAAAGACATGTCCAGTAAGGTCAGTCAGTTAATTAAGCATTCAAAACATATTCAGATGTTTCAAAATTTAACAAAAGTACCAGAAATTAGAACCACTATGATACCTCAGTCATTGGGTAATGTCATCCGTTGGCCAAAATTATAAATACTCACACAAACTGAATATTTGAGATATGTTGATCCCCTGGGATATCCATGAAAAGTAGCTCTAATTCTTGTTGTATTTGCTCTGCTAATTGCATGTATTCTGGCGAGTCTGGATCCATCAAGGCTGGGTTATACTCAACTGTTGGTAGAGTTATCATGGTTTGTTGAATAGATACTGCAGGGACAGAATGAACAAAATAAACATTGTGATATTTCTTATTTTACTATTGTTAATGATTATATCTTGATCCATTTTGATGACACGTTTCCACAACCAATCACTCGGATCTAAATATTTGTAGTTGAACGACCGTATAGTGAATTATCATATATTTTGTTTTCTTTTTTGTCACATCATCGTGAATGACGATGAGTGTGAGATCCGTGGTGGTCACTTCAGGTCAGTTTGTCAACCAGTAAATACCTTGTGTAAATTGCATTTAATATGATTGATATGATTTTGAATTTTGAATTATATTGTTCCATATATTGCTGGTTATCCTCTGGTCGGATTTTAACTCACATTGGTTGGTTAAGAATTCAACACCGGATCGGCATGGGATAGTTTAGTCGGGCAATGAAGTGGATAATAATATCCACATTGTTGAACCAGGGGCCTCATTTTCTCACTGGGTTTTTTAGCTTGACGCACTGGCTACTATCAAGTTGAATTCTTATTGTTTATCCCATACATGTGTAGATATCCCAGGATCTGCAATGTTTGTATTAGTCCCAATTATGATATAACATAATTGTATGTGCACGCCTCGGTAATGTGCATTTGTGTCATGGTGCGGAAATACACTGACATATATCATACATGGCTTGTGTTTTGTGTGGTTATTTCATGAGTACTTAGTGAAGTAATCTGGGGTGCATGTGGATGGATTACTGTATTCTTCATCATTGATAATCTCTAATTAGTTTTACATGTTTAGAAGATATACACATTACCATACCTGGTTGATCGTCCATTGGTTCTAATACAACTGGGTCTGGTTCAACAGTTAAAGTTCCCAGTTGACCAGTTGCTAAAGCATCGTTGATGATCTGTAAAATGGCTGCTTCATCATTGTTTCCAATGGATGCAATGTTAAAGTTCACTTCTATGGCTCCTGTGTCACCGGGACTGAAACAAACATTACAATATACAAGGTGTATAAATTGATCATAGATCTTTCTTATATTTTCAGGATTTCATCTTTATTGGTTGTACTTTGCAATGAAATAATTGATCACAGTTCAGAGGATTTTAACAAGAATTAAAACCATCTTGAAAGAGATCCATATTTTGTTGATAGAACCTGTATTTGTGAACTTTAGTATGAATCACTGTGCATAAAGTTGCAACACTGTATAGTCCATACCCAGTTAATGCCATTCAATTATACCAAATAAGGTAATCAGTCCTGGTGTTCCTAACCTACAAACACATACGTAAGACTAAACATCTATACGAAGGTATAAGAAGGTATTCATTACAGGCTACATCATGCGCTATATTTGCAAATCTATGGCACATTTGCAGCAATCAAAGACAGACACGGGGGAAAAAACCTCTAAAAAGTATACTATTTCATCTGGTCAAGTATTTGTTAATCATCTTACAGTTAAATGTATCAATCCTTGGGGCATAATTCAAACAAACGAGTACATTAATTACGTTGTATTCAACTTTGATGGGCGAGCCAAACACAAGCTCGCCATCTATTGCACTCCAACCAACCATGCGTGTTGTTTGAAGAAAATAAGACTTTTATGACAAAAATTGAGAAATTTTCAGAGTTGGCAATCAATCATGACTTGCGAACTCCAATCATGGGATTCAAGTTCTCTTGCTAACTAAATTGATTGGTTTCGCAGCACTTTAATAAATTAGCCATATATACTCACGAAAAACCTGCAATAGTTACAAGCTGCTGACCTGGTACTTGTTCAAACAAGGGAGCTAGTGCAGCCTCAATTTGTTCTGCTAACTGAGAGAATGATGGTGAATTCTCATCCAACAACTCAGAGAAGAACACAGTGTTGGTCGTTGTTATTGTCCCACTAAAACTTGAAGCTGTAAATGAAGAAGCCATTTTAAAGGTTATAATATTTAGTGGAGTCACAATTTTCAAAATAAATCAGTACATATGTATTCCCTTTAATTTGATTTCGAACATTAACAACAATGATATAATTGATATACAATTCCTTTGCATTTAATTTGGTTCAGAAATTTCATATCTGCTACAGTATTGCCTTAACATTTTAAGAGCATCTAGATTTCATTCACTGTGTAAATGATATCCTCGACCTTTACACAAACATTTTAAGAGCATCTAGATTTCATTCACTGTGTAAATGATATCCTTGACCTTTACACAAACATTTTAAGAGCATTTAGATTTCATTTACTGTGTAAATGATATCCTTGACCTTAACACAAACATTTTAAGAGCATCTAGATTTTATTCACTGTGTAAATGATATCCTCGACCTTTACACAAACATTTTAAAAGCATCTAGATTTCATTCACTGTGTAAATGATATCCTTGACCTTTACACAAACATTTTAAGAGCATCTAGATTTCATTCACTGTGTAAATGATATCCTTGACCTTTACACAAACATTTTAAGAGCATCTAGATTTCATTCACTGTGTAAATGATATCCTTGACCTTTACACAGACATTTTAAGAGCATTTAGATTTCATTCACTGTGTAAATGATATCCTTGACCTTTACACAAACATTTTAAGAGCATCTAGATTTCATTCACTTTGTAAATGATATCCTTGACCTTTACACAAACATTTTAAGAGCATCTAGATTTCATTCACTGTGTAAATGATATCCTCGACCTTTACACAAACATTTTAAGAGCATCTATATTTCATTCACTGTGTAAATGATATCCTTGACCTTAACACAAACATTTTAAGAGCATCTAGATTTCATTCACTTTGTAAATGATATCCTTGACCTTTACACAAACATTTTAAGAGCATCTATATTTCATTCACTGTGTAAATGATATCCTCGACCTTTACACAAACATTTTAAGAGCATCTATATTTCATTCACTGTGTAAATGATATCCTTGACCTTTACACAAACATTTTAAGAGCATCTAGATTTCAGTCACTGTGTAAATGATATCCTCGACCTTTACACAAACATTTTAAGGGCATCTAGATTTCATTCACTGTGTAAATGATATCATTGACCTTTACACAAATTCAATTCTTTCTAATAGAGATAAGGTGACGGAAAACCCTCTGTTCTACGGGCCTAACCGACCCATTTTCTTTTAACACGAGAATTTGATATTTTTACAAATGTATTGAAATTTTGTTGACAACTCTTGAAACATTTGTTTTTTTTATTGTTGATTGAGGACATTTTTGGATTTTTGTTGTTGAAAAATTAGAAAATGTTGAATTTGTACAAAAACAACAACAAGCGCCTGATTTTCTTGTTGCCTAAAGGTTTCACAATACAATGCCCTCCATTTTGTCTACATACATTTGTCCACTCTCTATGTCTATGAGTCATTATTCTATTTTAAAAGTCTCTTTTGGAAAACTTGTAGTGGAAGCTATACTAGAGTTGACTGCAAAATAAATATCTACCTGTTCCTTGACCAGAAGTATCAGGTACTGAAACAGAAGTGAAAAAGAAAAAGAAGATAACGGTAAACATTCATTTTAATGCTAAAACTCTTCATAACTTGACCATCCATCCATGGATATATCACTTATGTGGTTTGACATCAATAACCCAGTCCACGGAGTTCAATATGGTCATCACAAATCACAAAGGAGGTATTTTGTGCATCTAAAAACTTTCAAAAAGCACCCTATAAACAAGTACTGTTGTACAATAAGTGTTTACTATAATATAAGCCCTAGTTTGCTAGAAAGATAAAACACCTGATAAATAATATGCTAAAAAACAACAAGCTACATCTCTTTTTCAAATTTGAGCAGTTTCAGTGATATTTTGGTGGAAAAACATTTGCTTGATAAGTCAACCTTTTATTCCTTTCCATTTTTTTTAAAGTCAAGTGAAAGGGGAAAATATGGTATTCTTGATCATGTACCTGAGTTAACAATGGTAATTTGAGCCTCCATAGGATGTACTATAAATCCACTTGTTGATGATTTTAAGGATACCACAAAAATCTCATCATCCTCTTCTTCTTCATCTTCTTTGATTTCAATTGTTGCAAAACCTTCACTTTGTCCAATAGCAAACATGATTCTAGGCTGTGATTCGGTATAGTCAGTACCACTAAAGGCGGAACCACTACTCAACTGTAATGCTGAAATTGAAAAGTTGCAACATTTAAATATCTCTTGCTTTTCTGTCAGCACAAGCTTACTTTACTTACATTTACATGGTTTATAATGTTAATAAATTGAAAAAAGGTTTATCTCTCAGGTGCCCACACACAAAGTTAAGTGTAATCACCTTGGCTGCACAAACCTATGCAATGAGCCCATTTTAAATATGTTTAGCTGTTAGAAAGAACCAGGAGCAAAACACACAAAGGATCAGAAAACTGATACAAGAGGATATCTCGAAAATGTTAGAAAGAAATTAAACAGATTGAGTGGAGGAATGGAAACACATTTGAGCGAAACACAATATAAAATACCTAGAATTTTAATGTAGCTCTTTGCTTATTTCCTAAATAAATATGCAGCAAATAGGTTGTTATTGTTGCCAAATGTACCTGATCCATAAATTCCATTATATTTTTGGTCAATTATCTGCTGGATCTGATAATACTCACTGACTGATCCTTCAATACCCTTGTAGCCTGTTCTAGTCACGTACACATCAACACTTATGTCAATCTCAGCAACTATGTAGGAACCTAGCTTCATTTCATAAGTAGCTGTTGGACAAACCAAAGAACCATTGATATTAAATAGTCATGGATGATGACTGAAACAGGGATTATAATTTGAGGCAATTCAAAGTACTGAATTGATGTTCGGTTGACTAGTGCCCTGATATGCTATTCCGTCCTACATATCATGATTTCAAAAACAAGGGGCTTAGTAAATAGCAATTCTGAAATATTGTTAGAAGATCCCAAAGGAGGTCTGAAGCTAAAGAACTCCCTTAAAATGAAGGCCCATTAATATCCAATGTTTGATGTGACAAATGTCAACAATAACTATTTAAAGTGTTTCATAATTTTGAAGGGGAAACTCAGCATGAATTATATTGTTATATACATAATTGAATCAACATTTTATTTAAATAATAAGAAGTTTGCACTTACATTCATCATCATTAATAGTTACAATTGCTTCTGTCGATCCATCTATATACCCATTGACAACCTCAGACAAGACCACTTTGAAGGTCTCTGGATTGAGTTCTAATTCATCATCATTTTGTATTACAATCACTACAGGTTTCTCCGATTCCTCTTCATCAAATTGAATTATGGCTGTAAACTCATCGTAATCGGGATCAATGCCGGTGGAGACCGCTGACATATCCATGGTAGACACAGCTGTAAAGATAATGCAGTTTTGTCAAGAAATGTTATGGTTTGTTATACAAATTTAAATAATGAACTGACTTTAGATAAAGCTAAAAGAACTCCTACAACTCACAAATAATTACTTGTCCAATTCTGTTTGAGTTTCAGTCAAGTATGAAAAGTCCATGAACACATTTTGAGATACAGGAGGCCATCCAGCTTGGCAAGCAAATGATTGCAATCACTGGAGATCATTCATTCAAAGGCAGAATAAAAAGAAAGCCAGAGATAGTTTAGGGTAAAGAATTCATTGAGGGTTTATACGGAATAAAGCATATAATCTCTGAATGAAGTTTTTATGCTCGACTAGTTTTGTGACAACTTTACATGAACATCAGAACATAACAACAACTTAAACATGTGTTCACAAATTAATGTTTTCTGCCTACAAGATGTTTGTACAATGGAACCTTTCAGGCCTAAATACGGATTCCTGGGGTAAGGAAGGAGACTAAATGCTTAAAAACAATGTAACAATACAACAACACAAACACTCATCACGGCTGTTTGACTGTCCGATTTATAATTAAAATTATGGAATAAAAAAGATTACATAGTGGCCACGTTATGGTTTGACCTGATTTACTTAGCGCTAATGAATATGAGTATACGGTGAAAATGTCAAGAAAACTGTTCGAGCCCTTTTTAAATTATCGGCATTTTCTACTTTACACACATTTTACATGTAACTCTATGGGAAATGTGGCCGATGAGGGCGCTATTATAGTAAATAATAATATTCAAAGCTCTATTTCTCAGAAATGGCACCAACAAATGTTCTGAAATTTCTACAAAAGATGGCCAGTATATTCAGGTACTTGAATCAGTTAAAACCAGAACCGGGCCAGCAAGTAACGGTGTTCTCAGAATAAAACGGACAAATCATGTGGGATCAAACAGCCGTGTCATGGGTTTAAACGAAAATCAAAAACACTTTACCTATGCTACTTGTGCGTCCAATAAATCCTGTGCGTTCAATGGTCAGAGTAATGGATCCATCAAATTCATATACAGAGTAATCTGTCATCTGCCATGAAAATTTAGCTGAAATTAAAAAAAAACATTGACTAATTCATTCGTATTTCAGTTTCAGTTTCAGTTTCAGTTTTATTTGTTTTTCATCTCGGTAAACATTATACAGTAACAGTTATTTATAAATACAAATATACAGGAGATGTGGATGCCAGTCTAAAACGCAGAGCGTGAGGAAGATGGCACCCAATGATAAAATAATTACAATTGAATAAATAATAGTATAATACATAATATCAATAAAAGGGAGTAATACAAAGATGTAGGTTACAGTAACAGATTAGTTTATACGGATCGTAGATACAGTGTATAGGGTGTTTATACAATGAGATTACTAATATAAGCTATACACTGAATATGTGAATACATATAGTAAAAAAAATGAGGGTGCCGGACAAAAACATTAGACAGACATTTACATTATATTGATAAATTACTTAATTGAAGCGTACTCGTTGTTAAACATTTCAGAGCGATATTGGAGTAGGATGTATTTTTTTAGATGAATTTTAAATATAGCAAGTGACTTGCAGATTTTGAGAGTGTTGCTCATGTTATTCCAAATAAGTGGACCTTGGGATCTGAATGTATTCTCAGCCAGTTTGGTATGAGTAGGAGCAATGAGAATATCAGTGGCATGACGCGTATTGTGATTATGGATATCAGAGTGATTGATAAATAGGGTGGCAGGGAGGTCAAGGGGTAATAATTTGTGGTGGTATCTGTACATATGTATAGCAAGTTGATAGGTGTAGATATCACGGATTTTTCATAAGGTACAGGCATGTTGTCTTGCCATAGAGTCTACTATGTTCATTTTCATTATTGTTTGCAATATAATACATTTACTAGTTTCAGAGCACTGACTACGATTTAACAGTGAAATAATAATTTATTTTGTGGGCAATGTTTGATTGAATTCAGTTATATTCAAATATAGTAGGAAATACACTACAATTATCTGACATTTTATCCACAGAGAGATATTGTCTTACCACGTTTTCTAACTCTAGAACATCATCAGCTTGATGTCAAACCACTTAATACATATTCTTATTTCAACAGAAGTGCTTATATTGCCATAATGCAACTTCGACAACCCAACAAATCCCCCACCCACAACCAACAACCCCGGGGGGGGGGGGGGGGGGTACTCAAATTTGGTTTGGTCGGGGGGTGCCGCTGGAGATTCAAAACCCATACCCATTTTTAGGGGTGATTTTGGAAAAATCGGTACCCATTTTTACGGGTTTTGCTTCATTTTAGACCAAATTTTCGCGAAAATAGACAAAAATTTCGCGAAAATAGACCTATTTGTAAAAAGTGACCCCATATTAGGGATTTCCAGCACAAAATCATACCCCATGTTTAGGGATTTTGTGCCCAAAAAGCTACCCATTAGAGCGGCACACCCCGTATACCGTCTTGGGTGAGTACCCAAGACCCCCCCCCCCCCCCCCGGGCCAACAACAAATACCCCAACACAACATCTTGCTTACTTTGGCTCACTACTTCTGTAGACAAAATGATCAAATTTGACAAAGCCCCACTGTTGTCACTGGCTAGTACACGCACCGAGTCAAGTCCTGAATAACCATTGTCTGGCTGATATACCAATGTTGCCATTCCCCAAATGTAGTCATTCTGTTATTAGATAAACAAATTCATAATTCCAAAAAAGTAATTAAGAAATGCCATAACAAATATCTTGTTTGATCAATCAATAAATTATAAATGAGTATGGAATCAATCAATCAATCAATCAATCAATCTAATTGGCCAATTTTTTCAAATTTGTATCATGTTATATTACTGCATAGATCCTAATAATCATTCTTAAACCTTTTAGAAATGTGATTTTTTGTTTGTTATAATCTAAATACAAGGAAATCACTGCATGTTTATAGAAATGGACATATGCTCTTCATTTATACTGCCTGATCTTGAAGTGGAGAGCAAATACTCATTGTTATACTTGCCTTATCCTTAGGAAGTACAAGATCACACGGTATACCTCCCGGTGCTTGTATCTCTGTGTTGCAATCTGAATCAGGAGGAACTGATCTGACCTGCGTCCCAAGAATAGATGAGCCATGATCGGCAGGGGATATCTGTATTGTTAACACACCATTCTCTTGAGAGTCAAATGCACCCAGGTTGACTTGGACTTGGTTTGGCGTTGGCAGATCAGCAGAGTTTTCATCAACTAGAATCTAAGTGTGATTGAACATTGAAAGCAAAAAGAATGTTACAAGTACAATATGGAGTTCATGGCGTAACAATATTGGTGTCAATGCTGTGGAGCGGGATGGGCGAGAGATAATGCAGCTGATGTACTATTATGAAAGCAGTGGTTTTGTTGTTAGTAGGCAAATTCCTTCTTACTTTGATGTCTTCTTATCGGAGAGACTATAAGTCTTGCATGAATTATGCATATCTTGTAACACGTATTAGATTCTTTTTTCCTTAATAACAAATAAGTATGAATCATTTACAAATAACGATATAATCCTTGTGAAACCAAGCATTTCCAATATCCAGAAAAATGGTTCTGAAACTTGAAGTCACTATAGCAACTACTCAAAGGGTATGTTTACTCTTAATTTTTACATAGTCAAAAGGTTGGAGGTTGGTATTTCCCCCTTTTACCCAAACTGGGTTTAACAGTAGAGAAAAAAATGTACAAGACAGGTGAATTCTTTCTTTTACTATTGACAGATTTGACAACAAAAAGTATTGAGAAGGGAGGTTTTTATGATTTGTTGGGTTATACATTAACCTTTTTACGCCTTTCTTCAGGCCAATAGTAACGGTACATGCTGCATTTCATAAACTTCATACTTACCGTTCTGGTGACAATCTTTCCGTATTGAGCAGCAAATAGCGTAGGATTTTCATTGCTAAAGGGTACCTGTATGATGAAACTTGCTGAACCAGTTAACGGAGTAATACCAGTAGCGACAGAATGTTCAGTAACTAAAAGAAAGAAAGAAAGATAGGCCATACTGTTTTGTTATATATAAAATCTACAGCGTTTTATGTTGTTATCACTTTTAATTTGCTATTTTACAGACTTGCTTTCTGGATTGATTATGATTTCTATATCAAAATACATAAACAATCATGTTTTGTAATTTGTGGCTGAGTTAAAAAGCTCTCCTACATGGGTAGTCCGAAACAACAGAAATACAACTAAAAGCAATCTTGCATGGTAATGTCCTCTACTGACCTGTTATAGGGAAATTGGGTCAGACTCCTGAAGCTCATAAATAAAGGGCAGTCTAATTCAAGTTTGAATTTTATTGATATTACAGGCTACAGCAGGTCATTGCAACGTAAGCAGAAATTGAAAAAACATAATTGCACATGAATGTTAGTATAGAAATCCCAATTTAACTAGGGGAAAAACCCTGTAACTTCAATTTAATTTAAACAGTCCTTTATTCTGGCTAAGGTAATACTTTCATAAGATACACATATACAAATTACACCTTTCTAGAATATAACATAACAGCACCTTAATTTGATGAATTGTAAGTTGCAGTAAAGGGTTTGCAAGATCAAGGATGTGCTACCAACTAAACAATGATCCATATATTTACATGGGATTTGTAATTGTTCCCTAATTTTTGAAGAAAATATGCCAACATTTCTGGAAATTAAACCCATTGATTTGTCAAAAGTAGCCAGAAGTTTTGAAGAAAAAAAGTAACCGATTTAGCAAAAGTATGTATGAAAAGGGGTAATTTATTTACCAGGTTATGTAACTTACTGATTGAAACATTTTAATGGCAGAACATGATACATGAGTCATCTATGTCAATGTTCAGTTTATATTGTTAATCATTCTTTATTCAAACATTAAAACATACATCAACATTATTACATCAGCTGTGCCAATGACAGAACAGTTTGCGTATGACATACTTCTGTCAGATTTATGATTGAACGTACGCATTGAAGCAGTGTATTGCGTACATTGCGTCAAGCGCGGACAACCATTAGCTTGATAATTTCGTGCATGATATCTTTGTGCTGCGTGCGGAGTGTTGTTCGTTCAATTATTAATTTGACTATAGTATAATGTATAGATGAGCCACCTTGGTTAGAGTATTTAAAAGGGTAATTCCATCATATAAACAGTTATGTAGAATGTTAACACGGTCATAATCAGGTGTCGCAATTTATAGTACTTACGGTGTATGTTTATTGTATCACTGGTAGAACAGCCTGTACATGGCACATATGTAAATGAGCCATCAGGTTCAAGGGTGGCGGTACCACTTAACTGATTACCATTTGGGTCAAGAGAAAATTCAAACAAATCTCCATTCAAATCAAAACCCTCCAGTTGGAACATCAAGGTTCCTGCAAAACAAGACAACAAACTATTTTAGTCTAATTGTATATCTTATCAACAGCATGTTAAATGTATAAACATTGACCATTAATTGTGATAATGGTGACAGCTTGGTACCGAGAAATTGATTCACGAACTTGTCAATTCCTGGTCTGGGTTCATTTGACTCAAAAACTGAATGAAGTACATAATACTTGTTGTGCTACTTTTTAGGAAAAAAGATCATGCTTGTTGAAAGAGTCATTTTGCTCATTAGTATTTGTTTATACTTGATGTCCATATGTACATTAGCTATCAAATGCTGTTTGTTTTGTTGCTTTAACTTGATCAAATCCCAAAATCTACTTATTACTGATTAAATGTACGTTTTAAAAGTCAAATTTGTACAATGTTTATTTAGAATGCTTCAATTAACACATGGATGATTTTTTTCTTCAAAAATCTGACACAACTTTGATAATTTTGATTGCTCATGTTTAAACACTCATATCTTTGGATAGGCTCAATCAAACTCAACAAAAAACTGTGTCTGAAAGGTAATTTAGCTATATGAAAGCCCATGCAAATATCAAATCCAAATACGAAAAGTTTAATGATCAAAATAACACAACCCTTAAATAACTGGCACAAGCCAATTGCAACAAGTGCTCGTAGTTGATCTTTAGATTGAGAAAAGTAAATGCAATCAAATAAACAGCATTTTAAAGCCAGCTAAATAAAAATTAAATGAGAGGAATAAAGTTGAAAACACGCGCCTCTTTTTAAGGACAATATGTATGTCGGGCCATTTTTTTAATAGAATTTTTTATAAACAATTATAAAAGCCAAAAAACTGTATAGAAATGGTAAAAACAAGAGTGGTATTAAAAGCCTCAAACAAATCTTGTTTGTTTTACTTGAGCATATGGGTTTTTTGTACAGCTTGAGCATCGTTATGGGTTTTTGAAAGCTTGATTATCGTTATGGGTTTTTGAAAGCTTGAGCATCGTTATGGGTTTTTGAAAGCTTGAGCATCGTTATGGGTTTTTGAAAGCTTGAGCATCGTTATGGGTTTTTGAAAGCTTGAGCATCGTTATGGGTTTTTGAAAGCGGGAGCATCGTTATGGGTTTTTGAAAGCTTGAGCATCGTTATGGGTTTTTGAAAGCTGGAGCATCGTTATGGGTTTTTGAAAGCTTGAGCATCGTTATGGGTTTTTGAAAGCTTGAGCATCGTTATGGGTTTTTGAAAACTTGAGCATCATTATGAATACAGTAGTATGATAGGCATGCATTTTTGAGGCTAGCTTAATTGAAAAGTGGAATTAATGGTAATTCAAAGAAAAGAAGAATAAAATTGACATGACACTATCAGAACACTCATGCAAAAATTGGCATATTACTATTAGTATCAAATAAATAAGAAACTAAATCAACAACTAGTGAAATCCCCAAATCCTTATATATTTGTGTATAAATTTATCTACTTAACTTAAGTCAATTATTTGTGTGTATTTTGCTCCTTATTTGTGCATAAAATTGATCATCAATATTAGGCTTGACCTGATGAGAATAGATCATATACTATCAGTGTATTATTAATCAGTTTAATTTGATTGATAAACAACATTGAAAAGCATATAGATAAAGCCAGACTAGCGGTTGGAGTAGCCAATGGGCCTTTCACCATCATCCGCAGGCATTGCACAAAATACATAACAATGATACACATAAAAATGAAAACATATATAACTGGAAATAAATACCAATGTAAAACCGGTGAATAAAAAAGACCAAAATAGGCAGGAAAGCATGCTTTCCATAATAAAAGTATTTACAATTAGAAATGTTGCAGCCCTGTGGGTCACAACTAACAAACCTCCATTCTGTTCTATTACCAGGCCAGTAGGAAGATTGTTGACTTCCGGTGGATCATTAGCCACTGTATCAGACGTAGAAGCAACCAGGAACTGGGTCTCTTGGTTAAAAAAGCCATTACCATTACGTGTGGTTGGGTATTCTCCTCTTGTGCGACATACCTTAAAAAGATCAACAATCAAATTACTCACTATATCACTAGTTATAATGTTGGAGAGAAAAATATATCTTGGAACAGTTGTTACGATATATGTATGATAGTCTTTCCACAAATTGTGCAAGGTGTTCCAAAGATTTGTTCTAAGATTGTAGCAATTTGAATAACAAACTAAAAATTAAAATATTATACAATTTTATGTATTCTGTTTCAAGCATATGATGTTATTTGCCATTCACAAATATGCCTAGTATTGCATTTATATGATATATTTGACTTGCTCATCATGGAATCGTGGCATTTCAAAGTCTCATGCTCACAGATTGCAATGTGCTCGAAACAAAGTCATCAGATTCATCCTTCATAAGGATTTCATGTATCATATTACCTGTGAGGATTTCCAAACTTGGGCATTTTTAACATCAATACCCGAGCTGAGCAGCTTTGTTTGAACTGTTTTACATACCTGTCCTAACCATATGAAAGATTATTTCAAACTGTAGAGTACCGGTACATGTTATCGGTGCGCCCTCAATATCGTAATAGCTTGATTTATTTACTACAGCTACTGGGCAGCATACAACTCTGATAATGTGCGTGAAATTACCGCAGCAGTCAAGGGGAAGTGATTTTAATTTTAAAGTGCCAAAGATAAAGCCCCCAAGTTCTGACTCTTGTTATTACAATGCAATCAATGATTGGAACAGGCTTTCTGACATAATGTTAAATTAATTTAGCTTTTAAAAAAATGTTAAAACTCACTTCTTGAATCACACGAATGTCTCGTTTTATATTTCCTTCTTTTAATGTTTGGTGTTTTTGCATGAGCATGTTTATAACTATTCGTATTTGTATGAACCCCATTGGAAATATTCTTCTATAGCTTAAAGGGTTATAATTGGGCCTAAAAAAAGGTGTTTGATTGGCCTAACATGTCAAAAACAGATAGGGTAGGTCGGTCAGGATTTTTTTTGTTTAAATCACCTGCTTTGGGGACTTAAAATAGCCGAAAATGAAAGCAAGCAGTCAAAAACTTTAATACTTTCAATTTTTATATATATATATTTTTTTTATTTTTTTATTTTTTTATTTTAATTTTTTCCTCCCTCAAAATAATAAAAAAATATTCAGGGTCGGTCGGGTTAGGCCAATCAAACCTTTTTTTAGGCCTTGGCATGATATCATTTTTTATGGTTAGCTGAAGTGTACGTTTATAATGTACTTCTACATTTCTATATTTGTAACCCGTGCAATGCTATTTCTTGTATGATATGATACGCTGAATAAAATAAAATAACATAAAATTAAATAATCACCCCTACACACCACATCTGTCAACAACAAAAAAACAGCGCATGTGGCGGTTTGCACATGGTTTTCCAGTATAGCTTAGATGAACAAAATTACATTAGAAAGATATATCAATAACAAACTTAAGAACTTAAAATGATAGACAAGTACCTGAACAGTAAGTATACGCGTCGTAGGGTTAAATGTTTGGGGAAATTCCATTCCGCATGTCAGACTAGCATCTTTCCACTGGTTCAAACCTGAAAATGAAATCCATGAACTATTATTAACCAGAATTCAGTCAAAACCTATAGGGTAAAAGTGTATATCAGGTCCCAGGCATGCCTTAATTGAACTATGTGATGCACTTTTCCCGCCAAAGACTTGATGCATAGGTGGGGCCTAAAGCGCAATATTTCCACATTTTCATGTGAGCAAAATTATTAATTTATCTTTCATTGCAATTTCCACAAAACAAAACACCCAGAAAAACATCTCCCACATCATATAACTTATTAGCATGCCCTCATTAGCATTTATAATCTTGCCCCTAGACGACCCTTCACACACTATATTAACAGGGAAAAGGACCTAGCTGATCACCTTTATTCATGTCCCCAATTTAGCCCCAGGTAGAAACACAAAGAGGGTGACGACAAAACTTCCTAAACACCATATAAACTTTATCATAGATTTTACACCGATATTATGATGATCATATTTTGATCATTTGATATTTGAACCACAAATAAAAACAGGTGTGACTGTTTATTAAGTTAATTTAGATAATAATGAACATAGGAGTCTTCGTTTAAAAATAATAATTGAACCTTAAATGAATCGAAGGTTTGTATAAATAATTCACAATAATATAACAGACATATGATTCACAAGTTCAGGGGTTTATTCAGCACGAAACGTCATACACATAATATAACGTAAAAAGCAAGATTGCATAGAAGTGTGCTTAAGGAATAACTTCTTGTTGTGGTATTAAAATTCATCATTTTAGACTGTCTTCCAGAATGCATATTTTGATTGTTTGCATTTTTACCTGGATCCCAGTATAGTAATCGTGGAGTGTCGCCAATATCCACACCTCCGTTCACTGTTATTACAACCTCCATTGGACCTCTAAGTTCAAGCTGACCTAACGAGCTAATGTAGAAGCATGGTGGTAGGGTTGCTAATATCCTATGAAAATAAGGGACAAAATTTAAGAGGAAAATCAGTAACAATAAAGCAACCGCCATCTATGATTGGTATTAGGCTCAAGCTATTAACTACCATAATTATTCACTTATGGTTCTGTCCGAGGAGTAGTAACAGCTTACTTGTTAATGGTTAGTATAACATAGCACAACAAAATGATTTGATAACCAGGAGTATTGTTTGCTTGTGTAATATCATAATGGTAACAAATTGTATTTTTTTTATAACACTCACCTGAATCTTTAGGGTATTAGGGAATACATGTATTGGTTTTAGACCAGTTTTACAACAATGCGGACCATAGTCTTATTTAAGTGGGACAATGATGTCACAAAGCCTCCATTCTCATTCTTTAATTACTTTTAATCAATTTTATTGGTTGCATAAAGTGTACTCTAGGGTCCAGACATGCATCAATTACATGGTAGAAAAAAGAACCTTGTGGTAATTGTATGATGCACTTTATTCCATCAAAGACTTGATGCATTGCTGGGACCTCAAGTACACTTTCATATTTGTCTTTTATTCTCCTATTTCAACCATGTGCTGCCAGGATATGACATGAGATGCATTATTGCACCACATAACCATATGAAGAAGCACACTCAAATGCAATTCAAAAATGCATGTAATTCACACACAATTTCGCCTAGTAACTTTCTTGGCCTTTTAACTTCCATATCCTGTTACCAGCCCGGCAAAGACCCTCTGGTCACTTGTCTAGGATCTTACCTATTTTGTAGTTCTCTCGATACCATCCCTTGCATGGAGGATTGTGGATTAGTGATAAACGGTTTGTAATCTTCTGTCATATCTGAAATATATTCTATTTCAACATCTGCTGTAGTCAACATCCCAAGGAGAACAGATTGCCCTATCTGTAAACCTAGTAGTTAACAAGCAAGTAAGTCATTGGTTACACTAATTGGAGTTCAAAACAGATTGCCCTATCTGTAAACCGGCTAGTAGTTAAAAAGTAAGTCATTGGTTACACTTATTGGAGTTCAAAACAGAATGCCCTATCTGTAAACCGGCTAATAGTTAAAAAGTAAGTCATTGGTTACACTAATTGGAGTTTAAAACATATTGCCCATCTGTAAACCAAGTAGGATAAAACGCAAGTATGTCATTGGTTACACTTATTGGAGTTCAAAAAAGATTGTCCTTTCTGTAAGCCTAGGAAGTTAAAAAGCAAGTAAGCCCGGAACCCAAACTCAACAAAAAGATGGTAACCATGACTGTTATACAAATTAAAAATCGTGGAAAAGAGGTATATTTTCGATTGTCAGCATGGACTGCGAAACCATGAAAAAGGGGGTATTTCATGAATTAGGCTCCACGAAATTCAAAAAAAGTTTGGGAATCACAATTGCATTTCTCCTACTGCTTGTCAGACGACGCCAGTCACGAAAAATCATTGTGGCAAAACTCCTGGTCATGTGCGGGTATCGTAAGAACACACCGGCAACACAGAAAAACAACCCGTCGGGATCCGCCATCGCTGCGGCGCGCGTCATGAAAAGCCGTACATTTCTCTAATATTAAATTGCAATTTATTAAAATGTCATATCTCAGAGGAAAAAAAAGCATTTGTATAGTATAAATTAAAAATGTCAATGTTTAACTGATTAAACAACATTTGTTACAAAAATAAAGACAAAAGAAAAAGTGACCCTAGTGAGATTCGAACTCACAGTAAAAATATTCCCTGCGAATAAATCCAACGCCTAAAGCCACTCGGCCATCAAAGGCAGATACCCATATGTGTCTTGAAGAATTAACAAATACCTATTATTTCCCCAATATTTCATAACACTATAATATAAGGCTAGAATATCGTCAAATATTATATATTATTGCCTATTACTATCCCTTTTCTACCATTTCAAATCAAAATTGAAGTGTATAACATGAAATTTCGAGCTAAACATGTGACTAATTTAAAATTACCCGCCATGTGCAAGAACTGTTAACTTGCAAAAATGAAAAGAAAGGACTCTTAGAGTGGAGTTGGTTATCCAACTGCATTGGTTTTGGGATAATTTAATTTAGTTGTACCTAGAAATGTGATATTTTTTCTCTCGATGGGTATTCGCGATTACATGTTCAACCAATACGAGGCAAATCGTGACCAGCGTCGTCTGCTGCTTGTAAAGTAAACATCGGTGCGCCCTCAATATCGTAATAGCTTGATTTATTTACTACAGCTACTGGGCAGCATACAACTCCGATAACGTGCGTGAAATTACCGCAACAGTCAATGAGAACATAACACAGGACCATAAACACCTGTTACTGTTGGGAGCAACAAGTTTTTATCTATTTTTTTAAAGGTATATGACCCGATCACTTTTTTGGGTCTATGGTTTTTTTTCTTCACATTTTGGTATCGGAAGAATCCCCATATTTTTCTCATTATGTCTGTCAAATATTAGGGGCCTGAAATGTTTCATTTGGAAAATATAGGCTAAAATGTGGTGAATTACTGCCAAAGGTGGTTAACCACCAGCCAGTCTGTGTACTACTCAATGGGCACATGTCTTTTGACCTTGCGCTTCTAAAAATAGAACCATTGGAGTTATGCAACTCAAACTTTGGAATGCAACAATTTTAAGGATGACCTTTCATGTAAAATAGAAAACATCAAGTTGAAAATCGGGTCATCTACCTATGTATACAGTGTCTTTGAAAAGTTTTTTTTGAAATGATAGTAATTGAAAAGCAAAAAAGGGGGTATTTTCACCCAATTTGGTACTTCTTTTTTTGCAAAAAAAGGGGGTAAAATTGTTGAAAAATCCTTGCAAAGGGGTACTTTGAAAAAATGAAGAACAGTCATGGTTATCAACTTTTGTGTTATTATTATTGGTATTTTATTCAGAAGCATCTCGTGGCCCGCAGGCCAAATTACATGCTAATATACAATATTAAAATTACGATATAAAATGCACATTAATAACATCAAAATATTGCACTTGTAGGATTGAATCACAATTTACAGATAAAGATATATTAAAGATAAAATGTACACAAATTAAGAAACAACAAAATGTCACACATCATGGAACATAGAGAACGACCAGTCGTGAGAGATAATGGGTACCTAATCATTTAAAATATTGACAAAATAAGGAACAGGACTATTTTGGAAACGCTGAGTTCTACAATGAAATTGGGTCAAGTTGCCACTATTACGAAGTGATCTGTCATGACACTCCAGTCTGGTAGGAGGGAGGAGAGATTTTGTCCTCTCATTTTTAGGAAGCCCTTCAGCAAATCTACGACAATGCTGCTCCCTTCTTCCAGACAAGGTGTCAAAATGGCAACTACCCAAGGCTTCATCATAAGACTCATACTTTTTCCCAAGTATGGTTCTACAAGCCCTTTTTTGGATGGATTCCAAGTCCTTTGATTGTTTGACAGAAATAGTTGAGTGCCAAACTACATCAGCGTATTCAAGAATCGGTCTTACATAGCCACCGTATACTACACAGAGCTCCTTGCTGCTAAAACCAAAACGTTTGAGGGTCCGCAGCATGAACAACCTTTTATTGGCTTTCTTAAGCATTGTCAACCTGTGTGTTCCACTTAAGGTCGTTTTGGAGAACCAGGCCTAAAACCTTGGCTTCATCAACGCGGGGGAGTGGATTGGTAGTGTTGAGTTGGGTTACCGGGCAAGTAAGTCATTGGTTACACTTATTGGAGTTCAAAACAGATTGCCCTATCTGTTAACCTAGTTAAAAAGCAAGTAATTAATTGGTACTCTTATTGGAGTTCAAAACAGATTGCCATATCTGTAAACCTGGTAGTTAAAAAGCAAGTAATGAATTGGTTACACTTATTGGAGTTCAAAACAGATTGCCCTATCTGTAAACCTAATAGTTAAAAAAGCAAAACTATTAATGATTACACATGTGTTTATGCACCGAAGATGCCAAGGGATGTGGGGGTGTGTGGGTGGATTGGTCATCCTCTATGAGTCTTGAATTTTTCCCTCTTTGATTTTATACAGATGAAAGTATTAGTTATATATAATAAAGAAATAAGGGTATCACATAGTAGAGATAGATGCCAGGGGATGCAAGTGTATGTGGGGAGGGGATTTGCCCTCCTCCATGATCTTGAAATTGTCCCTCTTTTATTTTAAATTATATATAAAGATGTGTATTACTTTGCCTTCCCCTACCCATTCCTCCCTTTGATAAATTTACAATTAGGATCCTACATAAATATCATCATACCTCCTGTGGTTGTAACACTTAAACCAAATTGTGGTGGACTATCATCGCGCTTCCTACGCCTTTGAGATGCCATATCTATTTCAACATTACCACCATCTGTAGATGTTGTCAAGGTATCGCCATCACCTAAAAGATCGTAATGTTAAAATAATCACAATTAACATAATCAGCAATATAGAAAAGCATAGAAAGGCAATACTTGTTTACTCTAATTGGTACATGTGACAATGGGTGCATCATGATTCTTCATTCTAATTTTGGTCTACAAAGCTATCTATAACTTCTTCAAATATTTTGTGAGACTGGGCAACTTGTCCATACAGATCTGTTCAAAGCGCCATTACTTCAGGGTGAGTCAAAAAAGAAGTTGATCAAGATTGATCAGCTTTTTCCAAAAGAACATATTCTTCCACTCATCAGAAAATAACGAATGACTGAAATTGATCCTTGCTTTCATAACATCTATAGAGACAAGACGTGTAGGTCTGGCGTCTCCTCATTATCATGATTATGGGGAATTAGTGGTGCATGACATTATAAAAAGGTCCACACTGGTCATACTGTATTTTTCCCTGCGACGAGGCATATTAAAGCAATGAGTATGATATTCCAAATGTTGGTTTAAGTGGTTTTTGTCACCTAAGGGATTGCACGAGGCGAGAGAACTTATCTGTGCTTGTGATGGCAGTCCCGTAGATTCCGCCAGTGGAGGATAGACGAACTCTAAGCGTGTCATTTATTATTTGGATCCAATATCCATGAAACATTGTAAGTAGATTATGATATGTTATGTTATGTATGATTATTATTTTTGAGAAAGAATACTCGTTTTTATAAAATAAAATACTTAAACTAATAAAACTGGACTGGTCAATCTTAAGTTTTTCCAAGTGTCTCAACTGAGCAACGATTAAAACATTCCTACATCAGCAGCAGGGAATGACAACCCCCTACCCCCACTGATTATTTATAAAAAGGAACATTGACTCAAATTGTAGCCACTGACTATTGATTGTATGCATGCAAATCTACTGTTTACAACTCCCAGCATCAAATTGGAAAATTGCATACATTGGAGTTTCTCTAGCGAAATTAACCAAATTAAAAAGAGATATTATCGAACTGTTTCATGTCTCACTTGTTTGGTAACTTTAAAATTGAGTCAGATGATGCTAGGATTGAATATAATGAAGAAAAAAAAGCAATTGTTGAAATCAATTGCTGCCATTTGCCATTGAATTCATAAGTTTACTACAGTCTCATTCCAACAACTGTGCCATTGAATTAATAAGTTTACTCATTCATTAGTGTCTTACCTATGACTGTGGTAGTAAATCTTGCAAAAACGGTACATAATTTGGCTCCATTGCAGGCTTGCAGAGTGTGATGTAAACATCTGAATATAGAAACACACCAGTTTTAAACTAAACATAATATTTGTGATTCTTTTTTTTTATTATGAATCATCTATCTGATATGATTCTTTCCTATAATCTGATGGATCTTACTTTTGATATGGATCTTACTTTTTATATTGATATTACTTTTGATAAGATCCGACTATTACTGTGGTATGATAAAACAGTTGCAACTGTGTAAATCCCATTGGTATAATGGAAAAAGAGGTCTGCTTACCAAAAATGTCACATTTTGCTTATTTTCAATCAATTACTTTCATATTGTCAGAAGAAAAATTAGAAAAGATAATATCTCTCCTTCTAATTCATCTTCTGAAAATATGAAAGCAATTAATTGAAATTGATACTTTATATAAAAACAACAATTTCAAGGTTCCGTGCACATATCATTGTCAAGGGCCTTATAATTATAGGTCAATAAATGCGTATGTGTTGTTTCGAGAGAAATTAGACAAATCAATGCACACGCGCTGATGTTGATGTGTGAATAATGGCACGACCCCGAAGGGGGAGTGCTATTGTGAGCATATCAACATTTGCGCAAGTGCATTGATTTTTCTAATTTTTCGAGAAACAAAACATACGCGCATGCATTGACCTAATTCATACACGACACTTACAAATCAAAATTCACAATTTGGGCATAATTGCTGATCTTTATAAGAACGAATAAAAACATTTTAACAAGTTTTTTAAAACACCCGCAGTGAAAATCGGCGAGCCCACGATTCCTGAACAACGTGGTGCGCGCAGTCAATGGCGCACACGTGGAGTGCAGTAGACACTTTCAATGCACTCCGCGTATTTTAGTTTCTTGCTTTCTGATTGGTCGGACACCACTTAGAGTGTATGAATTTGTGCACAATGTTTTCTGATTCACCCTGTATAGCATTTAAAGGAAACAAGTCATAACATTATTGCAATGAGAAAAATGGGCTTTCCTCTGATACCAAAATCAAAATCGCAGTTTTGATGGGAAAAAGTTTAACGCTTACAACTATAATCATAATTGAAATATGTATCAATATTTTGTTATCAACTTATTAGATAATGATATACATTTGAAATTATTTTATTTTGATCTAACGTTTTCATATAAAAGATTCTAAACAGTGCATACTAATAATTTCAAACTTACTTGCCCGGTTCCATTAAAAACTCGCTAGCTGGGTCATACGGATGGTCTGCATCTGCTTTTTTATAATGAGCCAATGGACGTGATGAGGTTATACCGTTTTCTAATTCAACCTTGAACTCGCCATTCTCAATCTGTGCACAACCAGTGTCATTGCCCACTATAGTACATGGTACGATATCTTCTAGGTCTTCTGAGCTACCGACGCAGTAATCTGAGATCACAGGATGTTGAAATTTGATTTGTAAATGAAAATCTATCTGGTGTTTACTAAACATTATATTGACAAAATAGCAATTCTTAATAAAATCCGACCCCAAAACAAAACAAAACAACACCAACAAACAAAATAAACAAATATCCTAAAACTATATGTTGAGCCTGCTTACCTGATTCGATGTTGATCTGACTAATTTGAATCATTTTCGATAGATGAGAGCACTCCAAAACTGTTTAAACATTTTGGCCCGTATTCTTGTACTTTATAACACGTAGCTTAAAACCGTGTCTAACTAAACACAAGTTTATCTTTTAAACAATGTGTTTAACAAAACACGGTTTTAAACTCAGCGAATCTCGTCCCCAGAGTAGTCGTGCGTTACTGTATACAGGTATATATTTTTCTTGTGGCCCTAATAATGGATTACAATAGATATCGACCAAATACCTCAAAAGCAAGTGTATTTTTAATACTACGCGATCTGAATGTCAGCTTGCAGCAGGCATGGTTGAGTGATTATTCAAGGCATACAGTTAGTGTATGAGATTAGTATGCGCTTTAAACTACCCCATACCCATGTTTAAAGTCAGACACTCTTTAGTGAGTTAGACGCGTATTAGTGAGTTAGATGCGTATTTAAGTTAAACACATTTTCGAGAATTACGTCTAGTTAAACAATGAGTCTAAAGTCAAAGTCAGAGTGGTCCTGCATTGATTGTATACAGGTATTTAATTCATTGTAGCCCTGATGGGTTACAATAGATATCGACCGAATGTCTTAAACACACCGTACTTTTAAAGACTACACAGTCCGCACGTCAGCTTGCACTGGGCACGGTTGAGTGATCATTCAAGGCATACAGTTGGTGCGCGAGTTTAATTAAACAAGCATTAAACTACCCCCATACCCATGTTTAAAGTTAAACACATTTCGGCGAGTTAGACGCGTGTTTAAGTAAAACAAATGTATGAGAATTGCGTTTAGTTAAGCGCTGTGTCTACAGTCAAAGTTAGACACATGTTTAGCTTAAAACTGTGGGTCACAGCTTGTATAACTGATGGTAACAGGGACAGATCCTGCAACCGTTGGTACTATGGACTGCATGGTGAGCATTCTGTGGGTACCTGAGGCAGCAGCACAACGACAGAACTCACCCGTCAGTCCTCCAGCTACTAGTCCAGGGGTAACCCCTGTACTTTCGCTGGTGGATAAGCGCTGTGTAGTATTAGGTACTGAAACATCCAGGCCACCACTACACATGCCCTGCTTGCCAGCTACTAACTTGGGGCGACCTAAGTAAGTGTTAGCTTGGTTTGCCCGGTGGATCAGCATACTTCACAGGGACCAGTCCCATGTTTCAGCCGATCGCACCAACCCTCCCCGACTGGGTCTGCTTGGCAAGCCCTTGAAACTCTACCTGAGAGAGCCGGAGCTCCTCTGTCTGAATTCCCTACACCCATACTAGGGGGGGGGGGGGGGGGGGGGGGGGGGGGCAGTGGGGAACAGTTGGGGATTGCCCACATCTATCAGCATCGGTTCAAAGGTAAGCAGTTTGGTAGAGGGGTCCAAAAAGAAGAAAACCAACAAAAACCACACCAAAACCAAAACATCAAATGCTCAAATTCATTAATTGTGTTGATATAACCCTAACTCTAGTACACCACACAGCAACAGATTTGTTTTCTGACCCCCAAAATTCACCAGAAAGGTCACCCCGAACCCCCCCCCCCCCCCCCCGAATTTGAACCACGGACCTCCATTACCAGAGCCCAGATCCTAACCACTACAACGCAGCTGTTAGTCAGCCAGGGGGGGGGGGGCACTGGTGTCTCCATTCTAAATATGAATATTTAAACAGTTGGGGAGTGCCCGCATCTATCAGCATCGGTTCAAAGGTAAGCAGTTTGGTAGAGGGGTCCAAAAAGAAGAAAACCAACAAAAACCACACCAAAACACAAAACATCAAATGCTCAAATTCATTAATTGTGTTGATATAACCTAACTCTAGTACACCACACAGCAACATATTTGTCTTCTGACCCCCAAAATTCACCAGATCCCACAAGAGCCCAGATCCTAACCACTACACCACAGATGTCAGTCACACTCGGCTCAGTATATTCGCCTTCTTATATAGTTTGGGTCCGTTTTGTAGCCCAAAAAACCTGCACACAGGGTTATAGAAACATTTTTTTCGCCCGTGTGGTGTAGTAGAGTTAGGGTTAATGGAGCTGTGTACTCACAGAACAATTTGTATCCCGGATAATATCCTTAAACCGTGAATAACAAAACTTCCCACAAACCAACCTATCAGTATACCCCAATAGATACATACCAAATAGCTCGATTAATGGATCACCAGAAGACACCCAGCAAGCTCCAATAGCGGTAGGATCACTGGCTTTCATGGCAGACGCTGGTGATACAGGTGTGTCAAAAGTTTCAGTAAACATTGACTCAGATTCTACGCCATCCACAGACGGTGGGCCCATCTGAACTAAAACACCTAAATATCAAAATCAAACAAAATGTACAGAACAAGTTTAATATTTAAGACAACTAAATTTAGAGAATGACCGTTTTCACACTGCTGGCATCAAAGGATGCACATTTTTACAGCAAATTGCCCTTTTCTGATTGATGCAAACGTAAATGTGTCAATGAAATAACTGACACAACATGATTAAAAGAGGCACAATGAGGGGAATAATTATGAATATTGAGTTATTTGTGTCATGATAATATATATAAATTGAGTGAAGATCATTTCCCAAAGTTATGGATTAATGATAATCACTTTATATTTGTTGCAAAAAATGAAATACAAATCGTCACATTATGGACAATTTAAGATTTTGGTCTCGTTAATAAATTAATGGAGTAAATAAAATACATCAAAAATTGAAGTTTAACTCGTCATTCACCATGATTTGAGTCTTTGATTGGATACAATAGGAAAGGTCATTCATGAATTTGACTTATTGTGACCATGTCCCACATTTTTGCCTTTAAATCAAATTTAGCTACTGCCGCATTGTGCCTCATTCATTATAGGTAAACTTTCAAAGTGATAGAACTACTAACTGACCTTCGTGCTCTATCATTGTTTCCAAACCAGCGCCATTAATGCATTTCATGGTAACATAGTACATCTTCATATCCTCTAATATGCCTTCAAAATTGGTGTTGTTTGCTGTTCTTTCACGACCAATACTTGTAAAGTCCTGCAGGTCTGTGCCCCCTTTGCTGGTTCCAATGGCCCAGAAAAAATCCTTGAGAGAAAGATGATTCCATTTAAGATTGAGAGGAACAGACCAGAGGTATTATTTGTGTAAACTACCTGATTATAAACAAAGTCTCTAAAAAGGGGTAATCATCGGTGCTTTGACTTGTGTATCAAGATTTGTATTTAAATCACTTTAGGGATTCTGCAAATTTGCTGCTACACACACATACTTTTGCCTAACACTAGTAAAAAACGGATGGTTAAACCGGATCTTTTATTTATTTCAATACGGTATGCCAGTCCAATGTACCAGCTAACCATATACAGCAAATATCGAGCAACGCAAGTTATAGTTGAAGTGACGCATCGAATACCAAATGCATTGTTGTGCTGCCTTGGCTATAGTGCAATTGGGGATTTATTTTTAATTGTTTTGAGAATGTTCTAAATTGTTTTTGAAATTTTCAATTTTTAAAAACAAAATGTAAAAAGAGTTTCATGAACATTTTGAAAGAAAACAATTTACTGACTGACCGACCCTATACCTGAGGGTCTAATAACAGTGTTGTTTTTTGGTCGCCTTATGCTTTAATGGAACATTTAATAATAATAATAATAATAAATAATAATAATGAGATGTATAAAGCGCCTTTTACAAAGTAAACAAGGCGCTGAAGAAAGGGAAGGGAGAAGGACTAGGAGCAAGGAAAAAGATGAGACTTGAGGTGACCCTTGAACACACTCAAACTACCAAGACCACGAATATTGATCGGAAGCTCATTCCAAAGGCGAGGCCCTGCCACAGAGAAGGCATGGTCACCAGCATGTTTTTTGGACCGAGGGACTTCAAAGGTAATAGCCAAGTCTAAAACATATAGATTAAGATTTACAGTGTGTTTAGTCATTTTACAAGGGACATGTTAAGCAACCCTTGTTTCATAAAATCAGTTATGTTGAACCCGTCTCTATTGTATAACTCACATCACGTGTCCACTGACAAAACTTATTTGCTTTTCTGATCACCCCTGTAACAGAGCCTGTCGCTACTGGCTTACCTTTGTTTCACTCTCCGCATCCTCAAATTGATATGTAATCTTGATGGTACTATTACTAGACTGAGATGTCACTGGTTGAAAGTCATAAACCAGATTGACATCGTTGTAGAAAAAGTACGACTCAGTTGCTGGTGTAAGATCCATGTAAACTCCATTTGATACAGAAAAATCAATTTGTCCATTACCAAGAATGACTTTCACTGCGAAACAGAATACAATCACCGGTAGAATGAATAAACACAGGGAAATTATTGCGGTTATACATGAATTTTCACACACTGTTAATAACATTTTACTTCTACAGACACATGTACACTCGTCGATAGTTTTTGGCAATGCTTTATTATGAGAATCTTACAGCAATGTCTCACACCATATATATTCCTAATATGATATGTGTACAAAGTCATGGAAATACCCAAATGTCTGAGGTCTAAAGCAAAGTTTGACGACGTACGTAGAGAGCTGGAGATAATTGGAGACCAATTCTTGTACAAGTATTTCTCCGTAGAAGAAAACTGGACGTGGCTGAAAACCATCCACAACTGGCTATCGGCCAAATACATACCATCCAAGTTCTTGTCATCAAGGTTTAACTAGCCATGGTTCTCCCCCCACATCCGTCGGCAGAACAGAAAGCTCCAGCGTCTATACAACCGACAAAAGAAAAGTGGCAGTGAAATTGATCTCCAACAATTCAATCTAGCCAGAAAAGCTTATAAGAGCAATCTCAACAAGGCCCACAACCGTTATATCTCTAACATGCTGGATGAGGATCTCAAAGCGAACCCAAAGAAGTTTTGAAAGTCCATCAAGTTGAAACGCACCGACTATGTTGGAGTCCACCCCTTGAAGGATGGAGCAAATACAAACTAGGTCAAGTCGGTCTTCACCAATGAATCAAGAGAGAATATTCCAAGTCTCGTCTAGTCTTTTACTGACATCGAATCTCTTGAAATTGTTGCCGACGGCATCCTTAAATTGCTCCAGGACCTCAATACAACCAAAGCGTCTGGACCAGATGAGATTGCAAGATTGCAAATCACATACTGAAAGAATGCAGTGCTGAATTAGCTCCTATTCTTAAAGCCCTTTTTAACCAATCCATCAGTACAGGTGAACTCCAAGATGACGGGACTACAGCCAACGTGACACCCGTCCACAAGAAGGGTAATCGAAGTGACCCCAGCAACTATCGCCCGATATCACTAACTTCAGTTGCATGCAAACTTCTCGAACACATCATTTACCGTCACATCATGTTTCATCTTGAGCTCCACAGTATATTATCAGACAGCCAACATGGAATCAGGTAGAAAAGAGGATGCGATACTCAACTCCTCATCACTGTCAACGATATAGCCAAATCTATCAAGAACGGGAAACAAGTAGATGGATTATTATTAGATTTATTCAAGGCATTTGACACCCCACGAGAGACTCCACCTAAAACTCAAGCACTACAGCGTTACTGGCAACATCCTCAACTGGATCTTAAGTTCCCTAACAGCACATTCACAGAGCATCGTCCTTGAAGGTGCAAGCTCTACATCAGCTAAAGTCACGTCCGGCGTTCCACAAGGGACTGTTTTCGGCCCACTACTCTTTCTTTTCTATGTCAACGACATACCGTCATATGTCGCATCCAAGACGAGGCTCTACGACGGTCTACTATACCGTGAAATAAACTCATCATCAGATGCTGCCACTCTTCCAAATGATCTCGACTCTTTATACAGATGGGAGAAAGAGTGGGAAATGAAATTCAACGCAGGTAAACACTTTGTTATGCACACGACAACCAAAAAGTCACCAATCATCCACAATTACAACATTAATGGGAAACCTCTCCTGACAACCTCCAATCATCCATATCTCAGCCTCATATGCAGCAGTGACTGCAGATGGTCCTCTCACATCAACAAAGTTACAACCAGTGCTAAGCAGACCATTCGGCGTAACTTAAGTCATGTAGCAGAGAAGTGAAATCCCAACTCTACCAATCATTATAGTTCGCCCAAAGCTAGAATACGGAATATGTGGTTGGGCACCCTATACTGCAGCAGAGACAGCAAAGCTGAAGAGCATCCAAAGATGCCGCCAGGATGTGTTGTAACAACTACACAAGACAAGAAAGCGTCAGTGCCATGCTAAAAAGCTTGATTGACAAGCACTTGAAACTAGGAAAACCCAAATATTTATCAACACGATGTACAGAATAGTCCATAGCCTAGTCGACATCGATGCAAACATCAACTTAACCCCCCAAACAAGACAGCACCCGAATCACACGACTACTCATTCCAACACGTTCATGCAAAAACCACGATATTTTCAACAATTCTTTTTCCCAGCCACGATCCCACACTGGAACAGCCTATCGTCTACAGTCGTCAACAGACCTACACTCGAATCAAAAACGCATCCCCGGACTTCCTGAGCAACAAAACTCCAACCGGTTATTTAACGAATCTAGCTCCGCGCATCGTCAACTCTAGCGGGATGCGTTTTTTACCGTTTTGTTGGAGTATATTGATTACAGTTACAGATACAGGGCGGACGATCAAGTGTGTCGCGCTTTCATAATATTGTGCGCGCTGATCATAATATGTCGGCCCGGAATGACGTCCCATGCCATTTGACAACAAACAACAAAAAGTCACCAACATTTTTGATTGCACATCACCAAAACGGTCCAAATAGAACCCTTTTTGGGTCTCCTTAAAATGGTACCATAGAACAGAACATTTGCCATGTGAATCTTCCGCATACTCATGTTATCATGTTTATACAGAGTGCAATTTTTTACAGTTGCAAGTCCGAAAATCGGCCGAAACATTTAGGGAATTTTTGGAAATGTTGCTAACGTAAACAACAGTTGCTTACACGGCCTCGTGTATGGTTAAGTAGAGTGTACAAACTGATGTGTTCAAACATTTTGCTTTGTTGTTAATAGCAAAGGGAGATTTACGGGTCACCTATTATTGCTTTATTCCGTAATGTTTTTAAACATTACACAAATTATTTTAATCCCTCTTAAAAGAGTGATTAAAATCATGTCCTGGTCAATTCACTTCTCGCTAGTCTAGTGGTTGAGAGAAATGCCTTGAAATACTGAGGTCCGTGGTTCTATTCCCACTAGGACCACTTTTTCAACTGATTTATTTCCCTCTAAAATTAGGGTTAGAATTGTTCGTCCACAAAGTGTGTAGTTCCTACCTAGACAACCCCGGGTAGACAGTCATGTGGGTATTTCCATTGCTGCATATGTGTATTTTTTATTTACTACATAATTACATGTTTTTGTTTTGAAATTGTCATGGTTAACAGATATAACACAAGAGAAATACCTTTCAAATAAAACGAGGTAGACCCTGTACCAAGACTGGCATTTATTGGTAAATTGATATCCGATAATGTAAATGTGACCGGTGTGTATTTCTTTCTATCACATTCAATGTCGCATACGTAAGTGTCACAGGCATGGATGCATGGTATGCATGGTGTATATACCTATAAACAGGAGATAGGAAAAACACCAAAGACACACAGTATACATTTGATCGATAAAAGAAGAAGAGAATTATGAAATAATATGATTGAGAGCTATTATTACTAAACCCAAATTTTAACAAAGAGGTTTTTTATATTAAACATAGCCGTCAAACTGGTAAGAAAATTGGATTCCTAATCCTTTTTTAACCCAGCACATCAACACAAACCTTACGTCCAAAGTTCCACACTTCCTGCCAGTTGTAAACTTCTTGATTTCTTGTGACAGATCTGATCCACAATAAGTTTTTGGAACGGTTGATAATGATGGGATGTAAAACTTTATTGTAATGGTTGCCAAGGCCGCGAGTATTGTTTAGGTAGAAGTAAGTATTGTTAGGCATGCCAGTCATTATGTACATTTTGACACAGATACTTTACGATTTACCCACTTCCATCAGTAATTTGCAAACTATATCTTTACTTTCAGTGATCTTGATACAACGTATGTTATGCAGCAAATGCATGAATTCTATGACTGTTATTCTTAAGGCCATAACAAATCACATGATGTTATTTTCTATTAATGTGCAGTTTGATACATTTTGAAAATTGTTTTTATAAACATTTCTGGTTGAGCAGTTTAAATAAAATAACCCGAGCCATGCATAGTCATGGTTCAGTGTACTTCATGTGTCTTGTTAACATACAATGTTGCTATAAATAATTTGATTTGTTTCTGTTTGGATACACCATCCCTAAAGGGATGTGGCTGCTTTGAAAGTGTTTTCCTTATCAATAAATAAACAAATCTAAAACTTACCTCTCTGTATGGCTCTACGTCATCATCAAAATCCAATACAGAATTACCGATTCCAGCAAGGTATCTAACAATAGGAGTGGTTCCCCCACGGAATGGTAGGCCATAGCGGCACAGGAACGTATCGTCGGGTGGCATCCTAATAATACAGGTTCATCAAAAATAACAACATTATAATCATAACAATATCTTTTGGGTGTGTTTCCTCGTCAAAAAACGGCAATATGTTTACAGATTTTATTTGAATTTGTACAGATTTTTATTTTTCTTCTTCAGATTGTTTGGGATATTAACAGATTTTTTCGGATTTGTACGGTCATTTTCAAGGGAAAATAAGTGGGAAAAAAGAAAACAGAGAAGACAAAAGAGCCCGCCGACCGACCGACCTGACCTGAGAGGTCCGGTTGCATGTTTTCTATTCCAAAAATTGAGTTACGTTACTCTAGTAGTTCTAATGAGATATATGACAGCCAGTTCAGTTAAGGATATACATATGTAAATGCCAAAATGGATCTACCATTGTGCAGTGATATCACAGCACATAGCAGGGATCATGTATATTTCTTGCACGTGATATTCTATATGAAATAACACATAAATGTATTCCAGTCATTTGATTGGTGGATACTACATCATGAGACATTAAATATTCGGACTAGTTCCCCAATATATCACAGGAGGGCAAAAAGTTCCCATAATGTTTTTTAGTCGGGTATATACAGAGGGTTACCGTGCTCCCCCTGACTCCCTCAAACAAGCTTTTTTGACTTAATTTCATGGTCCTAAAACATATTCAGGATGTTACCAAAAATGAAGCCAAAATACTGGATATGAGTTACTAGTGGTCTAACACATACATCCCATCGTTAAAATTATATTTTCATCATACATTTCGGTTGATATTATGCTATTTTATGGAGCTTTGCCCACTTTTGACCATTCATTTGGCGGCCATTTTGGTTTAAAAGTATGTTAACAAAGCAAAAATACTAGAAATTTCTAGTGGTCTAACCTATACACCCCATTGTTAAAACTATACTCTGATCATACATGTTGGTTTGTATATATATGCCAATAATCATACGGAATTTGACCATTTTTGGCGGCCATTTTGGCTGCAATCTTGGATTTAGGTGTGCTAACAAAGCAAAAGTTCTGGATAAGAGTGTCTAGTGGTCTAATACATACATCCCACTATCAAAACTATACTTTCACCATACAATTGATTGCTATGTCATTTTATGAGATTTGACCAGGTTGGGCGGCCATTTTGGACGACATCTTGAATAACCCCTTAGCATTATGAGATTATTTTTGGTAACATCCTGAATATGTTTTACGACCATGAAAGTAAGTCAGTGGTTTGAGGGAGGGGTGGGGGTGCATAGTAACCCTCTGTATATTCTCGACTAATTGGCCTGTGATGGGGAGCTAAGAGGGTAATAGTAGCTTTCATGGGAATTTCTGTTTCCCTACTCGTGTTAATTGAATTGAGAATTTCTATATGAGAATTATCTTTTGTTCATCAAAGAATTTCAAATGACAACAATATTTTTAAATATATAAAACAAATATTTACTGCACTATGGGACATTGTGCAATAGCTTCCGCCGGTGACTGATGTTGAACGAGGGCCTACTATTTTCTCAGGAAATTTCTCAGGAAAATAGTAGGCCCACGTTTTCCAATCATCTCGAAGAGCTATTTTGCACCAATTTCCTCATGAGCAGCAACTATTTGTAATAATTTGTATAATGTGCTGGCAATTCAAAATGGTGGGTACAAAATATATCTTTAAGGCAATGAAAAAACTCATCATCTTCTATGAACCTGAATTACCCATTTGTTAATAAGTGTGTTAAAAATAACTGAATTTAGAATTAAAAATCCCCTGAATTTGTGAATATTTTTTGTACATTATTGAATTGTTTGAAAATAATATGTTGACTCGTCGGACAAACTGAAACGAATTAAAAATTCACAGCCTCAAACCCAGGTCCCTCTTCACAGTATTGCGGCAAAGAATTACCCACTAGACCACAGAGACTGTGTTTACGTGGGTGGCAGATGAACGAGTGCTAATGTATACAAAGTGAGTCTCAAGCACCGATATACATGTCATAAATATTAGCTATATGTTGGCATATAACCATGATTCTAGCAGAACATTTGACTAGCAGAGGTCGATTAAAGCCACATGATGATCTAGCAAAGGATACAAGCCGAGGGAAGTAAAATGAATAAATATAATATATAGACGCGGACCCATTTTTTGAAAATGTTTGATATGTTTTTGAAAATTCAGATACATACCTGAGGTTTCTAAATGATGCTACGGCTGTGTCTGGGAAAAATGCGTCCGTAAGTTGTGGTACAAAGTTGTCTTTGTTGAAGACATGAAATACCATCTGAGTCTGTTCACTGAATGGTTTAATACCATCTAATGCTACTGTGAATATATCATCAATATACAGCTTAATGCTCCATTGGATCTGTTTTGTGAAAAGCAGATGTGAGATAGCATTACCCTATTGAAGAATAGCATTGCATTGCATATTACAGTTTATTGACACAATTAAACTCCAGTATAAAAACTGAATTGCATCAATATTTGATTATAGTTGATTTCCGACATGTAACAAATATAAGCTGTGCACTGAAATTCAACCACCAGCACAAGTGCAAATTTGAAAAACATCAAGGTAGTAATAAAAGTTGTACTTCAAGTGGCATGAACGAATCAAACAGCACTACACACATTACTACAACATCTAATAATTCACTCACAAATATCCCATTATTAAATCCTCCTGCAACATATAACTCAAAGCACATACAAATATTACATAACCAATACAGACATTCCACTCAAATACCATAATGCAAGTTCATACCCATAACCTCATATTTCACTCATTTACTCTATCAGTAATAGCTGGGGAGCATGGGTACATTTTGAAGGATTTGCAGACTTGTCATTTTCAAAAGGTGATAGGTCAAAAACTATTGATCAACGATCAAAGTTGTCATTACCTTTTTTTTCTAAACACTCAACCCAACAATATGATACTTGTTAGGGCCAGTAGCCCATTTAAAACTTTTTTATCATGTTAAAGTTAGATATTTAACATCCATGCTGTCATGGAACATTTTGGTATATACGAGGGTTATGCAATAAGTTCTACCTCCTCACTCATAACATCGCTATTATGAATGTCAGCCTCATGACATTTGTCATGATTGTAGCTCTAAATCATAGCTACACATTTATAGTAAATGCTAATTGATACCTATTTTAGTTTTGTCATGATGCAATCCAACCCAGAGAGAGATTTTGAACAACGGACACGGAAAATTACCCCAAAGATAAATACACGTTTTTCGTTTTCTCTCCGTATTGTATGATTAAGTATAACCGCCCGATTTAAATACTGAAAATAGAAAACAATGGATGAAAAAAATGCTATACTATCATGTATAAATCAGATTGTAGGCAATATTAACCTTTGTAGCTTGCAAAGAGTATAATATCAACTCGAATGTATTGACACGCCTTTAGCATACTGGAATACTGATATTCAGTCAAATGTTCAACTTTATTGTTACAAGTTAAGCCACAGTGATGCCTCGAATGTTAAATCTTAACATGATACGATAGTAACTTTATCAGATTTTCTTATGCAACATTTAGAATAGTTAATCAGGTAGTCAGTGATAGAAACTTCGAGAGACTTGAAATACATCCATTTAGTCCTGTATAATTTTGCAGCGGTTCTCTAGGGTAGGGTTAAGATTGGTGGCTGTCCTGGTCTGCTTTTGGCTAATTAGAGGGAATTTTCCACCAAGAAATCAGTCACTTGTATTGTTTAAAGTCTGTTCAAAAGATATTTTTAACTTAGAACGGTTGTAATTGACCGATGGGTACATTTTGTCTCTTAGACTTGGCCAAATGAATAGCACTAAGGAGACATTTGGCTTTTTTTACCCGTTTTCGTCGCACTTATTGGAAGTTTGGTTTTTACTGCATATCCAGAACAGTACAATGAATATTCAGACCAATCTACTTTTTGTAAATTGTGGAATATTTCATACGACTGGCTTGTATAACAGCAAAGTTATGAGGTAGAACTTATTGAATGACCCTCGAACTAGCCGATGGATACCGGCCGAAAAACCATGTGAGCTCCACAGCTATATTCCCGCCGGACCCGCTTCCCTCACCACCTTTCCTCCTGCTCATGAGAATAAATCACAATATTTAATTGATTCAAATGTTATAGCTATTAGTATTATTGTATTCATCATGTAGTGTACAAATGTTGTTATTCTCTTACTCGAATTGCTTCAACAAGCTCACTAGCAATAGAAATCTTGTAGCTGTGCCAATCTTCTGAAGGGTCAAACTCCATTTGGAAGTTCGTGAATTCCATTTGTAGTTCATCATTGTGATATCTACACCACACCAGAGCTTCTGAATCATTTTGTCCACCTGTAAATTATGAAGAAAAAAAGACCAATTGCAGCTTTATTTTCAGCTTTAAAAGTCAAGGACGTATATCACAAAACACAAGCTGTACAACACATCATTTTGCAGTTCTCAACCAGAGTTTATAGCTTAAAGCTCATCCTAGCATTGTCATAGGAAATATCCTTCATTAAACCTAAAGAGGTCAAAAAGGTTTTTATTCTTCCTTCAAACAAATTCCTGCGATATAGAGATTAAAAAGTATTCTTTCTTCGAACAACTCTGTGATTGAAATGTTAAGACTACATTGTAGGTTTTACACAGGTTTCCTGTCTGTTGGTGTTCAATGGTTCCATACCAATACCATGTGCATCATATAATCGATACTTACAAAGGGCCTACAACTGTTTTAATGTCATTTACTCCATGTTACCTCAAGATAGGAGTGATGTAAGCAATTATTTTAGTGATTGAATTGTTAGATAGCGACAGCATTTGCATCTACATAATATGGTCAGCTTGATGCTGATATACTGTTCCTGCTAATGTTAACCTTCCAACTTGAAGCAACGTCAGGTATAATAGCCTACACTCTTAATTTACATCTCATTGTAACGTAAAGATAAGATTTTCAAGTTAACAATGCGTTTTAATACAATATGTTGTGGTACAACAAGCCCTTTCAGATTGGCCAGACGATTGATTTTTGGACGATCAATCGTCGTTGAATGGAAACTGATTCAGCTATTTTAAATGTGCAAGAAATAACAACAATAAACAGGCATTGGATTCACACAGAGAAGAGCCCTTGATTGGCAATTGATCGTCATAGCGACTGTTTATTGAGTCTATATGATTGATGAAATTCTAGTCCAAGGAAAACCACTTACTTGTGGACACTTCTGAAACGAACTGTTTCCTATCAACACTTGATGTGGAGTGATGACGATCTGCCGTTTACAACACATGTTGGTTGCATTTATATTTGCAGTGTTGTTGCTAGATTATATATCAGCTATCAATAGACGTCAAACATTTGACTCCGAGTATATTGCCCCTCGTCTCTGTTCATTGTCTTGCCCTGCTTTCTAATCGTAATTGCCTCTTTAATCCAGCGTTTTTTGTATATATTTGCCCCTCTAGCTGACTACAATCTCTGTCTCCTCCCAATCGATAACATGTTTTTTGTCTATTACATGGTCAATGATAGCCAATTTGTTAATTAGGTGTTGCTCTGGTCCGAAATGATGTCACCACAGTCTTCAGATTCTGTCTTGTGCTCCTCTAAGCGCTTCCCGGATTTTCTACCAGTATCTCCGAATGTACAGGGTGTCACAATTTGTGCATGGTATTGAATAGATGACTTCGGTGGTATCGAGAGGGTCGCGCTTTTGTCGCTCTACTGATTGTTGGTAAATCATCTAGCAACACTGTAACTAAGCAACCAACATCACGTGTTGTAAACAGCATATCGGCATCACTCCACATCAAGAGTTGTAAGAGAAACGTCTACAAATAAGTAGTTTTCATCAATCATCTTACAATAACAGTCCTGATGACCTTGGTCAAGAATGTTGTGTTTTAAAAGGGTGTGAAAAAACAAACAAAAACAATAAGAAATCTTTATTCAGCCAATATAATCTTACCCCGTGGATTTAACTGAATTCCACAAGCTGTTTGAGGTATTCTTTTCTGTGTCGGGTCTTCCAGCATTGCAAGCTCCATCTGCTCATCGTTTGAAACAACAACAAAGCCACCATCATCCACAGCTGGTTCATCAGTAGGCGCTTTTGTTGTTATAAGTGTTCCATCCGGGTAATTTATCATATATTCTGTGCAGTTATAGCAATAGCAGGATGTCTTGAGAAGGAAAAACCAACCAAATATCAATACAAACAAGTGTGTGGCCATGCAAAATAACCCAAAATCACAATTTTAACAGTGCCTAAAAATGTTCCAAGTGTGGCAAATAATGGTGGCAGAAATCAAAACTGTAATAGCATTTGCTTTTGCTCTATCATTGTATAGTGTATATCTTTTTCAAATTTATGCTCAGTTTCTTGTTTTGTTTGCAGATGTAATAGTAATATGATTCACCGCTGGATATCCACATAGGCTGCAAAGTACATCAAGCATCAACTTAACTTATTTTTATGATATTTCCTGATGCTGGCAACAGGCATCATATCGTCGCTGTTCTGACATACCGGCACATGTGCCATTTAGGGCAAAATGAGTTAAGTTGTATTTTATGATCTACAAATGAAACTCTTTATTCTCAAAAGAAATGGGAAAAAAGGTAATTACTATGAGATACCGCACTAATTAGTGTGATATGCCATGGTTTTAACATAATACCGGCATGAAGACCTCATTTTGTATTCTGACATACCGGCACATCACAATATTCTGCCATAGACCAGCGTGTAACTGCAGTTCGGACATACCGGCATATCACTGGCATATCACTATGTAGGAAGAATATGAAGGTTTTTTTCTTCTTTCTGACATACCGGCACATGACTTTATGACATAATTACTCCTAATTAATAATTGCAATTTGTTGTTGTAACATGCTCATAACAAACATAAGTATATATCTATTGGTGTTCTTTGACAATGATAGTGACATTTGATATAAATGCTCTCTAACAAGTCTTTAAACATTGGAAAATTTTCAAACACGATTTTCTCAAAACGCTGTTTTTCGTGATGTGCCGGTATGTCAGAACAGCGACGATATGTTCACAATTCTTACACAAGTGTGAACTACTAACTTACTTCATTGAAGGGTTCCAGATAGCAACAGTTACAAATTGTTGATATCCAATCTTCTGGTACTGGTTCAATGAATTCTCCTATCACACCAGGTGGACCATCCCAGAACACTATTGATGTAATAGCACCCCCTATTGGTGGAGCAGCTTTAATATCAAGCTGTAGGGAAAAGAGTGAAAGTGAGAATTGAATATGTTAAGGCTATTTGGAATCAACAATTTCCCGATACGGCTACGGAAACTGGGCATTCCGTAGCCGTAGAGTGTTCTCATCTCCTCATTGGCAGCCATACACAAATAATGGGTTATAATGTGAATTACTAAAGGGTTCCAAAAAAGTAAGTCCCCCCTAAAATAAGATTACTTTTGTTTACATAACATCAAACACAATTAGACGTTTCGAAAAGTTGAAACGATTATGAAAAGAGAAAATGCTTGGCTACCAATAGAAAGTTTTACATTTTCGATATCATGTTTACTTTTCTCAAACAGTCACATTTCCCCAAAATTTTGTTTTCAGAAAAAGTGGCACTTGGTCCATACCAGTCAATTGAAAACTCTCTCTCGAGATTTTTTTGTACGAAAATTAGACCAAGTTTGTTTGCATAACTCCGCACAGGATTACATAGCATTTTTTCTTTTCATAATCGTTTCAATTTTTTCAAAACGTCTCATTGTGTGTGAAGTTATGTAAACAAAAGTAGTCTAATTTTAGGGGGGGGGGGCTTACTTTTTTGTTACCCCTTTATAATACCGGTCGGTAATGAAGACATTGCAGTGTAATCAGGCCTTGGCAATACGGGATTTCCATTTGAGCCCGTTAATTATGAAGTAAGAGGTAGTACCTCATGGTGGTAAACTGTTATCCATGAAAGTCTCTTTTATCAATGTTATATGAGGTAATCTTGTTACTCAATTTAATATTTTGGCATCAATATAACAACTCCCTTGTGTTGTAGAAGAGGTTCATTAACCATTATTTCTTATTTATATATTTAGGGTAAAATCCATCAACTTAAATACTGTATCTAATATCAACATCGATATGTTAGGACTATTCTCTTTTATCGACATCCGGATGAAAGAGGGAGCTCTCATCACATAGGCCCTACTCCGAACGACTACGGAACAGGAGGGCCGATTTTAGTTCTGTCGCCATCATACAGGGCTCCGGATATCTGAAGCTGTAGTGTATATAGTTACAGGAACAATCCCATTTAGAAAAGAATACACTAAATCAATTAGGATAAAAGCTAGTCCATTAATGTTGGTAGTTGTTATATATTATGTGGCACCCACACAGTACAATAAAACTGTGTATTGAATATTGTACACGAAAAAGTACCCGCATATTCAAACAATATTGGGCAGCGCAGAAGATGTGCCCATGAGTATATATGCTGAGATTAATATCACAGTTCAGGATAATTTATTTATTTTCAAAACAGTCTGTTAAAAATAATAATCATAATATTGAATATCTTATTTTTGTGTGATACAACAATATATTGCACTCGTACACAAATATTACACACCACTCGTCTTCAACTGGTGCAAAAAAAATCTAGCTCATGCAGTATATTCTTGTATCATACTTAAAAGCCGGGCCATTCAATATCATTACAGAATTTCAATAGTAAATGTTTAAAGGTATGATTGATTGAAATGTGCATTGACCCAATAGAGCCAAACAGCCCAAGATGGAAATAGATATCTTTACTTCCCCTACCATGCGCACAAAAGCACTTCTTTCGCATGCATGGCTGCACTAATCCAAATCAATATACACCCAACACAAAAAGTCCCTGACCAGGCCCTTTGATGTCGGCTAATCCAAAATCAATAATCGGTACCAAAATCTGAGATATACAGGGCAAATCTCTCCTTCGTAGTTTGATACCTCATTCATAAAGATCGAATGGATACTTTCAAAGTTACCATGATTTCAATAACGACAAGTAACGACAACAAAGTTGCACTAGAATTGGTTTCCTATGGGATGTCATTGATTTGTATTGTACACTGTGTGCCATCTCAACATGTCAGGTATGGGGATGAATGGGTAACAGGCATCGACAGGGAGTTGGTACAAACATTTTCAATGCGTAATCACACACTAAGCAAGGATACTCCATTGAAACCCAATTTTAGTGCAAGAATTGTTTTGGTAGTTGTGGTCGATTAAACAATCATAACATAAACAATATCCACTCGATTTTTATGAACGAGGTATACCTTGCCATTTTTCTAGTGTAGCCACATTTGCGGTGCTATGCAGAGGATGTTGAGAGGATTATGGGACTGGTGGTCAGATGTGAGTGGGTGGCGGGAAATTAGAAGAGAGGAATTATGGGTATGATGATGGGGTAATTACTTGACCGTTTTCGCTCGACCGACACGGATGCCTTTATTTTTCGTCTTTATTGACGGAATCAATTGAATTCGACTTCTTACTGAATAGTGTATCGTTTCAAATTCCACATGTGTTAACACCTTTTTTGTTTGTGTGTTTTGAGTGTTTTTCAGCCATATACAACGACTATAATATGGAGCATGAGCTATATTGGAAATGTAGAAAGACAACAAGAAGAGAAGACAAGCAGTGTGGATCAAAAACAGACAAGAAGTGGTGCCCAATTGAGTTTGTAGGTTCGGATCCTGTGTCGTATGTTGCCGATTATTATTATTATTACAATTGTTATTTAGAAATGTGCTTCCGTCGTCGTTCATCAGCGGAGTCCGGTGCTCCCCATGGTTTGATGTGTATATGAATGTTTATGTTTCAGCCGTGGCGCCAAATGAAGGCGAATTAGAAAATAATTTATTTACGGTTGAGCGTGCGAATTAGTAAATAATTGATAATTATATTGGTAAAGATAGCTCCCTCTACATCTATTGACTATGTCTGTATCCATTGGTATAGCATTAGTTCTGTAAACATACCTCATATTCTGCGCCTTTGATAATGCGTGCATTGGTTGCATAAGCGCCTGTTAACATTCTTTTTTTTCGAGTGTCTCTTTGAAGTGTTATTTCCAAGTTAGCACCGTCTGCAAGTACCTACAGAGATATGGTAAAATAAAAGATTAAGTTCAATTAACAAAATGAAGCAATAAACGTGACAGACTTGACTTCTAAGATAACTGCTAAATGTTACAATATGTAGAATCACAATATGTATATGCAATATATAGTAATATATTTGAACACATGTATTTCATCTTCCTGACAAGACGAGACCGATATGGAAGTCATGCAGGTAATGCTATACAGGGTTAAATAAAATCTGGGTGTGGGTCATTGTGCATTTTCCAATCACAAAATGGTGGAATCTGATTGGAATGCACATATAGCATTTAGATTCATTATCACTGTACACAGTTCAACAAAAATAAGTTCCCTTTAAAATGAGTTACTCCATCGAAACGATTTTTGGCACACATTAATGTACATGTGCACAGCAACACTAGAACGGGGCTATAACTACGCAGGTGTTGTAATGCTTGAATGAGCACACATTGAATGGAGGAATACCTGATTTCAAAAGTTGCTAAGGGCTGATATCCAAACTCTCAGCGGTGTTACACCGGTATTACACCGATGTTATACCAGTATTACACCGATATTTGTATAGAATATCGGTGTAATACCGGTATAACATCGGTGTAATACCGGTATAACATCGGTGTAATACCGGTGTAACACCGCTGAGAGTTTGGATATCAGCCCTAAAAGTTCAATATCGCGTGTGCTCATTCAATCAGTACCTGTACGGTGTTCAAGCAAAGACCCTGGTTCAAGCTGCTTAACCATCCTTCTTCAATATATTAGCAACTTTTGAATTGAGGTATTCCTATATTCAATGTGTGCTCATTCAAGCATTATAACACCTGCGTAGTTATAGCCCCATTCTAGTGTAGCTGTGCACACATATATTAATGTGTGCCAAAAAATCATTTGGATGGAGTAACTCATTTAATCTTAACACTTTCCACGCGGCTATTATTTTTACCATTCACAAACAGATTTTTCAGAAACCTTTCACAATTTGCAAAGTCTATCTCAAGGATTACTGACCCTATACTAGGCATGTTTGTACTTATGTCAATGCATTTTTCATGGTGATTCCAAATATGGTATTAAAATTCAATAATTTTGACATTTTTGAAAATGTTTGTGACATTTTGGAATGTCGTCTGCAGCTGCCTGCCGCGTGGAAAGTGTTAAGGGGATTTATTTTTGTTGAACTGTGTAATGCTCTCCCCCCCCCCCCCCCACCCCCGACACTTTAACAAGAGAAAGGCATGGTCAAAATGGTTAGAGTTTGCTATATTGCCTCCGAGCAAACGACAGGTCAACTCTGTTTATTCACTATTCATCAAAAGTGATAAACATTAACCACAATAATAATTGTATCATAATTAGCGAACCATTATCCATGCACTATTAAATGCCTACACTCTTGGTGTTGGAACACAGAGTCCATTTCTTCGCTAATATCACACATTAAGGGACAATTTTAAAGCGCTGATTTTGCAACAAACTTGTATGTAGAGCTTAAGCTATCTACTAACTCATATCCCTCCCCTCCCCACCAATCAATGTTGAGGGTCCCAACGACCGTGGAGATGAAACGGTTCCGAACATTGAACGGGGGTGGGGGGGACTGGTATGGGGGGGGGGGGGGGGGGGGTAGATTTCAACGAGGTCCACAAAGTGTTCCAACAGTTATTTCCTGAATTGTCTGAGGCTACCGAGATTAACTGAATATAACATCCGTCTATAGGCAATAACTTGTGTTCTATACATTATCTTCAAATTTGGGGAGTTTTGAGATATATATGTACTCATTATATATTATAAAAATCAAGTTAAAATTACATTTACATTGTTAGGGACTGGTCATGGTATGCGTAATAATGTCCCGTCTATACGTACTGCATTACGTGTTCGTCTTAAATTAGGGTAAAATGGGTGGACTACACCATTTAAAATGATTGTTTGACATTAGTTTATTATGCAACAATCAATTGAAATACTTTTTTCTATATATTTCTTTATCCATTTTTTGTTTAGGGACTGGTCACAACCCTGTTATCAAGTAATAAGTATTTGCCAATGATCGCAGCGCTATTTGCCATTATGAAATCTTGAATTTATTTATTGAGATTATTATATATTGTCCGTCTTTAATAAATACATTAAGAACATTGTGAGGGTCATTTTACATGTGGTGGATGTTTTGATATACTTTTACCAATGTGTTCTCTTTATGTAAGCTTTTTGAAAATATCATGGTGGTATCGTCGTCAGGTTTTTATTTTATTTTAAAAATGTTTAAAAATGAAATCCATAGTAAATAATGGCTATCGCTATGAGATTCGAACCCGTTGCTCTGATTTAAAGTAAAGTAGGCTATAACACAAACGCGTTACCCAATGGAGCTAATCGCCCCACTATACAATGTTATGTACACCAAGTGTCATATCAACTTCGGCTTTAGAAATTAGCACTGCTTCGACACAATGATCATGTCATATAATATCACCTTATAGCGTATTTGTTTCATAAAACAAATTGTGATTATGTAAGGCTATATTAAAAAAATCATTTGTCTCAAAGCTCCCGCGCGCGTTAGTTAATTGATGCGCGTTAGAAAGAAAAGGGAAAAAAATCCCAAATTTCACCGATTTTTCAGATTTTCATTGGTCACATCATTTTAAATACAAAAGGTCACTTTTACAAGGATTTCAATATTTTATATTTAAAAACAAACCCGCATTCCGCATTAGGTTTTGAAAAACTGAAGAGCTTTGAGACAAAAGATTTTTTTAATATAGCCTAATATTAGTGATTTTTGAAATGGTTGGTCACAGGGATGATATCTTACATTTAGTGACATCTTTTGATAAGTCTATATATTTTATTTCTGAACAGGGCAGATTTTACATAAGTTAGAGAGCAGGGACTTGTCCTGTTGTCTTACATTCTTCTTTGTATGTTTAAGCTTCCACTTTTTCCTGCTGTCTATATTCCAGAGTCCTGTAGTCCTAATTGTTCTCCAATCGCCATCACTATCGAATGGCAGATCTTCCAAAGGACATGGAGGTCCATCAGGCTCAGCCATGTGTAGAAAGGAACCTGGAGGCAAGGAGTAAATTATGATGTGAATGTTATACAGCCCTTTTATGGCAAAGGAATGTATCTTATGTAGTTTTCTAACAGTATACTTCCTTTTAAGATGATCAAAGTTAGCTTTTTTTCTCCATAAATCATGTTGTGGTAAAATTTAAGGCAGTATATTACTTTTATTGTCTTTACAAGTTGCAACCTTTTCCTAAGTGAGGATTATTGAACCAAGTTAACACAATCCATGTTAAAAGGAAGTATATCATTAGGAAAGTACATATAAGATACATCATTTTGCCATAAAATGGCTGTATAGAGAATATCACTCACTATAAAAAAAGACATATTAAGGAAAGTCCCTATTTATATATTAAGAGTGTGAATGTGTATCATCGGTATGAATGTGAACTTAGAGTTAGAAATATATTCTAACTCCATCCACCATGTCGTAACCGGGCTACCTTAAGTGAAGTAATTGATTCTCCCTTTTTGGGATCGCAAAAAGTGACACATTTCAGAAAAAGTACTCCGCCCACTTCCTTTGTATATTGTTATGTCAATAAAACCAACGGGCGAAAAGTCAATACACCAAATGACCTAAGATAAGGTGCAGTGGTTTCGGAATGTTGTAGATACAGACAGGCAATATTTTTTACTAGTGAGTTTAAAAAACTGAGAAAACCACCCAAAATGGGTTGAAGTTAACACTTTCCACGCGGCAATTAGTTATGACATTAAACAAAACAGATTTTTCAGAAACCTTTCCCAATTTTAAAAGTATACCTCAAGGATAACATAACCAAGACTAGGTATGTTTGTACTTCTTTCAACTAAAATTCTTTCAATGCGTTTCTCATAGTGATTCTAAATAGGGTATTGAAAGTCAATACAATATTTTGTTTTTTAAACATTTTGTGACATTTCTGAATGTCGTCTGCAGACGCCTGCCGCATGGAAAGTGTTAGGAAGTGACGTACATGAGGGGGGTAGGCGGGGTGATGACGTGTGTTCCGGTTTTTAGGATCGAGATAGGTGTGATGTGACATGAAATATAAATAAATTCAATTTGAGTAAAGTAGGACTAATTGGAGGATTAAAATTATATTAAAAAACTTTTTTTTTTATTTTTTTTTATTTTTTTTTTAAAGAAAAGATTTGCATATAGGCTGCCCCAAAAAGTTACTTTGAAAAAAGAAAATGTGTAATTAATGATTTTCTTTTCGAGATATGGACGATTATGTAAAATTTTCTCCATAGAGCTGTGTATAAAAGCTCATTTTCTCCACACCACTGTATTTTAATGCAAGATCCTGCGACATTGTCACTTCTCGGACACGTGCCCTAGGCACCAATGATTGTTTTAAACGATTTAAAGTTTAACATGTTTTTTTTATCGAAATGGCAGAAATATAAGGCTTTCATTTTCGCTTTTTTTAAATATCAAAAATACAATTTTAAAAGAATTACAAGCCAATGAGAAGAAAAAAAAGATTTTGAATTCAAGTTTTTGAATTTTGAATTCCACCCATCCTGGTAATTAAAGATATGCTTACTTCCACCCCCCCCCTGTAATTTAAGTTCTGTTTACTTCCACACCACCCCTCCCCCCCCCCCCCCACACCACCCCTCTCTCCTCCCGTAATTCAAGTTCTGATTAATTCCACCCACCCCCCCCCCCCCCGCTCTATTCGCCACCGCTGACATAATTCAAGTCTGCGTATTTCCATACTCCTCCCGGCCATCATGCCATGTCGTAACCGGGCTACCTTAAGTGAAGTAATTGATTCTCCCTTTTTGGGATCGCAAAAAGTGACACATTTCAGAAAAAGTACTCCGCCCACTTCCTTTGTATATTGTTATGTCAATAAAACCAACGGGCGAAAAGTCAATACACCAAATGACCTAAGATAAGGTGCAGTGGTTTCGGAATGTTGTAGATACAGACAGGCAATATTTTTTACTAGTGAGTTTAAAAAACTGAGAAAACCACCCAAAATGGGTTGAAGTTAACACTTTCCACGCGGCAATTAGTTATGACATTAAACAAAACAGATTTTTCAGAAACCTTTCCCAATTTTAAAAGTATACCTCAAGGATAACATAACCAAGACTAGGTATGTTTGTACTTCTTTCAACTAAAATTCTTTCAATGCGTTTCTCATAGTGATTCTAAATAGGGTATTGAAAGTCAATACAATATTTTGTTTTTTAAACATTTTGTGACATTTCTGAATGTCGTCTGCAGACGCCTGCCGCGTGGAAAGTGTTAGGAAGTGACGTACATGAGGGGGGTAGGCGGGGTGATGACGTGTGTTCCGGTTTTTAGGATCGAGATAGGTGTGATGTGACATGAAATATAAATAAATTCAATTTGAGTAAAGTAGGACTAATTGGAGGATTAAAATTATATTAAAAAACTTTTTTTTATTTTTATTTTTATTTTTTTTTTAAAGAAAAGATTTGCATATAGGCTGCCCCAAAAAGTTACTTTGAAAAAAGAAAATGTGTAATTAATGATTTTCTTTTCGAGATATGGACGATTATGTAAAATTTTCTCCATAGAGCTGTGTATAAAAGCTCATTTTCTCCACACCACTGTATTTTAATGCAAGATCCTGCGACATTGTCACTTCTCGGACACGTGCCCTAGGCACCAATGATTGTTTTAAACGATTTAAAGTTTAACATGTTTTTTTTATCGAAATGGCAGAAATATAAGGCTTTCATTTTCGCTTTTTTTAAATATCAAAAATACAATTTTAAAAGAATTACAAGCCAATGAGAAGAAAAAAAAGATTTTGAATTCAAGTTTTTGAATTTTGAATTCCACCCATCCTGGTAATTAAAGATATGCTTACTTCCACCCCCCACTGTAATTTAAGTTCTGTTTACTTCCACACCACCCCTCCCCCCCCCCTCCCCCCACACCACCCCTCTCTCCTCCCGTAATTCAAGTTCTGATTAATTCCACCCACCCCCCCCCCCCCGCTCTATTCGCCACCGCTGACATAATTCAAGTCTGCGTATTTCCATACTCCTCCCGGCCATCATGCCATGTCGTAACCGGGCTACCTTAAGTGAAGTAATTGATTCTCCCTTTTTGGGATCGCAAAAAGTGACACATTTCAGAAAAAGTACTCCGCCCACTTCCTTTGTATATTGTTATGTCAATAAAACCAACGGGCGAAAAGTCAATACACCAAATGACCTAAGATAAGGTGCAGTGGTTTCGGAATGTTGTAGATACAGACAGGCAATATTTTTTACTAGTGAGTTTAAAAAACTGAGAAAACCACCCAAAATGGGTTGAAGTTAACACTTTCCACGCGGCAATTAGTTATGACATTAAACAAAACAGATTTTTCAGAAACCTTTCCCAATTTTAAAAGTATACCTCAAGGATAACATAACCAAGACTAGGTATGTTTGTACTTCTTTCAACTAAAATTCTTTCAATGCGTTTCTCATAGTGATTCTAAATAGGGTATTGAAAGTCAATACAATATTTTGTTTTTTAAACATTTTGTGACATTTCTGAATGTCGTCTGCAGACGCCTGCCGCGTGGAAAGTGTTAGGAAGTGACGTACATGAGGGGGGTAGGCGGGGTGATGACGTGTGTTCCGGTTTTTAGGATCGAGATAGGTGTGATGTGACATGAAATATAAATAAATTCAATTTGAGTAAAGTAGGACTAATTGGAGGATTAAAATTATATTAAAAAACTTTTTTTTTTTTTATTTTTTTTTTATTTTTTAAAGAAAAGATTTGCATATAGGCTGCCCCAAAAAGTTACTTTGAAAAAAGAAAATGTGTAATTAATGATTTTCTTTTCGAGATATGGACGATTATGTAAAATTTTCTCCATAGAGCTGTGTATAAAAGCTCATTTTCTCCACACCACTGTATTTTAATGCAAGATCCTGCGACATTGTCACTTCTCGGACACGTGCCCTAGGCACCAATGATTGTTTTAAACGATTTAAAGTTTAACATGTTTTTTTTATCGAAATGGCAGAAATATAAGGCTTTCATTTTCGCTTTTTTTAAATATCAAAAATACAATTTTAAAAGAATTACAAGCCAATGAGAAGAAAAAAAAGATTTTGAATTCAAGTTTTTGAATTTTGAATTCCACCCATCCTGGTAATTAAAGATATGCTTACTTCCACCCCCCCCTGTAATTTAAGTTCTGTTTACTTCCACACCACCCCTCCCCCCCCCCCCCCACACCACCCCTCTCTCCTCCCGTAATTCAAGTTCTGATTAATTCCACCCACCCCCCCCCCCCCGCTCTATTCGCCACCGCTGACATAATTCAAGTCTGCGTATTTCCATACTCCTCCCGGCCATCATGCCATGTCGTAACCGGGCTACCTTAAGTGAAGTAATTGATTCTCCCTTTTTGGGATCGCAAAAAGTGACACATTTCAGAAAAAGTACTCCGCCCACTTCCTTTGTATATTGTTATGTCAATAAAACCAACGGGCGAAAAGTCAATACACCAAATGACCTAAGATAAGGTGCAGTGGTTTCGGAATGTTGTAGATACAGACAGGCAATATTTTTTACTAGTGAGTTTAAAAAACTGAGAAAACCACCCAAAATGGGTTGAAGTTAACACTTTCCACGCGGCAATTAGTTATGACATTAAACAAAACAGATTTTTCAGAAACCTTTCCCAATTTTAAAAGTATACCTCAAGGATAACATAACCAAGACTAGGTATGTTTGTACTTCTTTCAACTAAAATTCTTTCAATGCGTTTCTCATAGTGATTCTAAATAGGGTATTGAAAGTCAATACAATATTTTGTTTTTTAAACATTTTGTGACATTTCTGAATGTCGTCTGCAGACGCCTGCCGCGTGGAAAGTGTTAGGAAGTGACGTACATGAGGGGGGTAGGCGGGGTGATGACGTGTGTTCCGGTTTTTAGGATCGAGATAGGTGTGATGTGACATGAAATATAAATAAATTCAATTTGAGTAAAGTAGGACTAATTGGAGGATTAAAATTATATTAAAAAACTTTTTTTTTTTTTTTTTTTTAATTTTTTAAAGAAAAGATTTGCATATAGGCTGCCCCAAAAAGTTACTTTGAAAAAAGAAAATGTGTAATTAATGATTTTCTTTTCGAGATATGGACGATTATGTAAAATTTTCTCCATAGAGCTGTGTATAAAAGCTCATTTTCTCCACACCACTGTATTTTAATGCAAGATCCTGCGACATTGTCACTTCTCGGACACGTGCCCTAGGCACCAATGATTGTTTTAAACGATTTAAAGTTTAACATGTTTTTTTTATCGAAATGGCAGAAATATAAGGCTTTCATTTTCGCTTTTTTTAAATATCAAAAATACAATTTTAAAAGAATTACAAGCCAATGAGAAGAAAAAAAAGATTTTGAATTCAAGTTTTTGAATTTTGAATTCCACCCATCCTGGTAATTAAAGATATGCTTACTTCCACCCCCCCCTGTAATTTAAGTTCTGTTTACTTCCACACCACCCCTCCCCCCCCCCCCCCCACACCACCCCTCTCTCCTCCCGTAATTCAAGTTCTGATTAATTCCACCCACCCCCCCCCCCCCCCGCTCTATTCGCCACCGCTGACATAATTCAAGTCTGCGTATTTCCATACTCCTCCCGGCCATCATGCCGCTGTAGATACAGACAGGCAATATTTTTTACTAGTGAGTTTAAAAAACTGAGAAAACCACCCAAAATGGGTTGAAGTTAACACTTTCCACGCGGCAATTAGTTATGACATTAAACAAAACAGATTTTTCAGAAACCTTTCCCAATTTTAAAAGTATACCTCAAGGATAACATAACCAAGACTAGGTATGTTTGTACTTCTTTCAACTAAAATTCTTTCAATGCGTTTCTCATAGTGATTCTAAATAGGGTATTGAAAGTCAATACAATATTTTGTTTTTTAAACATTTTGTGACATTTCTGAATGTCGTCTGCAGACGCCTGCCGCGTGGAAAGTGTTAGGAAGTGACGTACATGAGGGGGGTAGGCGGGGTGATGACGTGTGTTCCGGTTTTTAGGATCGAGATAGGTGTGATGTGACATGAAATATAAATAAATTCAATTTGAGTAAAGTAGGACTAATTGGAGGATTAAAATTATATTAAAAAACTTTTTTTTTTTTTTTTTTTTATTTTTTTTTTAAAGAAAAGATTTGCATATAGGCTGCCCCAAAAAGTTACTTTGAAAAAAGAAAATGTGTAATTAATGATTTTCTTTTCGAGATATGGACGATTATGTAAAATTTTCTCCATAGAGCTGTGTATAAAAGCTCATTTTCTCCACACCACTGTATTTTAATGCAAGATCCTGCGACATTGTCACTTCTCGGACACGTGCCCTAGGCACCAATGATTGTTTTAAACGATTTAAAGTTTAACATGTTTTTTTTATCGAAATGGCAGAAATATAAGGCTTTCATTTTCGCTTTTTTTAAATATCAAAAATACAATTTTAAAAGAATTACAAGCCAATGAGAAGAAAAAAAAGATTTTGAATTCAAGTTTTTGAATTTTGAATTCCACCCATCCTGGTAATTAAAGATATGCTTACTTCCACCCCCCCCTGTAATTTAAGTTCTGTTTACTTCCACACCACCCCTCCCCCCCCCCACACCACCCCTCTCTCCTCCCGTAATTCAAGTTCTGATTAATTCCACCCACCCCCCCCCCCCCCCCCGCTCTATTCGCCACCGCTGACATAATTCAAGTCTGCGTATTTCCATACTCCTCCCGGCCATCATGCCATGTCGTAACCGGGCTACCTTAAGTGAAGTAATTGATTCTCCCTTTTTGGGATCGCAAAAAGTGACACATTTCAGAAAAAGTACTCCGCCCACTTCCTTTGTATATTGTTATGTCAATAAAACCAACGGGCGAAAAGTCAATACACCAAATGACCTAAGATAAGGTGCAGTGGTTTCGGAATGTTGTAGATACAGACAGGCAATATTTTTTACTAGTGAGTTTAAAAAACTGAGAAAACCACCCAAAATGGGTTGAAGTTAACACTTTCCACGCGGCAATTAGTTATGACATTAAACAAAACAGATTTTTCAGAAACCTTTCCCAATTTTAAAAGTATACCTCAAGGATAACATAACCAAGACTAGGTATGTTTGTACTTCTTTCAACTAAAATTCTTTCAATGCGTTTCTCATAGTGATTCTAAATAGGGTATTGAAAGTCAATACAATATTTTGTTTTTTAAACATTTTGTGACATTTCTGAATGTCGTCTGCAGACGCCTGCCGCGTGGAAAGTGTTAGGAAGTGACGTACATGAGGGGGGTAGGCGGGGTGATGACGTGTGTTCCGGTTTTTAGGATCGAGATAGGTGTGATGTGACATGAAATATAAATAAATTCAATTTGAGTAAAGTAGGACTAATTGGAGGATTAAAATTATATTAAAAAACTTTTTTTTTTTTTTTTTTTTATTTTTTTTTTAAAGAAAAGATTTGCATATAGGCTGCCCCAAAAAGTTACTTTGAAAAAAGAAAATGTGTAATTAATGATTTTCTTTTCGAGATATGGACGATTATGTAAAATTTTCTCCATAGAGCTGTGTATAAAAGCTCATTTTCTCCACACCACTGTATTTTAATGCAAGATCCTGCGACATTGTCACTTCTCGGACACGTGCCCTAGGCACCAATGATTGTTTTAAACGATTTAAAGTTTAACATGTTTTTTTTATCGAAATGGCAGAAATATAAGGCTTTCATTTTCGCTTTTTTTAAATATCAAAAATACAATTTTAAAAGAATTACAAGCCAATGAGAAGAAAAAAAAGATTTTGAATTCAAGTTTTTGAATTTTGAATTCCACCCATCCTGGTAATTAAAGATATGCTTACTTCCACCCCCCCCTGTAATTTAAGTTCTGTTTACTTCCACACCACCCCTCCCCCCCCCCACACCACCCCTCTCTCCTCCCGTAATTCAAGTTCTGATTAATTCCACCCACCCCCCCCCCCCCCCCCGCTCTATTCGCCACCGCTGACATAATTCAAGTCTGCGTATTTCCATACTCCTCCCGGCCATCATGCCATGTCGTAACCGGGCTACCTTAAGTGAAGTAATTGATTCTCCCTTTTTGGGATCGCAAAAAGTGACACATTTCAGAAAAAGTACTCCGCCCACTTCCTTTGTATATTGTTATGTCAATAAAACCAACGGGCGAAAAGTCAATACACCAAATGACCTAAGATAAGGTGCAGTGGTTTCGGAATGTTGTAGATACAGACAGGCAATATTTTTTACTAGTGAGTTTAAAAAACTGAGAAAACCACCCAAAATGGGTTGAAGTTAACACTTTCCACGCGGCAATTAGTTATGACATTAAACAAAACAGATTTTTCAGAAACCTTTCCCAATTTTAAAAGTATACCTCAAGGATAACATAACCAAGACTAGGTATGTTTGTACTTCTTTCAACTAAAATTCTTTCAATGCGTTTCTCATAGTGATTCTAAATAGGGTATTGAAAGTCAATACAATATTTTGTTTTTTAAACATTTTGTGACATTTCTGAATGTCGTCTGCAGACGCCTGCCGCGTGGAAAGTGTTAGGAAGTGACGTACATGAGGGGGGTAGGCGGGGTGATGACGTGTGTTCCGGTTTTTAGGATCGAGATAGGTGTGATGTGACATGAAATATAAATAAATTCAATTTGAGTAAAGTAGGACTAATTGGAGGATTAAAATTATATTAAAAAACTTTTTTTTTTTTTTTTTTTTATTTTTTTTTTAAAGAAAAGATTTGCATATAGGCTGCCCCAAAAAGTTACTTTGAAAAAAGAAAATGTGTAATTAATGATTTTCTTTTCGAGATATGGACGATTATGTAAAATTTTCTCCATAGAGCTGTGTATAAAAGCTCATTTTCTCCACACCACTGTATTTTAATGCAAGATCCTGCGACATTGTCACTTCTCGGACACGTGCCCTAGGCACCAATGATTGTTTTAAACGATTTAAAGTTTAACATGTTTTTTTTATCGAAATGGCAGAAATATAAGGCTTTCATTTTCGCTTTTTTTAAATATCAAAAATACAATTTTAAAAGAATTACAAGCCAATGAGAAGAAAAAAAAGATTTTGAATTCAAGTTTTTGAATTTTGAATTCCACCCATCCTGGTAATTAAAGATATGCTTACTTCCACCCCCCCCTGTAATTTAAGTTCTGTTTACTTCCACACCACCCCTCCCCCCCCCCCACACCACCCCTCTCTCCTCCCGTAATTCAAGTTCTGATTAATTCCACCCACCCCCCCCCCCCCCCCGCTCTATTCGCCACCGCTGACATAATTCAAGTCTGCGTATTTCCATACTCCTCCCGGCCATCATGCCATGTCGTAACCGGGCTACCTTAAGTGAAGTAATTGATTCTCCCTTTTTGGGATCGCAAAAAGTGACACATTTCAGAAAAAGTACTCCGCCCACTTCCTTTGTATATTGTTATGTCAATAAAACCAACGGGCGAAAAGTCAATACACCAAATGACCTAAGATAAGGTGCAGTGGTTTCGGAATGTTGTAGATACAGACAGGCAATATTTTTTACTAGTGAGTTTAAAAAACTGAGAAAACCACCCAAAATGGGTTGAAGTTAACACTTTCCACGCGGCAATTAGTTATGACATTAAACAAAACAGATTTTTCAGAAACCTTTCCCAATTTTAAAAGTATACCTCAAGGATAACATAACCAAGACTAGGTATGTTTGTACTTCTTTCAACTAAAATTCTTTCAATGCGTTTCTCATAGTGATTCTAAATAGGGTATTGAAAGTCAATACAATATTTTGTTTTTTAAACATTTTGTGACATTTCTGAATGTCGTCTGCAGACGCCTGCCGCGTGGAAAGTGTTAGGAAGTGACGTACATGAGGGGGGTAGGCGGGGTGATGACGTGTGTTCCGGTTTTTAGGATCGAGATAGGTGTGATGTGACATGAAATATAAATAAATTCAATTTGAGTAAAGTAGGACTAATTGGAGGATTAAAATTATATTAAAAAACTTTTTTTTTTTTTTTTTTTTATTTTTTTTTTAAAGAAAAGATTTGCATATAGGCTGCCCCAAAAAGTTACTTTGAAAAAAGAAAATGTGTAATTAATGATTTTCTTTTCGAGATATGGACGATTATGTAAAATTTTCTCCATAGAGCTGTGTATAAAAGCTCATTTTCTCCACACCACTGTATTTTAATGCAAGATCCTGCGACATTGTCACTTCTCGGACACGTGCCCTAGGCACCAATGATTGTTTTAAACGATTTAAAGTTTAACATGTTTTTTTTATCGAAATGGCAGAAATATAAGGCTTTCATTTTCGCTTTTTTTAAATATCAAAAATACAATTTTAAAAGAATTACAAGCCAATGAGAAGAAAAAAAAGATTTTGAATTCAAGTTTTTGAATTTTGAATTCCACCCATCCTGGTAATTAAAGATATGCTTACTTCCACCCCCCCCTGTAATTTAAGTTCTGTTTACTTCCACACCACCCCTCCCCCCCCCCCACACCACCCCTCTCTCCTCCCGTAATTCAAGTTCTGATTAATTCCACCCACCCCCCCCCCCCCCCCCCCCGCTCTATTCGCCACCGCTGACATAATTCAAGTCTGCGTATTTCCATACTCCTCCCGGCCATCATGCCATGTCGTAACCGGGCTACCTTAAGTGAAGTAATTGATTCTCCCTTTTTGGGATCGCAAAAAGTGACACATTTCAGAAAAAGTACTCCGCCCACTTCCTTTGTATATTGTTATGTCAATAAAACCAACGGGCGAAAAGTCAATACACCAAATGACCTAAGATAAGGTGCAGTGGTTTCGGAATGTTGTAGATACAGACAGGCAATATTTTTTACTAGTGAGTTTAAAAAACTGAGAAAACCACCCAAAATGGGTTGAAGTTAACACTTTCCACGCGGCAATTAGTTATGACATTAAACAAAACAGATTTTTCAGAAACCTTTCCCAATTTTAAAAGTATACCTCAAGGATAACATAACCAAGACTAGGTATGTTTGTACTTCTTTCAACTAAAATTCTTTCAATGCGTTTCTCATAGTGATTCTAAATAGGGTATTGAAAGTCAATACAATATTTTGTTTTTTAAACATTTTGTGACATTTCTGAATGTCGTCTGCAGACGCCTGCCGCGTGGAAAGTGTTAGGAAGTGACGTACATGAGGGGGGTAGGCGGGGTGATGACGTGTGTTCCGGTTTTTAGGATCGAGATAGGTGTGATGTGACATGAAATATAAATAAATTCAATTTGAGTAAAGTAGGACTAATTGGAGGATTAAAATTATATTAAAAAACTTTTTTTTTTTTTTTTTTTTTTTTTTTTTTAAAGAAAAGATTTGCATATAGGCTGCCCCAAAAAGTTACTTTGAAAAAAGAAAATGTGTAATTAATGATTTTCTTTTCGAGATATGGACCATTATGTAAAATTTTCTCCATAGAGCTGTGTATAAAAGCTCATTTTCTCCACACCACTGTATTTTAATGCAAGATCCTGCGACATTGTCACTTCTCGGACACGTGCCCTAGGCACCAATGATTGTTTTAAACGATTTAAAGTTTAACATGTTTTTTTTATCGAAATGGCAGAAATATAAGGCTTTCATTTTCGCTTTTTTTAAATATCAAAAATACAATTTTAAAAGAATTACAAGCCAATGAGAAGAAAAAAAAGATTTTGAATTCAAGTTTTTGAATTTTGAATTCCACCCATCCTGGTAATTAAAGATATGCTTACTTCCACCCCCCCCCTGTAATTTAAGTTCTGTTTACTTCCACACCACCCCTCCCCCCCCCCCCCCCACACCACCCCTCTCTCCTCCCGTAATTCAAGTTCTGATTAATTCCACCCACCCCCCCCCCCCCCCGCTCTATTCGCCACCGCTGACATAATTCAAGTCTGCGTATTTCCATACTCCTCCCGGCCATCATGTTGTAGATACAGACAGGCAATATTTTTTACTAGTGAGTTTAAAAAACTGAGAAAACCACCCAAAATGGGTTGAAGTTAACACTTTCCACGCGGCAATTAGTTATGACATTAAACAAAACAGATTTTTCAGAAACCTTTCCCAATTTTAAAAGTATACCTCAAGGATAACATAACCAAGACTAGGTATGTTTGTACTTCTTTCAACTAAAATTCTTTCAATGCGTTTCTCATAGTGATTCTAAATAGGGTATTGAAAGTCAATACAATATTTTGTTTTTTAAACATTTTGTGACATTTCTGAATGTCGTCTGCAGACGCCTGCCGCGTGGAAAGTGTTAGGAAGTGACGTACATGAGGGGGGTAGGCGGGGTGATGACGTGTGTTCCGGTTTTTAGGATCGAGATAGGTGTGATGTGACATGAAATATAAATAAATTCAATTTGAGTAAAGTAGGACTAATTGGAGGATTAAAATTATATTAAAAAACTTTTTTTTTTTTTTTTTTTATTTTTTTTTTAAAGAAAAGATTTGCATATAGGCTGCCCCAAAAAGTTACTTTGAAAAAAGAAAATGTGTAATTAATGATTTTCTTTTCGAGATATGGACGATTATGTAAAATTTTCTCCATAGAGCTGTGTATAAAAGCTCATTTTCTCCACACCACTGTATTTTAATGCAAGATCCTGCGACATTGTCACTTCTCGGACACGTGCCCTAGGCACCAATGATTGTTTTAAACGATTTAAAGTTTAACATGTTTTTTTTATCGAAATGGCAGAAATATAAGGCTTTCATTTTCGCTTTTTTTAAATATCAAAAATACAATTTTAAAAGAATTACAAGCCAATGAGAAGAAAAAAAAGATTTTGAATTCAAGTTTTTGAATTTTGAATTCCACCCATCCTGGTAATTAAAGATATGCTTACTTCCACCCCCCCCTGTAATTTAAGTTCTGTTTACTTCCACACCACCCCTCCCCCCCCCCACACCACCCCTCTCTCCTCCCGTAATTCAAGTTCTGATTAATTCCACCCACCCCCCCCCCCCCCCCCGCTCTATTCGCCACCGCTGACATAATTCAAGTCTGCGTATTTCCATACTCCTCCCGGCCATCATGCCATGTCGTAACCGGGCTACCTTAAGTGAAGTAATTGATTCTCCCTTTTTGGGATCGCAAAAAGTGACACATTTCAGAAAAAGTACTCCGCCCACTTCCTTTGTATATTGTTATGTCAATAAAACCAACGGGCGAAAAGTCAATACACCAAATGACCTAAGATAAGGTGCAGTGGTTTCGGAATGACTAATTACGTGTGTATTGCTACCTAGACAACACTGGGTTGAGAGTCATGTGGGTATTTCAATTGCTGCATATATAAATATACACATCACACAAAAAGTCCCTGACCAGGCGCTTTGATGTTGGCCGGGTAATCCAAAATCAATAATCGATACCAAACATACATATAAATGAGCAAATTTCTTTATCGTAGTTTGATACCTAATTCATACAAATCGAATGGATACTTTTAAAGTTATGATGATTTTAATAACTTCAACTAACGACAACAAAGTTGCACTAGAATTGGTTTCCTATGGGATATCATTGATTTGTATTGTCAATGTGCTATCTGAACCAGTCAGGTATCTGAATGAATGGGTAACAGGGATTGATGAGTCTGTGCATGCACATTTTTACTGCATAATCACACAATAAACAATGATATCCCATAGAAACGCAATTTGAGTGCAATTTGTTTTTGGTAGTTGTGGTCATTGAACAAATCATAACTTCAAACATATCCACTCGATTTTTACGAATGAGGCATCAAACTATGGATCAGAAATTTGCTAATTTATTGATCAAATGCATAGCAATACCTGTTAAAAGAACTGTTATGGGAATCAAACCATCAGCCTCTCAATCACCGGACGAGCGCTCTATAACCACTAAGCTACAACTGATTATTTTACAGTTATTACTGAAGAAATCTTCCTTGCGAGGGTTTCTATGTAGGCCTATATCGTCTATCTAAACAATGTGGAAATATTGAATTTCATTTTTGTGTGAAATCTCTCTGTGCCCTTTTAACCCTAACTCCCTGGGCGTATTTTTGTGAATTAAACTATCAGGGGAGAAAAACGGGTCAAATTTGAGGGGAAAATCAGTCTCTGCACGCGCCGCGAATCGAACCCGGGCCGCGTGCGTGCAAGTCTGAGTTGAACCACGCGCTGAGCGTGGCACGAGATTGATGGGGCCGCCGCGCGGTACAAGATTGTAGCACGGTCGTACTTTGTAGTGTCCAGGAGGGTAAGGGTTAAGGGTGATTTTTATTGCAACTCAGAAAAATCAAGATCCTGTTGACAAGTTGAACAGGTGGATATGGGGTGGATATGGGCTGATTTGTGGAGTGGTTTGGCATTATCTACACTAATATATACTGGTAGTAGTATTTATGTGATGTTATACATAGGCTATAAATAAAGTGACATCAAGCAATTACGCCCTGAATCAAGTCTACAAAGTGTTTGATTAAAAAGTGAATAAAAGTAAATAATATTGACTGAGATATACCTGTGAGTGAATCTTGAGATCCATGATTTGTGATATCTTCCCTGAAATCATCTCCATCTATCACTACGCCTGGTCTAGATTGAGAACTATCTACTAATACAGGAGATGAAAATGTATCAGTAGTACCCCCAGCATAATTCTCTGCTCTCAGTAACACATAGTATGGTATATGATTCTGGAAAAGAACAAAGGATGATTTGCTTAACTTTCTTCAAAAACATGTTTCTCATGTTTTCCATATAAATATTAATTGTTATGTTATGTTATGACATGTTACGAATAAATATAACTATGTTTCTCATAAGTATTAAGATAATTTATCGAGTTTCAATTTAATTGCTACCATTAAAACCATTAAAAAGTAATGTTTTAAATAAATACAATTAAAAATGAATCCATACCTCCAATTCCAAATCCATGAACATGTAACTAGTATCGTTGTATGGAGGTGTTATCCAATCTACCAAGACTTCACGATTCTCAGACGTATCATCAGTACATGATGGTGCTTGAAGTAGTTGCACATTGAAAGCTTTGATACCACTTTCATCATCGCTGTAATCCTCCCACCATACTCGCAAGAAGCGATCAGAGTCTGTGTAAGCTACAAGCTGTGTCCGGATAAAAGTGACAAGTGAGAGAAAAAAGACAGGGAAAGATTCAAAAGATGGATGGTTGTGAAAAATGAGTACATTCTTTACTACAATGTTTCCCCCTTGAGTTGTTCTAATTAGTAGATGTACTACCAGTTTTATGTAATTGTCATCACTAGTAGAAATACAAATTATTTATAAGTACAATTTGGTACAATGTCAAAGAGGCATAGCTGAGTATATTAAAGCATTTTCTCTGTCATCATATGAAAACAATTATATATATTATGTGAATAAAAATAATTTGCAAGTCTATGTGTCTTGACATCTGTGTGTGTACTCATGGCAATCAAGGGTGGTTGACTTAAGCATAAATAGTAGAACACATGTAATTTAAGTTAAGCATTTTATAAGCACTCTAGGCCGGCACATTGAAATGCACAATGTTAAATAATATACTCCAATGAGTACAATTGTACTTTATGTGCAGATGCTAATACTACAGTTGGATAACACTATGCCCCAAAAATGTTTGTTTGACCATTTTGCTTACTGTACAAATGAATACCGACCCTAATTTTGGAAATTCCAGAAAAAGGAAACATTTAAAAAACAGTTCAATTTCTTTACTATTCTAAACTGTTTTAAAACATGAATGAAGTGAATACATAGTAAAAATATACCCATTCACATCTTATTTAGCAACTATTTATACATCTTTTGAAAGTGATTTATAAAAGAAGAAAAAATAAGGGCAACCCTGTTTTTATGAAATTGATCAAGCACTGTAACTTTTAAACTAATAATGAAATGTGCATAAAAGTATACCATTTTTTAATTGAAATGAGTCGGAGAATCCATTGTTGGTATCAAATTTTGCAAACAATAGTGCTTTTTTCATTTTTGCCAAAAAATCTTCTTTTTGGCACCAAACAATTTCAGACAACCTAACAAAAAACAGTTTTAGGTTTAAAATTCCAACATTTCACCAAAATCATCTAAAGTAAATTATCTAGGATCCGTATTTATTTTTTTTTGCTTAGAAGTGTTTAGTTTTGAAAATATTGACCAAAAAGTGCCAAAAATGTGATTTTTTTAGATCCAATACAATTGTTTGGTACTTTTTGGTCTATAATTTCAAAACTAAAAATTGTTAAGCAAAAAAAACACCCCGATCCTAGATAATTTACTTTAGATGCTTTTGGTGAAATGTTGGTATTTTTAACCAAAACCTGATTTTGTTAGGTTGTCTGAAAAAAATTGTCGCCAAAAAGGTGATTTTGGGGCAAAAATGTAAAAATCACTATTTTTTTGTGAAATTTGATACCAAAAATGGATTCTCCGACTCATTTCATTGATGTACATTACATTATTAGCTTAAAAGTTACATTGCTTAATAAATTTCATGAAAACAGGGTTGACCCCTCCCAAATCTGACCTACTGACCCTACCCTTTGGAGGGGATCTATGGATAAACAAAGATGTTGTTGTTGTTGGCCTTATCATATCAGGTAATCATAGGATCTAAGGAGAAATATGTAACTTAAAATGTAATGACTGCAGTAACATACCATGTTGTAGAGTGGGCCTGCTCGCATCCTGCCTGCAATAGGCGGTGTCACATCAGTTTGGAATATTTCCATAGTAATATTGCACTCCCCTCCCTGATTAATAGCTGTAAATGAAAAAAAACACCACATATTTACTGTAAGAATATTGGTATAGCTAAAGGATTTTATTTGTATTTTAAATGTTATATCATTTAGAACAATTTATAATACGAAGACAATGACCGCACTGAATAATATGAAGAAGGAAAAAACCCACCTAAACGTATTAATTTTTGAATACAATTTCACCCGGAAAGTTTCATTTATTAGGCCATTGTTTGCAGTCAAAGTGCGTATAATTTTAACATCTACATAAATTTTGAGGAATTATGGATTTTAAAAATTTGACATTACTGACAGAAAATGTGGACTCATTTGAAAAGTAATAAATTTCAAGTTTGACCAAAATTACCTTTTTTGAAACTCCTAACATGATCATGTTCAACACAAAGCTCAATTTAAATAATATACATGCAATATTCTGTGTCCTCATTTGATTTTAACTACAAAATTAATAAACTGCTTACAAAAGGTATCGAAACACTTAGAAATGATCCAATATAAAACGGCTCGAAAAGGTATGCATTAATCGAAGCAAATAACCAAGTGCATAATTTTGTTCTGCGTATTTTGACACCTCGATCGTTGAGATACGATGTTGCGGAGCGGAGTTATTGTCATTTCAATGATCGTGGGTCCAGTTTCAAAAGTGACACTCATCCCTATTGAAAATCACGAATCTGATCATTCTAAACAGTAATGCAAACCTCTTTCTATAGGATGATTGTCACTTTTGAAATTGGACCACGACCATTGAAATGACAATAACTCCGCTCCGCAATATCGTATCTTATCGATCGAGGTGTCAAAATACGCAAAACAAAATTATGCACTTGGTTATTTGCTTCGATTAATGCATACCCTTTCGAGCCGTTATATATTGGATCATTTCTAAGTGTTTCGATACTTTTTGTGAGCAGTTTAGATATCAACTGTTGGTGATGTTCTGTGAATGGAGCAAAGGAATTGTTCGGCTTAAGTAATTTGTATCATACTTTCTTAAGAAGCCGTTTTGAAGTTTGGCGTGAGCTTAATCAAGTGAACAACGGGTTTTCACCAATTTTTTAGAATGTCATGCCATATCAGAATAGATAAAGATATTTTGATGACATTAACAGAGAATGTAGGAAACATGTTACCCATTATATCCCAAGGCATTATACTTTCTGGGACACCCTGTATATGAAAGCATGGGATATGGTGTTAATCTGTACCTTTCCACATACTAGTGTAAAATTATACGGTGCCAGTTGTACTCACCAGACTGTACCGGCCTGTAAAAGGACTGTGACCCCAAACATTTAGTAAAACTATCATGAGACATGAATTGCTATACAAGAGTTGGTCAATAAGTAATGAAAGTGATCATGGTATGGGATGCATGAGTGATTCTATTGAGGATAGTGTGATCAATACAGAGTATGAACCTTTTCCTTTCAAACAATGCACTCTATGACGTCATAGCATTGGCTACACTTAGGACACTGCTAAATCACTTATTTGGCGGAAAATTTGAATTGTTTGTATGAAACATGTAGTAAGACGATTGGATAACATGACACCAGAAGCAGGTAAATCCCATATAATTTTTTGCATAAATATGATACCTAAGAATATAGCTTTAATCCCTGTAAAAATGATGGTTGGGTTTTCATTAACAAAACAAAAAAATGATGATTCAGCAGTTAAAATCACTCTGAAACTTTTGTAACTAACTATATTATCAAACTTTATAATGGACTAATTTGTACAACAAAGTGGTATTTCCAATGTTAATAATTGAGACTTTTTCCTACAACCTCATCCCCAGAGTCACGTAATATAACAATATGCTAAATGGTTTAATTAGGGCAATGGGGCACATCTATTTCCCCTCACTTATGGCTACAGGCCTATCACCCTCACCCACCCATAACCATATCTCAGGAAAATAGTTTGCCCCAATTCCCGTTCACCATGAAGTAGTTGTATACCTATAATGTGAGCTACCTAATTGCATTTTAATACTTACCAATTACTGCAGCAAAGTACATTGAGTTGTCATCAAGATTCAGATCCACTGCATCCAAGAATGTATTCTTGCCAATCATTCTCATGCTGACTATATCATAGATGGCTGCTAATGTGTCAGCATCGATGCTGGACTACAGATAGAAAGTTAGAGAAAAAAGTATACATAGTTAAAAGAAACCTGACAGAGACACATATCAAACGATTGTATTGGTCTTATCATTGTAACATTTTACATAGTTATTAGTGTAGCAGTGGTACCTTTAGCACCTCTGTGCAGACAAGCTGTGATTCGGCCATTTTCTTTTATACAGTGTACACGAGGGGGTGTGTGGGATGGGGGGGGGGGGGTGCTTGTGGGAATCTCATTTGAAGAGTGGTGGGGAAGCAGTGACATGTGTATAGCATTTCATAAAATTGTCTCACCTATACAAATATGTGTGCAAAAATGAAATGAATGAGAAAACTTTAACTTTTGCAATAAGGCGATGGAACACAGACCTCTTGTAGGGCCGGTCCTTTTAGGGGCCATTTGTTTTTTGGGGGAGGTGGGCATTTATTTCTTAAATATTCACCAAAATGTTGACGAATTTTCAACAGTTTTCGACATTTTACAAATGCTTTTCAGAGCATTAATCAAACTCTCAAAATAATTGAGGTAATATATGTTTTCATTTGGTTGAGAAACACACTTAACAAAGGCATAGGTCCACATTGGCTAGTTCACCCAGGGTGAACTAACTTACACCTCTTAATTTCAAGTCAAGATGGAGAAATCTCAACCTTGAGATATTCCCACAGGATGGCTGGTAAGAGTTGACCAAGGGTTAAAAGATTTTGTACATCCAATTTAAGTTTGAAAGTTCAAATTTCCTGGTATGGAAAGTGAAGGACTTTCAACAACTATATCTTGTGCCATACCAGCTACCTGATGACATAAGCAACATTACTAAATGTGAGATTTTAGTATCCTAAAAGATGCTACTTTGGTCCATCTTCACTGCAGAACTCCAATATTGATTTACACAGGATGATTGTGGAAACTGTTTAATTTTGGAATTAAGTTTGTCTTACCGGTACTATATCTTGACAGTCTACATTTGCAGCTTGATCCTTATTACTTATAGATCCAATTCCAACATAGTACGCAAATAATGGTAGACTAGTGTCAATTCTGACCAAGCTATCTTGACTTCTGACAAAGAATTGATCCATGGACGTACGGATATTTCACCAGCTGTAATGTTTAAGACACATACACATGGAAGGTAATATAGAATTGATAGCAATCTGACTAAATAGATCACTAAGTTAATGTGTTTAATATGTTATGTGACACTTATACAGGGTAAGTCAAAACAAGTGTACTCTGATTGAAAAATAAATAAAAAATATTTCTGACCACAAAATAAAGGCAACCAATAATTTAATCAATTACTCCATTTATCTGCTATCATCGGCAAAAAGAATCACGGCAATATAAGGTACCGTTTAGTAGATATGAATATTTCTGTAAAAGAACTGAATTTTGAAACCAAACAAATTTGTGATTTCACGCTCAATTAATGCTTAATAATGTGTACTAGGATTAACATGTACAGGATTTTAATCCAGTCTATTTATTAAACCAATTAAATAAACAATAGCCTTGTTCAGAATTTCTCCTCATTACTTAACATGAAATAAAGCTAAAACATTATCACCACTTGTAAGTTTAAAGTAATTGCAAGGATTTAAAAATGATCCATAGATTTCATTAACATGATAAACAAGGTGAGGACATGGAATAAAAATGGCCAAATGAGTGACTATTTAATATTGTATAAAATATACAATAAAGTATGTTGATAACATACAATGTTGCACCTATTTTTCATAAATATGTTCGATTAAGTAAATATTGTCCTCGATACAGTTAAAATATACGGTTAAAATATCGATGTCCACAGTAAGACTGTCTCTCTCTCTCTCTCTTTCTCTACATGGACATTCATTCTTGAAGACAATTTGTTTTAAGGTAAGTCCATCAATAGCAAATAATCAAGCAGCTCTTCCTTCTACGTGACCACCATTATTGTTAATACAAAGTCTCGCTCTGGTCTTCATGCTGTTGATGGCGCGCCTGGAGATCCTTCTTCGACGCAAAGCTCTACATGCATTGTCAATACGTTGCCGTAGTATTTGAAGAATTTAGAACCTTTTGTCAGGGCTGTAATTTGTTATTGCTTATAATACCTGATGATATTGAATTTGAGCCTTCGAAGATGGTACCTTGTTTGGATCTAAAAATGGCCACTTGTATTCAAATACGCGCAAAATGAGTTTCTCTGAACCAATTCTAACAAAATACAATTCTTAAAGCTAATTAATAGGTCTTGTTTACCATTAAAATAATTCGGGTGAAAAATGCTCATATTTCTTTTTTACTCACCCTGTATGTACAGCATCTATCATGAGGCATTATTTTCCTTCGTTAGTTGACAAAAAAAACCACCTTCTACGGACTTTTGGACCTCTCAGGTAGGGTCGGTTAGTCAGGTGTTTAATGTTGGTGGAGTGGATGTTGGTGGAGTGGGGGGGGGGGGGGGGGGGGGGGGGGGGAGGTCAATTGTTGAGTGGAAATGTTTGTGAATATTCAACAATTTTTAAATCTTCCAACAGTTTCACAACATTTATATTGAACATTCTTAAATTAGAAGAACAAAAATGCTGATTGGACTTGAACAACAGGTTTTCCCCTAGACTGTAAGGGCATGAATAGTATGAATACTATCCTCACAATGTTCAAACTTTATTTTGAACAGTTCTCAAATTCAAATTCTAAGGGAAAAAAGGCGATCGGGCCCGTAAAACAGACCCCTCCTCTTGATCCTAAGGGCATGAATAATTTTAATAATATGCCTACTATATACTCACGATAAATAACACTGTTAGCACCAGGAGTGATACCATTAGATATTGCTGTAGCATAAGAGTAGCTGATACTAACTCCTGTCACAGTCACATAATACACAGCTGTTGCAGGCACAAGATTAAGGTTGTCAAACATAACGGATGTATTGAGACCGACATTGGTGATGGGTACAATATCAGCTCTGGTGTCAGAAGATCGTCTGTCTGAACCGACAGAAACAAGGTAATGGTTCACAACTTGGCCTCTGTTTGAAATGTCATTTACATCATTTCCTAAAGATAAAGACAAGCAATATAGGCATGATAATATAAAGGATGATTCACAAACATTAGTTACAGATATTTGGCAAGGGCAATTGTACCGGTACCTTATAATTAGAAAATTTGATTTGGTTTAGGACAGACAACCTATCATAAACTGTGTACTATTTTGACCTCAGAGATAGTACGCTTTTATGTGTTTATTTCGCTCTTTCAGTTGGGATGATCTTCTCTATTATACTATATTTTTAAATATACAAATATTGTATTGCCTATCACGCCCCAAAATAGAGTTGGTCAGTAAGGATCATTTTAGCCGCAAAACATGTTACAAGAGTACCAAATGAAAAAAAGAAGAAACCATACTAGTAGAGTCATTATCTTGGATTTCGTGACCAATTTCTTGATACCAAATTTTCTTAGTGAATTTGTCAACTAGAAATATTTTAAAAGAAAATGAGCTCCCATGCACCTCTCAAAAGTGACGGGAACGTTCTTTTATAGCGCAAATTTCAAAATGGCCGCCATACAGGGGCCCAAAAATTCAAATGACTTTAATTAAGCTAATGATAGCTTTTAACACTGTCTGTTGTACCTTATAAAGGGGTCAAAAGGTCAGATTCTATATAGGGCAGTGTACCTTGACCTTTTGACCTACACAAAATATTTCCGGTGGTAAAAGAAACCCTATTTCTGGAATCCTTGAGATCATACGAACAATATGAGATTCCCCTAACCCCGCGGGGAGAGTGTTATCACCAAGCGCGTGTATACTTACCTTGCTCAAGCATAACTATGCACTTCAATCCTAACTCGCCTACCTTAGTGCTACCCCATTACCACTGTAAAAATAGTGCCCCGCTGGCGTAGAACCGCGCCGGCGGTGCAAAGTCCAATTTCCGGCTAATCAATTAGAAACACCAGGGTTGACTCCGGGGGTGGGCAACCTCCTCCTTATCCGGGTGGGCGTTATGCTTGAGCAAGGTAAGTATACACGCGCTTGGTGATAACACTCTCCCCGCGGGGAGAGGGGAACCACCTGCGCTTGTTTATATTACCGTTGCTCAAGCATAACTATGCAGATTAGCACTGACTAGGAGACAACGCTGGGAATAATCAACACGCGAGCTCGGTGATAACACCTAAAATGGCCCCGTGAAGAAGAGTCCCAAATATCTCAGAATTACGTAACACCTGGAGCTTAAAGCGAAGAACAGTATCAACAAACAGAGCCTTGACTCACTTATAGAGAAGTCAGGGTGCTACTCCTGTCTCCCTGTCTTCTGCCTCTGCTACGCCGACTCCTTGGAGCTGCTGCGGTCGACGCTGCTGCTGCTGATAGTACCCTTGCCGACGTGGTTGCCTGCCCACACAGCGGGTCCTTCAGGTACACAGATTGAAATGTCGTTGACGACGACCACCCTGCAGCCTCCATGACTTCCCTGATGGAACCTCCCTTGAAAAAGGGCCCAGGAGGCCAGCTGTGACCTCAGGTCATGCGCGCGGATGCGGGCGCCTGTCAGCTGCCTCTCCTGCCCGCCTATACTTTCCTTGCTCACCTGGATGATCTAGCGTGCCATAGTTAACTTCCTAGCTGGAGTGAAAAGACTGACCGTGATAAGAAAGAGCTGGTCAATTATTTTCCCGTCTCCCTTGACCCTGTGCTTCTCGGTCCTCTTCAGGTAGTACTTGAGGGCCCTAACCGGGCACCACGGCCCGCAGTCTGGGGACCCACTGGCTAGACGCAAATCAGGCAAAACAATCGGCCTTGGCGTGACGTCCTGAGTCTGGTTTTTTTGCCATGAATCTGGCCCTGTGAAGAAGTGAGACGGCCCCGTTGGAAAAACGTATGTGACCCTCCTTCATAGACAGAGCGTGGATCTCTGAAACGCGTCGTCCAGATGCCACAGCTACGAGGAACAGTCTTTCTAATAAGGTCCGGCAAGTCCAGAAGATGCATGGGCTCGTAGGAAGAGTCTGCTAAGGAGCCCACAACCAGTGGAAGATTCCATGCCGGTACCAACGACCTGACCGGGGGACGCTCGTGAACCGCTCCCCGAATAAGGCCGTCATGCCTCCCTCGAATCCATGATGAACTGAGGCGATGGCCGTACGGAAGCATCTCACTGATCTGGGGTTAGCCATCTTGTGCTTGAATTTCTCGGTTACAAACCCAGCCACGGCCCCCACAGGGGGTTTTATGCAGACTAATCTGCTTATCCCTACACCATTGGAACTACTTGACGAGGCGAGGATTATAAGTCGCCCTGGTTGAAGGTCTCCTTGCCTTTGCAGCCAGGGTGGCAGCCTCTCTCGAAAGTCACTCTGCAACGTAAGATCGGATGAAATGCTCCATGGAGTTAGGTGTAGGGTCTGGGCTGTTGTCAGAGGAATCGTTGTCTGGTTCGGATACATGAGGAGGTCCTCCGTTAGAGGCAAGCTGATTGGGTTGTCGACCATGAGTGATAGAAGTCGCGGGAACCACATCTGCCTGGGCCACAGCGGTGCTATCAGTAGCAACCTGCAATTCCTGGATCTTGAGAGTTTCTCCAGGACCCTGGGTATCAGCGCTATGGGTGGAAACGCGTAAGCCAGCATCCTGTTCCAGCTGATGACCCTTGCAACTGCTGCGTATGCCATGGGGTCTAGTCCCCAAGTGCAGTAAACCGGGAGCTGGGCGTTCCCCCTTGTCGCTAATAGGTCTATGGACGGTTTCTCCAGTAGATTGAACAGTGTCTGGCACACCTCTAGGTTCAGTTGCCACTCTACCGATGTCCCTCGGACTCTCGCGGCAGCTCGTAGGGGTGTTCTCTCTCTGGATAGAGCATCCGCCAACTTGTTGTCCGCCCCTGGTAGGTGCTCCGCCAGTAACGTGATCTCGTGGCGGGAGCCCCATACTAGTAACTTGACGGTCTGGGAGGACAGGGATCTGCTGCGGGTTGCCCCCTGACGGTTGGTATATATTACTACCGATAGGTTGCCGCAGCGTATCTTGACTGTCATCCTCTTGACCTCTGGGAGTAGCTTCCGTTATGCCCGATGAACTGCGAGGAGCTCAAGCCTGTGTGAAGTCTGGCAACGGCCGAGGTCCACCTGCCTGAAAGAGTGACATCCCCCCAGTGTGCTCCATATCCCCCCTTGGAGGCATCCGTAGTAAGGGACGAAGATGGTGCCTGGTCCGTGAACGGCTGGCCCCGGATCAAAATGGGTCGACGAGTCCACCATCGCAGCTCCTTGTCCTTGTCCCTGTCGCGCTGGAGATCGGTGTCGTCAAAGGGTTCCTCCGGAGGTTGAATCTGGCGAGAACGTGCAGCTGGATAACTCTCATCCGTAAGCGGCACTGGGGGAGGATGGCCGACAGGCTTGCTATAAGACCCAGGAGCCTCATCCACAGTCTGGCTGGAGCAATCCCTGCTAATAATAGTTCTATTGGTAACGGCTGCCACCATGTCTTCCGTCGGGATGACTTTCCCTTCCGTAAACAGGTGCATGGTCCCCATGAACTGTACCTGTTGCGACGGGGCCAGGGCGGACTTCCCTCGTTTATGACGAACCCTAGAGAGGTGACTAGCCGGCGCACTCTTGCGATCTGCTCTCGGAGAATCTCTGGCGATGGCGCTGTCACCAACCAGTCGTCCGAGTAGACGAATACAAAACATTCCCCGTTGTCGGAGGTACTCCGCGACCACCTTTACTACTCTTGTGAAGGTCCTTGGTGCTGTAGACAGGCCGAAAGGCAGCACCTTGTATCCGTAGATCTGGTCTCCGATGCAGAAACCCAGCCACTTCCTGTCCTAGGGCCTCACAGGGATGTGCAGGTATGCGTCCTTTAAGTATAAAGTGGCGCCCCACCATCCCGGGTGTAGCTCTCTGTGGACCGCGGCCAGCGTTTCCATGCGGAACCTTTTGGGTTCTATGAAGACATGTAGGGGCTTTTAGTTCGATAACGGGCGCCATTCTCCCGATTTCTTCGTGGTGAGGAAGAATGTCGACATGAATGATACCTGGCCGGGCGCTACCTGCTCTACCGCATCCTTTCCCAACAGCGCTTGAAACTCGCTGCGTAGGACGTTCCTCTTGTCGGGGTCTCTCGGCAGGTCTGTACGCCGGAACACTCTTGTTGACGGCGGGGGCGGGTGAATTCCAACTGGTAGCCTGAAGATACTGTGTCCAGGACCCATTAGTCGAAGGTCACTCGTCCCCACCGAAGAACGAAAGCCTCCCTCCAACTGGAAGGAAGGCAGGCCGCTGACCTAGGCGGACATTTACGGCAGTCCTGACCGCCGCCGCCGCGGCCTGCCCCTTTGCCACCGCCTCGGTTGCCGCGAAAGGAACCACTTCCCTTTCCGCCCTGTTCGACCTCCCTTAGCTGTTCCGGTGCTCGGGCGACCGCTCCCACCATTTCCATCCTTCCCGTTGCCCTTTTTCCCTCCTCCGGAGCCACCGCCTCTGTGCCCGCCTCCCTTCTGAGGTGCGCCGCCCCCCACGACTTCTGAGAGTCAGAGGCTTGCCTGTCCGAGTATGACTTCAGGGAAGCCCGAGGGGGTTGATTCGTCCCGCTGCCTTTCTTCTGTCCGGCTTTCCGAGCCCTCTCGGCCTCCAACCGTTGCTTGCGGTGCACCGTCTCTGCTTCCTAAAATACCGGCCACCTACCGCCGAAGAAATCCGATTTGATTGGAGTCCTGACCAGTCCGGTCTTGTCGGCCAGGTTGAGTGCTTTGATAACGTTCTGCTTACGGTGAAGAGCCAGACGGAAGGCCAGCCGGGCATAATGCTCCGCGGAGACCTGAATGAGATCCGCTTCCATCTGACGCCAGCAGACTGACGGTATAAGAGGGGGCTGAAAAACTTGGCTACTGCCTCCGGTGGAGCAGGAAAAAACTTCGGGATCCATGCCTTTCTGGGGGAGCCTGGCCCATCTGCTGCAGGTCCATCACGTAGCGTTGGAGGGTCTTTGTCACCGGAATATAAGGTCGTTGAGGTCTTCTGACGGTGGCTTTCTCAGCTTCACCCAATTCGTACGTGTCGGAATCCTCCTCCGGTGGGAATTGAATTGGTATATTGGCGTTCATCATAGCGTACGCAGAAAACGGTGCCGACACCTCCGGGGCCAGGTATTTCAACGGCTGGTCCTGGCCCTGATCAAGGAGAGAGTCCGACGGCCTCTGAATTGTCTAAGGCTCCTCAAGGGCCCTGATCCTCTCAACATCCGTTGCCGTAAGGTGCGGTGTCGCCACCCTCCCGCTGTCCATACCGACTTGTCTCGTCGCATGGCAGCTCGAGTCTTTTGTCGTTCCGCTGGGATCTGACAGGTATGACGGCTCAAAAGTCAGAGCGGGAAGCTGTTGAGGACGCTGGAGGTGGGGACCATGCGGGACAGCAGTAATTCGGATCCGCCGCTGGTGTGCTGACTTCCTGCTCCGCTGACCTTCTTTTCAGAAAACTGTCCCAATCCGACGGAGATCTAGTCCGTGGTGGCCGGGGGTCCGACCCGCTGGGCGCCCGAGACAATGTGTGAGGGGCCGAGTAACGCGGCCCTCCAACAGCAGTCGCCTGATAATGTATGTCGCGACCTGGCAGGGTTGCCGCAGGCTCACGGTGGGACGGTCGTCCGCCACGGCTCCCCTCCTCCATTGTACCATCCTGCCCATATCTACTATGTTCGCCGTAAGATCCGGAAGCCTGCCGATTACGGCTCCAATGGCCCTCTTCGGACTGCTCCCGTCGGTGATATTCATACCCATCTCTATCCCGTTGGCTGTCGATGCGGCTACGGCTTCGGTCACGGCTCTGTCCGTGGCCCACCTCCGCCAAAGTACCACTGCCGAACCGCGAGTAGCTCGAATCACGGGTCCGGCGATCCAACGGCGATTTATCACGGGATCGTCGACGGCCCCGCTGTTCCGTTCGGTCTTCCCACGGCAAAACACGGCTCCGATCGGGACTACTATGCTTGGAACACGGACTCGAACAGTTGGAGCTCGACGAACCAGATGAGCTAGACGACTCTCTTCTCTGCTGCTGGGAAGATCGGACGATGGCTGCCAGCTGTGCCGAGAACTCCGACGACCCGAAAAAATATGTCGTTCATATCAGGACCGGGGCGTGGTGCCGGCATCTTTATCGGCGAGCGTTTCTTCAACGGCGATCGTACCGGTGTGCCCTCGGAATAGTCCAATTCCATGGTGGCTCCCAACTCAAGCTCCGTAATATCCGATCGCCGTCAGCGCAGCGTCGGTCGTCTGGACAGCAGCGGCGGCTTCTCTGGACTACTTTCGTAATACAAGATGGCGATTGTCCAATGTCAAAAACATCTCAGAAACTCCCCAAGTGCAGAGAAGAGAGCCAGCAATGTGGCGATAATTAATTTTGGAGTCTAAAAAGAGCTAGGCACGAATGGCCACAATTTTAGTACCTTCTCTCAAGCGTGGATTTACATGAAGGGATCAATAAAATTTGAACTCTGGCTCAGTGTGTACAGTATAATACCATCGGAAAAAAGCCAAATGCGTATATAGAGCAGATCGCAAGAGTGCGCCGGCTAGTCACCTCTCTAGGGTTCGTCATAAACGAGGGAAGTCCGCCCTGGCCCCGTCGCAACAGGAATCTCTGGCGATGGCGCTGTCACCAACCAGTCGTCCGAGTAGACGAATACAAAACATTCCCCGTTGTCGGAGGTACTCCGCGACCACCTTTACTACTCTTGTGAAGGTCCTTGGTGCTGTAGACAGGCCGAAAGGCAGCACCTTGTATCCGTAGATCTGGTCTCCGATGCAGAAACCCAGCCACTTCCTGTCCTAGGGCCTCACAGGGATGTGCAGGTATGCGTCCTTTAAGTATAAAGTGGCGCCCCACCATCCCGGGTGTAGCTCTCTGTGGACCGCGGCCAGCGTTTCCATGCGGAACCTTTTGGGTTCTATGAAGACATGTAGGGGCTTTTAGTTCGATAACGGGCGCCATTCTCCCGATTTCTTCGTGGTGAGGAAGAATGTCGACATGAATGATACCTGGCCGGGCGCTACCTGCTCTACCGCATCCTTTCCCAACAGCGCTTGAAACTCGCTGCGTAGGACGTTCCTCTTGTCGGGGTCTCTCGGCAGGTCTGTACGCCGGAACACTCTTGTTGACGGCGGGGGCGGGTGAATTCCAACTGGTAGCCTGAAGATACTGTGTCCAGGACCCATTAGTCGAAGGTCACTCGTCCCCACCGAAGAACGAAAGCCTCCCTCCAACTGGAAGGAAGGCAGGCCGCTGACCTAGGCGGACATTTACGGCAGTCCTGACCGCCGCCGCCGCGGCCTGCCCCTTTGCCACCGCCTCGGTTGCCGCGAAAGGAACCACTTCCCTTTCCGCCCTGTTCGACCTCCCTTAGCTGTTCCGGTGCTCGGGCGACCGCTCCCACCATTTCCATCCTTCCCGTTGCCCTTTTTCCCTCCTCCGGAGCCACCGCCTCTGTGCCCGCCTCCCTTCTGAGGTGCGCCGCCCCCCACGACTTCTGAGAGTCAGAGGCTTGCCTGTCCGAGTATGACTTCAAGGAAGCCTGAGGGGGTTGATTCGTCCCGCTGCCTTTCTTCTGTCCGGCTTTCCGAGCCCTCTCGGCCTCCAACCGTTGCTTGCGGTGCACCGTCTCTGCTTCCTAAAATACCGGCCACCTACCGCCGAAGAAATCCGATTTGATTGGAGTCCTGACCAGTCCGGTCTTGTCGGCCAGGTTGAGTGCTTTGATAACGTTCTGCTTACGGTGAAGAGCCAGACGGAAGGCCAGCCGGGCATAATGCTCTGCGGAGACCTGAATGAGATCCGCTTCCATCTGACGCCAGCAGACTGACGATATAAGAGGGGGCTGAAAAACTTGGCTACTGCCTCCGGTGGAGCAGGAAAAAACTTCGGGATCCATGCCTTTCTGGGGGAGCCTGGCCCATCTGCTGCAGGTCCATCACGTAGCGTTGGAGGGTCTTTGTCACCGGAATATAAGGTCGTTGAGGTCTTCTGACGGTGGCTTTCTCAGCTTCACCCAATTCGTACGTGTCGGAATCCTCCTCCGGTGGGAATTGAATTGGTATATTGGCGTTCATCATAGCGTACGCAGAAAACGGTGCCGACACCTCCGGGGCCAGGTATTTCAACGGCTGGTCCTGGCCCTGATCAAGGAGAGAGTCCGACGGCCTCTGAATTGTCTAAGGCTCCTCAAGGGCCCTGATCCTCTCAACATCCGTTGCCGTAAGGTGCGGTGTCGCCACCCTCCCGCTGTCCATACCGACTTGTCTCGTCGCATGGCAGCTCGAGTCTTTTGTCGTTCCGCTGGGATCTGACAGGTATGACGGCTCAAAAGTCAGAGCGGGAAGCTGTTGAGGACGCTGGAGGTGGGGACCATGCGGGACAGCAGTAATTCGGATCCGCCGCTGGTGTGCTGACTTCCTGCTCCGCTGACCTTCTTTTCAGAAAACTGTCCCAATCCGACGGAGATCTAGTCCGTGGTGGCCGGGGGTCCGACCCGCTGGGCGCCCGAGACAATGTGTGAGGGGCCGAGTAACGCGGCCCTCCAACAGCAGTCGCCTGATAATGTATGTCGCGACCTGGCAGGGTTGCCGCAGGCTCACGGTGGGACGGTCGTCCGCCACGGCTCCCCTCCTCCATTGTACCATCCTGCCCATATCTACTATGTTCGCCGTAAGATCCGGAAGCCTGCCGATTACGGCTCCAATGGCCCTCTTCGGACTGCTCCCGTCGGTGATATTCATACCCATCTCTATCCCGTTGGCTGTCGATGCGGCTACGGCTTCGGTCACGGCTCTGTCCGTGGCCCACCTCCGCCAAAGTACCACTGCCGAACCGCGAGTAGCTCGAATCACGGGTCCGGCGATCCAACGGCGATTTATCACGGGATCGTCGACGGCCCCGCTGTTCCGTTCGGTCTTCCCACGGCAAAACACGGCTCCGATCGGGACTACTATGCTTGGAACACGGACTCGAACAGTTGGAGCTCGACGAACCAGATGAGCTAGACGACTCTCTTCTCTGCTGCTGGGAAGATCGGACGATGGCTGCCAGCTGTGCCGAGAACTCCGACGACCCGAAAAAATATGTCGTTCATATCAGGACCGGGGCGTGGTGCCGGCATCTTTATCGGCGAGTGTTTCTTCAACGGCGATCGTACCGGTGTGCCCTCGGAATAGTCCAATTCCATGGTGGCTCCCAACTCAAGCTCCGTAATATCCGATCGCCGTCAGCGCAGCGTCGGTCGTCTGGACAGCAGCGGCGGCTTCTCTGGACTACTTTCGTAATACAAGATGGCGATTGTCCAATGTCAAAAACATCTCAGAAACTCCCCAAGTGCAGAGAAGAGAGCCAGCAATGTGGCGATAATTAATTTTGGAGTCTAAAAAGAGCTAGGCACGAATGGCCACAATTTTAGTACCTTCTCTCAAGCGTGGATTTACATGAAGGGATCAATAAAATTTGAACTCTGGCTCTGTGTGTACAGTATAATACCATCGGAAAAAAGCCAAATGCGTATATAAAAACACAATGAAAAAAACATCAGACACTAGAAATCGTTAATAAACCGAGATAATAGAGAATATCCCGGCTAGGAAACGTCAGTGAATCATATAGATAATTCTGATGATAAAGATTCCTTCCTACCTACTCGCAAAATAGTGAAAAAAATCAGCAAAATCACGAGCTATCGTAAACGCGTGTGTATAGGCGTGTTAGTGATTGAAGAAATTGGACTTTGCACCGCCGGCGCTTGAAAGATCGCTCCGCTAGCCGTTCTACGCCAGCGGGGCACTATTTTTACAGTGGTAATGGGATAGCACTAAGGTAGGCGAGTTAGGATTGAAGTGCATAGTTATGCTTGAGCAACGGTAATATAAACAAGCGCAGGTGATATTGTTTTTCAAAATCGGAGCAAGTTTAAATTTTGACCCCATATGCAAAGGTCAACGACCTTTTTACGTTTTACCCGATAACTCGTTAACCAAACATCGGAAAATCGGAATTTGCGCTATAAAAGAACTTTCCCGTCACTTTTGAGAGGTGCATGGTAGCTCTTTTTTTTTTAAAATGTTTCTAGTTGACAAATTCACTAAGAGACTTTGGTATCAAGAAATTGGTCACGAAATCCAAGATAATGACTCTACTATACTACGGATTGTTGTGCATTTTCAATCACACCTAACAAAATAGTCAATGACCTCACAACTACACACATTCCCAGGTAGATACTAATACGTTTTAGTGATATGATGGACACAAACATGGGGCTACAGATGGTATGCTGCTATCATTTGCTCAGAAACAAATACACGAGCTTCTTTATATAATAATTTATTAAAATTAGTCTAGGCAAAGTCACACCCAGCAAAGACCCAACACAATGGCACATGACCTTCTACGTCTGCCTATAATGGTAATGTACTACTTAAAGCACCCACACAATCAAAAACGACATCACGGCACAAAGATAGATAAATTAAGTAATATACATCATTGATTGAACTATTGCGTTTCAAGAGGGCTATTTTCAGGTCCAAAACAATGTCATCAAGGACAATCTTTTCGAGCTGTTTTTGCCAAGGTTTTCTTCTCCTAGTTACCCTAAAGAAGCAACTAATGCATTATGATCAAAACAATTTCTCACCTGTATGCTCCCCTTCCTCCTCTTTACGCATACCAAACCCATTCCAGTTGGCCCAGATCTTGTCTACTGGTGCCTGGTAGTTCAGATCAAATCCCGGTATGTCTCCATCATATACATCTCCAGGGATGAGACGCTCCAATTCCACAGTGATACCATCGGATCTCTCCAGTAATGTTAGCTCTACAGCATTGGTGGCACGGACGATGACATAGTAATTCTCCTTGTCAAGCAATTGTACTTGATCATTCAATGCAGATGTTTCAGCTGAAAAGAGAATGAGAGTTCCTTTAGTATACCCTACCACTGCATGGCTTCAATGGGGACTTTTAAAGAACGACCCATACACTTACACAGTGAGAAAGACAAATGGTAGGGTATTCTAAAGCTTACCCGAATATTTTGATTTGGTTTTGATATGCTGTTTATCCCTCAGAGGCTCAGTACAGCTCAGAGGACATCTCAGGCCAGCGATTAGTATTATCCAGACGAAGTGAACTTTAGGTTCCAAGTAAACATACTTTAATAAAGTATCCCATGGCAACCAGTATTGCCAACACCATGGCTAAATAGCCGAATTCAGTTGCCATACTTTTGCAAATATTAGACTACTTGTTTTTCTATGTATGGGCTCATGAAAAATTTGAGCTACACTTAGCAAAAAACAGGACAGAACCAAGGCACAATCCACAGAAGTTTCTGCAATTTTGGATTCAAAATTGCGACATTCATAATGGCAACCTGCTCTGACCACATCACCGTGTCATAGTGCCCTCGTAAGGTGCATATATGTCTTGTGCCTAACTATATTACCATTTTATGTTGTTTGTTGCTGTTATATGTATCATATTGTCAAAGATGGTTCTAACAGAAGAATATGGCACATTCAATCTAAATTTATGTCCGTGTTTTTATTACATTGGCAATAATGTCCATAGGTTTTCTGACATTGTCTTTGTTTGCTTCATTTAGGTAAATCAAACTAATCTAAAGAGCAGACATGGGCAATAAAATGTCAATTAACTGTGAGCGATTGTCCATTGAGGAGAGATTAGTGTTTGTATAATAGTTGTCTGGAAGAGGTGGCTAGCAGACTTAATGAATGGGTTGTCTATTTTACTGAAGAAAAAAAATCTTTATCTCTGTGTTCCTAGGTGGTACAAGGTTGTGGTGGCCATGACATTGATGTTTGAGAAATACATTTATTTTTTCCTATTATAAAAATATTGAGCTAATTTTTGTGCTGTTTTAAAAGTGGCAACTTACTTCCCACATCTGACATTTCCTGTAGTTCAAAGTTGTCTGATCTGTAGATAGCCCACTCGTACTTGACCATTGGGCAACCGTCTCCTAAAAAGTTCCATGATGCACTGAGCTCATTCCGATCGGTTGTAAAGTCTCTATATAAAGTGAAATCAATGATTCTCGCCAGTTTGTCCGAGTCTATATATTATTTAATTATTAATAAGAGTATAGCTATAGCCAAAAGCCTACAGATTGAATCCTTACATTTCCTCTCATTATTTAAATTTCTTTTTAACATGTGATCCCTAACAGGGAACATCTCAATTTTTTGTTTAAAGAATGTTTGAAATTATTATACTTACAAATCAGTTACTTCTGAACCATCTAATATTTTGAATGGTTCATTAGGTGGATAGCCAGCCAATACTCTGCTTAAATAGGCGCCATTGGATGTAGCTGTGCTGGATATACCAGCTCCGTTGTATGCACGCACAGACGCATACACCTATGTATAGTAGAAAGATTCGTCAGGTGTGGTACAATGTTTGAAATAGTAGAAATATATATCTGTTATAATATGGGCATTGATTAAGAACCAAGGGGCAACAATTAGTAATAGAATAGATACCAACAAGTATGTGCTACACTCAAATTACCCAAGATCAGCCTCCTTATGCAAACATATGCCCAATGTGGGTATTATGAAGTACTAGTATAATAAGCATTATACAATGATTATAAAAACAATAACTTTTAGTATATTAGAATAGATATAACAAGTATGTATACACTCAAATTCTTTAAGTATCACATTTCTACAAACCCCAGATCAGTCTCCTTATTCAATTCGCTGGTAGCGAAATGTATTTGCGAATGTGCTATATCCTAGAAAACCTATCTACTACAAATAAACCGAGAGATGTAAACATCTGCCCTGTGAAATCCCATAGACATTTGCCTCATTATACATTCATGAGCTCAATTGCAGTTATCTCGGAATGTGACAGTCCTATTCAAAAATGTACTATATGGGTGCGCAGCTCGTAAAACATGGCTCAGGTTTCGAAAAGGTTATTGGATTTTCAAGAAAAACTTTTTTTGTTAAATATTTTTTCTTTAAAGTTGGGTTTAAATGCTGTTCGTATGGCACTGGGAACCAACAACATTTTGAGCAGCATACACTATATGCATCTGCTCAATCTGGCATATGGACACTATAGGTTGGGGCGGACCTACGTCACGCCGGTGAAAACAATCAAACGCCGGTGAAAACAAAAACAAAAACAACTTGCGCAGATCAATCAATTAAGGCAACCGCACATTGCGCCTACTGCGTATCAAGTGCGTAACGCTCAGCGTTGAGTGCGTGCATGGAATGTTTTGTTTCTGAAACACTGGTTGCCAAGCAAATTTGCTAAAAATAACTCAAAAGTGCCCGTATGTCCGCGCCCTCGTATAGAGCAAGTACGACAGCACCCTTTATATGTCATAGCGTCGGTATATGACACGTCAATCACTAGAATATGAAATGATATCACATTTGTACTTCAGGTAGAATGCAGTATAGATTCTAGAGGCTTACCTGTTTTACATTAGAGAGATCCATATTCTCTAAGAGATCCATATTCTTAAAGATATAACTGGTAGTACCAAGTGGAACTTGGATGAATGGAACCAATTGAGAGCCACCGGGAGCTGTGCCTAAGGCAACCTCAACACTACAAACAGTCATTAAGAACAAAATTATGTTGACATGTGCACACATAATTACTAGTGATACAAAGCAATATTTACATGTTTTCCCTGTCAAGGGCACATTATCAGGGGATAAACACAACTTCACCAACAAAACTATTCACCTTTTTGCTCCTTTTAATCGCTGAAACCGTTTGATATGTTTCATAGCCTAAATCGAATCTAATCCTAGCATTTTGTCATTTTTGACCCCTATATGACCCTTGACACAGTTATGTGCTCAGTATTTCATAATTACCCCTCTTCAAGTTCACATGCAGACAATTAGAGAATAAGAAATAGTTTGTAGCTGTTTTGCTATAAACTCAGGGCAGCCATGCATGACGACACAAATATGGTACAGCCTATACATTATGAGACCAACGTATACAGCAAAACAGCTACAAACTATATTAGATTCTCATTCTTATTTAGTTTGTTAGTTATTTTTATTTTATCATAAAAATAAAGCTTTTTGTTAGATTTGTTTTAATCAAACAACACTAAATGTTCCCTTTTATAAAATCGGCAAATTCAGTGAGTTGTTACTAACTTGCTTGCTTTGAAAGGTTCGTTCTTTACCACACACACACCTACAGCAACTCTGTGTAATACGCACAACACATATGAAGACAACTTTGTGCAGGGCGCGCTTGGAACTTCTTAAACATGTGTAAAAGCGATGACCATATACACTGGAGATGAATTAAGCCATGCCCCAAACGATACATTATCGTTTGAAAAATGAAGAAAAGTTAAATTAAGAAAAATGCGAAACTGAGACTTGGCAGCACCCTTGACTTACCTTTCAATGCCAGTTTCTTCATCTTCAAAAGGCTGCCATACAATACCTACTTGTGGCACGTTGGTTATAGGGATACAGATGGCATCAAAGGATAAACAATCTAAACAAAAAGAAGGGTTATTTTAGGTCCCATATATGACTTAGGTCTTTGATGGAATACAATCATCATTTGGGCATCACAGAACAATTTATTCGACCGTTATCTGATCAATTTTTAGGACTGTGCTTTTGGCTGTGTGCATGCATGCTGTTTGTTTAATTTTTAATCAGATTATAGATCACCATTGATTATACAGGAAATTGTGAGTATTCTTCTTTACAAAGATATATATCCCTGCCTACCTTCATCAAGTGTACAGTTGACAGGTTTATCAGTGTTAGATGAATCACTAACATCAATTGTATGTATACCATCCAACTCTATAACCAAACCCGATGAAGGTGGTGTATTATCTAACACGATAAGTTGTGAAAAACCAGCCACTGTCATGTCAACAGCATTGGTAGCTTCTATGGTTACAAAGTAGGAGTAGCCTACCATCAATCCAACATCTGCACCTATAAAAATTGACAAAAAGTATGTTATTCATATTTTATTGTTCTCGCATTCAATATTTTGAAATTTTTAAAGCCATATTTGGCAGAGGTATCTATTACTTTTGGTGTTTCGGTTAACATTGACCGTCTTACATCAAACAATAAACAATAGACATAGATACAATAACAGCAAATATAAAATTAAAATAACCCAAACATGTTTTACTGTATAATATCACAATATAATGATGACCGCAGTAAAAGTCAGATGGTTTGATGGGGTCCCGAGCATCCACTTTTGAATACAATTGCTGCTGCCCCCCTAACTTATGGAATTTTGTCAAATTTGAGTTGGGAATTTTGTCAAATTTGAGTTGGGAATTAGCCAACTGGTATTTTGATGGCTATAAATACTCTATTTATTTGGTATCACCACTTGATATCTCACTCTTATGAAAACTTAATTGAGTTCCCCCTCCCCAATAAATCATGATGAAACATGATGGATCTATATTTGAAAGCGCCATGGATTACTCACTTCTGACGGTATGCTGATAAATAGATCGATCAAACGTATCAGATATGTAGACATCTTTTAAGCCTTCTAGTGTTCCTATGAAAAACTGGTAGCTCTTAATTCCTGATTCAATGTCAAAAAAGTAACTCCATTCACATCTCAGTGTTCCTTGGCTATTGACAAATTCTATTTGACAATCCACCTACAGAAAACAGAGACAATTCTTACATAATATTTTACAACATTATATTAACATAATAATTTCTTTCTGAGTCTTAAAGGTATATTATGTGAATTTTTCCAGGAGACGCCCTCAATCCTCGAATTAAAATTGGAAGCAGATATTCTTGCAGATTTACATTTCTGACCATAAATCATAATTTTAAGATACAGAGCAATACGATTCCTAATTACCTCAAAATCATGGTTTTAGAGTGAATTTAGAGTAACCAATAAACTGTCCGTTAACCTGACAGTTTATTTTCACTCTAAAACCATGATTTTGAAGTTATTAAGAATCGTATCGCCCTGTAACATGAAATGTACATTTGCAAGAAAGTCTGCCTCCAATTTTTTTCTTCGAGGATTGAGGGTCTTCTGGAAAATATCACGTAATATACCTTTAATGGCTGGGTGGCATAACAAGACAAGTTTTGTCTGTGGCAGACTGTAAACCTAGACTTTTGATGGAATATAGATGGATATGGAATATAAATGGGAACGGTGCATGTCACATGGTTTCTTAGTCCAACAGCATTAGTGGCCGATTAGGTCAGGATATAAGCATACCTTTCCTGGTGATGTTGGGGAGTCATCAATCACCATGGGAACAGATGTCACACAGCTTCTTAGTCCAACAGCATTGGTAGCCAATAGGGTCAGGATATTAGCTTACCTTTCCTGGTGTACATGGTGTACGTAGGGAGTCATCAACCGCCATGGGAACGGATGTCACATGGCTTCATAGTCCAACAATATTGGACGTGGATAGGGTCAGGATATTAGCTTACCTTTCCTGGTGTGTGTGGGAAGTCAACAACCACCATGGGAACAGGAACGGATGTTACATGGCTTCTTAGTCCAGCAACAATTGTGGTGGATAGGGTCAGGATATTATATTACCTTTCCTGGTGTGTGTGGGAAGTCAACAACCACCATGGGAACAGGAACGGATGTTACATGGCTTCTTAGTCCAACAACAATTGTGGTAGATAGGGTCAGGATATTATCTTACCTTTCCTGGTGTGTGTGGGAAGTCAACAACCACCATGGGAACAGGAACGGATGTTACATGGCTTCTTAGTCCAACAACAATTGTGGTAGATAGGGTCAGGATATTATCTTACCTTTCCTGGTGTGTGTGGGAAGTCAACAACCACCATGGGAACAGGAACGGATGTCACATGGTTTCTTAGTCCAACAGCATTGGTGGCCGATGTGGGTAGTGAATCATCAACCACCATAGGAACGGATGTCACATGGCTTCGTAGTCCAACAGTATTGGTGGCGGATTAGGTCAGGATATAAGCTTACCTTTCCTGGTGATGTTGGCGGATTAGGTCAGGATATAAGCTTAGCTTTCCTGGTGATGGTGGGGAGTATCAATCGACATGGGAACGGATGTCACATGGCTTCTTAGTCCAACAGCATTGGTGGCCGATAGGGTCAGAATTGCTTACCTTTCCTGGTGTAGGTGGGGAGTCATCAACCACCATAGGAACTGATGTCACATGGCTTCTTAGTCCAACAGCATTGGTAGTGAATATGGTCAGGATATTAGAGAACCCTGAACAAAACAAACAATAAAATATTATTTATACTTTTGTATACTTTTTGATACCCCCTCGTACTTATGTTATTGTGAAGTTACCTATTCTTTTCTACTAATTTACTTACACATAGGCAGGAAAAGGTTGAACTTTTTCAGTTGGTCTTAAATCTTGTCGCATATATATTTTCCTCATAAAAAGTATACTGTATTATATTGCATCGGTAAATATTTTGCTGTTTTTCGACAAGCAACAACATTTTTTGGGTCTGTATTCATTTGCGTGTGAACATTTTCCCCACCAATTTGAGTTGGTCAGGCCCATACAACAGGATGGTTTTTTGTCACCTTATAGCATTTTATCCCTGCGCAAGGCATGGATCTCTGTTAATTTACATAGTTTGACAGTCTATAGAGACATCTAAGTCAGTTATAGTGGAATAAACACTGAAAACACTGCACAGAATAATGATGGCAAATAGTCCGGTTATATACCTCCAGTCATTAACATCTCTGTGCTTGTAGTTTGGATATAGTCAACATCAATAGTTGGTGTTGTTCCAATGATGTCTGCCCCATTGGGATATTGTCCCGTCTGATAGTATGTCCTCACAAGAGGGCTCTCTTCATCGTACACACTCCAGATGGCTAGCAGGTTGTTTTCTTTCTTGTACAAGGGATCCCCTATTGATAAGTACTGAACCAGAAAAATTGTGAATTTGAAATGTTTACCATCACAAACCATCATTGTAAAACTTACAATTATTACAATCTAGCAATGTTTAAAAATACAAATTGCACTTCAAACCTAAATTAGTGAGACATTGTGATGGTATGGAAAGCAGATTGTAACAAAACAGACATCATCATGCATACGCTTTCTTGAATATGTAAGCATCTAACATGTCGAGGGCTCAGAAACACAAGGCCTTATCTCCCTTTTGACCATTTCGATAAAAAGACTATTGAAGATTTGTAAAAACATTGGGCAAATGGAGATGAGGCCTTGTGATACTGGCTATAACTTTGAAAGGGGTTGTGTTATGGTGATAAGGCTGTGTGTTACTGGAATGATAATTTCTTTCAGAAAATATTGATACCAAAATCTCATTTTTGAAAAAATGGAGATGAGGCCTTGTGTTACTGAGCCCTCGATGTATACAACATAGGATTCTTGTTTCTTATCACCTTGAATCTGTGAAACAGCATGTAAACTTTACGGCACTTTATGTACGATCAGTTGTGTTTGCAATACTGCAAATCTGATGATAATCCATGAAAGAACGGAGACACGTTGGACATTATTCTGTGAAACTCAAAACAATAGCGTGGGACCATCTGTATTCTCTTCCAAGTATGTGTGAAGCCAGGATTGAGTTTAGTTTTAACCCAACAATGGTTGTGAATGGAAGGTAATAGTATCAAATGTTCTGAGAATACATTTGCTGTAAAGATGACCCAAATATGACAACATGCTTACAAATATCAAATCTGCATCTGCCTCAATGGATTGATACGCCTCAGCAAAAACAAAGCAGCATTTCAATACTTATTGCAAATTATGTGTAAACATCTTACCAAGTTGGTTTGATTCTCTGTATCAAATGCCAAATCAATCAGTTCTATTTCTGGTGGTGAAGTATCTACAATGAAACCATCCGAAGTTGTCTCCAACACATCATCATTGCCTGTGATAGCCCTCACTGTGGTATAATACCTCTTACCATGCACCAGACGGAGGAGAGACTGAGCTTTACCAGATCCAGGAAGTCCTGTGAACGATGGACATATAGACAAATGAATACTTAGATGAAATATGTTCTTTGAAATATCAAATAAGTGTTAGATTCTTTTCAGAAATAGCCCAATAATACTCCTTATAACAACTTATTCAACACTTCGCCGTATCCTGATGACTTATATCACAGATCTTGATGTCAAATTGTGTATTATATCATTCATGCATATTTTCGGGTCATTTAATTGGTTGATTAGTACCACGTGACTAAAAATAAAAGTACCATCCCATGTCCATTCATAAAAAAGATACTATCCATCGACGTATAGTAATACTATACGTCGCCTCGTGTCACGCGACACTTTAACGGATACGCTTTCTATCCCGTTATTATTTTGAACTGCGACTTGTAAAACGATGTAAAACCACTGGTTCCCTGCGTATTTTTTTATGAATAAGTCGGTGGGGAATACTGGGTACCAGCAAAAGTTCGATATCTCAAAAAATCAGACAATAATTATCAGACCGTATCACAACAAAAACAATGGCAGCTTTCGAGGCGAAACCGTGCCATTTCGCTAAAGTTGATGACACTGCTTTGTTTAATTTAGTGAGTTCGGCAACCTCCAAGAACACGCACAAACAAATAAAATACGCGGTGACCATACTATCCCAGTATGTAATCTTAGTGGGTCATCTCATGTCTGGATATCATTGAAGCTTTAAGTAAAGCTGCAAACTGGCATGACTGGACGAGTTTCTTCAGAAATTCTACGCGGCTTAAATTGTTTGCTGTTCCTGTTTCCTGTTTGATGAACTTGAATTTTTATGAACTATGAGCTAAGCACTCTTGAAAGATGTTTTAACATTCATGCTTTTATGAACACTGTTGACTGATGCTACAACCAGTCACAACTTGAATCCATTGAAAAGCTGAGGAAAGGACTAGGCCTATTCCATTATTGCTGTAGGTGAGTACGATATACTATTTGACATCCATCAATTGATTATTAATCTAATTATGAAATGATGTATTAAATGACCCCAAAATATACATGAATGATATAAAACAAATATAATGCGTCTTAAATTCGTGGGATGGTATCGGCTCGTGAAATGGAACAATCTAGCTTTCACCTCGTGATCATATTTGTACACCCCCACTCATAGCCACATTATATTTGTATACTATACACCAGTGATGATAATCCCCTATAATCCTAACCCACTTTTATCTCACATACTATTCACTCGGTCCTGCTATAATCCAAATCAATATCTTATTTACAACTTATTTAGTTATGATATAATCAATTTCCCAGATTTCACCATTATTTCACTCAACTATTACATTCATTACATAATCCATTTATCACCCCAGTTTCAACACCCATAATGTCTTACCCATCATTCACTTGGCCATCATTTAATAAGTATCACCCCAATCTCTATATACTCAATACCACTTCCACCCCAATATCTTATTCAACACCTAAACCTAGTTCTGATATAATCCCTATCAGCTCAGGACCTTTCACCTCATGATATTTGGTCCTGATACAATCCATATCAACTCAGGACCATTCATCTCATAATATTTGGTCCTGATACAATCCATATCACTATCAGTTCAGGATGATTCACCTCATAATATTTGGTCCTACAATTCATATCAATTCTGGACCATTCATCTCATAATGTTCTGATACAATCCATATCAGCGCAGGACCTTTTATCTCATGATATTTGATTCTGATACAATCCATATCAGCCCAGGACCTTTCATCTCATGATATATTTCCTGATATCCTGATACATTTTATATCACCTCGGGACCATTCACCTCATGATCGTTGGATCTGATATCAGCTCAGGGGCAATCAACAAGATCGTGGGTTCAATTCGCCTTGAAACCAGGATTCTTTGTTCATCCCAAAAAGTTCCTATCTAGGTAGGAAATTCTACAATCAAGTCTTAATTCAGTTAGGTATAGTTATCGGATCTTCTTTCCGTGGTTAGCTGATGATCTATTTAATTGTAGAATTTCCTCTACCCCATTCGCTGTGTATAACGTGCAGGTCTATACAGTGAATGTCAGTTGCGCCGTGGTTTCGAAGAGTCACGTTAAGCCGTTGGTTCCGTGTATTCAGACGCTCACCCTGAACACGTTAAATTGTTGCAGACCTCATCGTAAAGAGTAGGGGATCATCCCGGGTCTGTTACCTGTCACAAAAACTCAAGTCCCTAGGTTTCAGGGGCACTGTACCGTTATAGCCCAGTAGGGCGCTGTGTACAGTATACGAGCAGAAGCAGAAGCAGAAGCAGAAACCCAATGATATTTGATCCTAATATAATCAATATCACCCTAAACACTCCTTGATATCTTGTTTACTACTTACCTGGTCCTCCTAACCCCAAATCATCCTCTACAACTACAATACCATCTGATGTGAATGGTTGTATGTCTTCTACACCTGGAGTTGTACCAACGGACCACAGATAACGATCGATGCCGTAAGCTTGGCTCTGCAATAGGAAACAAGCATTCATAACTCAAATCAATCAACTGAGACCTGTTCGGAGCCCTGACAGTAGCCCCTTTCCAAAATGACCTCAAAGCATTGTAAGTTCAACATGAATGGTGAATGATCATAATCTTGTTGCTTCCTTTATAGAACCATGCTAGCTAAATGGCTCGATGATCATATCAGAACTTAGAATATCAACTTTCAAGGTGCAACAGCTGATCAATTCCTCTTGATAAAAAAAAGACTTTCATATTTTTTTGAATGCAGGGGGAAACCAGAGATCCATGCGATCCCTAAGAGAGGGAGAGAGAGACAGAGAGAGAGGGGGAGGGGGAGAGCCAGGGGAGGGAGAGAAGGATCATGGAATTGGGAACCATTCGCAAATAAAGCCTCCACAATAATATTCATAAGAATAAACCAAAGGGAACACAATCCAGAAAGATTAAACAAATGATTGGATTAGATTGCTTATTAATAACTCGAATGAATATGATGAAATGGAAATTTAATAAAATTAAGCACACAGAATTATAAGTAATACACTGGCACTCATAAGTATTACCACAGTGAACATACCCTAGAAATTCCATCTTCTATGAACAAACTATTGATTATTTTCACTAGTAACAACAGTGTATGTTTGCATTACATAGTTGTTCTTCATAAATTCATGTTTGTTGTATGTTGTGTTCATCAGATTTTCGACTAAACCCTATAAATTGAGACGAGTCTAAAGCTACACAGTGAAATCCCATAGAGATTTGCCTCATTATATATTCATGAGCACATTATCGCCATTGTAACGCTATGGGAAAATCCTCTCTTACCTATACCTTCTTTGTAAAAAGTCAGTGCTTTAACAATGAATTGCTAAATTCACAAATGCAATATCCTATAAAGGATGCCCAGTACTTATAAATGCCTAAAACATGGTAATTTGATGAGGAGGTAATTTGAATTTTCAAGAAAATCCTGAAATTTAAAAGACAATTTAAATATTTTGGTTTTAAAATCAGTGTTCGAAAATGCGACAGAGAACCACGCAGATTGTCTGTATTTTACGCGAGGCAGCACACAGGCCTACATGTAGCCGGTTTTAAAATTACCGCGACAATGATTTGCATTCATGCAAGACAGTCACCATAACATTTTTACGAAGGTCAGTCAGTCGGTCTCTCAGTTGTGCCATATTTATGTGAAGCAACATAGCCCAACAGATTACATGTATACACCACCGTACTAGACGAACGCGTACTTATTGTCAGATGTGTTTAATTGGGCGATATCTCTATCTTTCACATTATAACAGTCAACTCCCATTCATAAAAGAATGCACTAAATGGATGATCGATTCAAGTCTAACAAAAGAGTTGAACAAGTCAATTCAAAATAATTTATGCTGGATCATGCGATAACTAAACTTATTCGGTGATTAATATTTTCTAATAGCGTATAGGTCAGGCTTGGTTGGTCTCATTTTTCTGAACGGACTTGACAAGCCGTCTCACTAAGGGGGTGTCACTACGTTGAACATTTTTCTGAATCCAAAAATACGAAGATTGCAATTAAACCAGACATATTCACCAAGACGAGCTCAGACATGCTCAATGGTGTGTAAAAATGCATTGTGTGCTTGGTATAAATATCATGTGCATCAGTTCAAAGTGTTTATTAGCCCATGTTCTATCCACACATTTCAATATGACAGAATACCCCTGTATGTAACATTGTAATTGCTGCTGCAAGTTTTTAAAAAACAAATTGGTTGGTTCCCAGAAAGCGACAGTTATCCTTCTACAACCAAAACTTTAATAAAGTTATGTCTCGAAATATTAGCTTTTCTGGAAGATTCCAGTAACCTTTTCAAAACATGAGCCGAGTTATAGGTATTAATGAGTATTGGAAGTCCCTGGCATAATAACTATACGTGCTGAGATTTTATAAAATAATGTAAAACTAATGATTTGTTGGAGATAAGATAAGTAAAGATATCCCATGGCGTTACACGGCGATAATGAGCTCATGAATATATAATGAGTCAAATGTCTATGGGATATCACTGTGTAGCTTTAGACTTGTCTCAATTTATAGGGTTTTGTCGAAAATCTGATGAACATAACATACAACAAACATGAATTTATGAAGAAGAACTATATAATGCAGACATAGAATGTCATACTAGTGAAAATCATCAATGGTTTGTTCATAGAAGATGGAATTTCTAGGATATATTCACTGCGGTAATACTTATGAGTGCCAGTGTATATTCGAAAAAGTTAGAAAAACATCCAAATTACTATATTTTAAGCACTTTTCCTTGATTTCCTTGAGTCTTTTTTAGTCAAAATTTTAACTCCCAAGTTTCAAATTGTGTGGGTGAACTCCAACTAGGACAACATTTACAAACCAATAATGTCAATTTACTATTTGCTGGTATTGGTATCATCTTGGAAAATATCATTTGGAATGCACCAGTCATTTGATATACAATATAAATGGATTTTCATCTCATTGTTTCACCACACAGCACACATGGATTTTATTCAGTGGTGGAACTTCAACAAAAATATGAAGTGAATACCTATCGTCAGCCGCATCACATATTGTTCAATTCAGTGCCATGTGGCTGGCCACAACATACATCTGTTCAACCTGGATTTGGCTGCAAGCTTACATATGGGTAATCAAGTTTCCTATACAATTTAAGTGTGTTGGCTAATTTTTTAATTAACAATGATTCATATGGTATTGAACTTATAGATCTGTACGTAAAATGATAAATTCTCAGAATTGTGTTACACCAATAGAACAATATGTGATGGCTGCTAACAGCGTCTTATAATACTAGACATCCTTACAGAGAATCCCACAAAATTCACTGAAACTGTTGTAATATCGGACTGCACATCAATATCACCATACAAGATGTCCAACTCTGTAGCGGTCTCGAACCCTGCACCATATGAACCATCAGTAACATAACCTGCAGCAACAAAGAGAGGAATACTACACTATAGGTGACTAAAATCACCACTATTTGACTGACCAAGAATTGGCAACAAGTTATTTGCAAATCTTGTAACATTTTCAATTTTGATGTTGACAGTTTTGGAAAACTTTTGATTTTTCCCCAAACATTTTTTCTTCAAATGTCTGATTATGGCAGAAAAAACAAAACAAAACAAAAACAACAACAGTAACAACTCATCCCCAAACAAAACATACAAAAAGGGGGGAAAAAGAGGGAAAAGACGAAAAAAAAGCCTACAATTTATTTTTGAATTTGCCTTTGCCTTACCTGCAGTGTCCCCTTCCAATACCCTGATTGGAGAAGAACATGTCACTGCACTTATACTGCCTGCTTTGTTCATAGCTTTAACACACACATAGTACACCGGTGCACATCCAGGAGTAAACATGATGTCATCACAAGAAGAGGGGGCAGTTAACACAAGACTCAGATCTGTCATAAAACCTGATTTGTCTAGGCCATACGATTGGAAATCTAGGATGTCTGTACCAACTGTGTAAAGATAGTAAGAACATTACAGTGATTAGATGTTATGTGGCTGGATTTCAGACTTTATTATCTGCAAAAAGGTGAATGTTACATATGGATCATTTTTCATATTATCTAGTGTTTCTTAGTGACACTAAATGTTGTTCCTGTTTTTGTAACGATTAGGCCAAATAAAAAAAAACTAGTTTCTCGTCCTAACTTTTGAAAAAAAGGAGGATGAGGGAACTTTTTAATATTTTTAGTAAACAATGTAAAATTATCATTACCAGCGTGGTATTGCATGATTGGTTGCGCAACTTGAAGAGCACTTTGTAACATCTTTTTATTTCATGATTCTGGGGGGTTGGTTAACACAAAACTTGCTTTAAAATGCTCATTGGACTAAAGTAAATCTATTACCAAGATGTCGGCCTTTTAAATATTTTAACAAACAAGTTATGGAAAGAATACAGGAAAAAAAGAAAATTATAGCATTCCTGAAAAATGGTGCGCGATGGGTCGAGAAACTGCTTTATATTTTTACTTGGCCTTACTTCCATAAACATATGACCTATGCCAACAAACCCACTAGTATGTCTATTTGGATATACTACGTAACCACGCAACAAAAAGATAGCATTGGTTGGTTAGGCTTTCTTTTGTTTTCCAAATGATACTAAAATGCACAAAGATTTGTTTAACATTTCGCCAATTCTTTTCTTCAAAATACCTAAACCAAAACAATCTGAACATTTTTACATTTTGGGTCAGTTATACAGGAACAAAAATGCCAAATTTTGCCCCTGGACAGGATTTTTTGTGTCAGTCTTCTTCATTTCTCAAAACAAGAATATATCCACATCCCTAAAATAATATAGAGACTTTTCACTTACATTCAGTTGTGCCTACACTGACAAAATATTCAGCTACCCCACTTTCTGCGTCAAATGCAAGCCATGAGGCAGCTATATTCTCTTGGTCACCCTGGTACACATAACCTCCGATTTTTGCCTCCCCTTCTCCATCCGTGACACCTGCCCTGGTATAAATCATCTGTGAAGATACAAAATATACAGTACCTAAGAGATGATTATACCTGTGGTAAAATAGAATTGCAAGCAGAAGATATTTGTATTTCAACATTTGTTTTATATCCAATAACAGAAACCAATTGCTGTGTATTTTTAGCACTCTACAAAATAACTTTGAAAATAAAAGTAGCATGCACTTTCAATGGATAATGACCAATAGGGTATTATCCATTTTGATTTTAATACTTTCTTCTAATATCTCACCTCAGGTGATGTACTATCAATTCTGATTTCAATTCTTTCTTCTAATATCATACCCTGAGGTTGAACTCTCAATTCTGATTTGAGTTGTCTCTACTAATATCATACCTCAGGGGGTATACTATCAATTCTGATTTGAGTTGTCTCTACTAATAGCATACCTCAGGGGGTGTATTATCAATTCTGATTTCAGCTGTCTCTTCTAATATTCCTCAGGGGGTGTATTATCAATTCTGATTTCAGCTGTCTCTACTAATATCCCTCAGGGGTGTACTATCAATTCTGATTTGAGCTGTCTCTTCTAATATTCCTCAGGAGGTGTATTATCAATTCTGATTTCAGCTGTCTCTTCTAATATTCCTCAGGGGGTGTACTATCAATTCTGATTTCAGCTGTCTCTACTAATATCCCTCAGGGGGTGTATTATCAATTCTGATTTCAGCTGTCTTTACTAATATCATACCTCAGGGGGTGTACTATCAATTCTGATTTCAGCTGTCTCTTCTAATATCCCTCAGGGGATGTACTATCAATCTGATTTCAGCTGTCTCTTCTAATATCCCTCAGGGGTGTACTATCAATTCTGATTTCAGCTGTCTCTTCTAATATCCCTCAGGGGTGTATTATCAATTCTGATTTCAGCTGTCTCTACTAATATCATACCTCAGGGGGTGTATTATCAATTCTGATTTCAGCTGTCTCTTCTAATATCCCTCAGGGGGTGTACTATCAATTCTGATTTCAGCTGTCTCTTCTAATATCCCTCAGGGGGTGTACTATCAATTCTGATTTCAGCTGTCTCTACTAATATCCCTCAGAGGGTGTACTATCAATTCTGATTTCAGCTGTCTCTACTTAATATCATACCTCAGGGGGTGTACTATCAATTCTGATTTCAGCTGTCTCTACTAATATCATACCTCAGGGGATGTACTATCAATCTGATTTCAGCTGTCTCTTCTAATATTCCTCAGGGGGTGTATTATCAATTCTGATTTCAGCTGTCTCTACTAATATCCCTCAGGGGGTGTACTATCAATTCTGATTTGAGCTGTCTCTTCTAATATTCCTCAGGGGGTGTATTATCAATTCTGATTTCAGCTGTCTCTTCTAATATCCCTCAGGGGGTGTATTATCAATTCTGATTTCAGCTGTCTTTACTAATATCATACCTCAGGGGGTGTACTATCAATTCTGATTTCAGCTGTCTCTTCTAATATCCCTCAGGGGATGTACTATCAATCTGATTTCAGCTGTCTCTTCTAATATCCCTCAGGGGTGTACTATCAATTCTGATTTCAGCTGTCTCTTCTAATATCCCTCAGGGGTGTATTATCAATTCTGATTTCAGCTGTCTCTACTAATATCATACCTCAGGGGGTGTATTATCAATTCTGATTTCAGCTGTCTCTTCTAATATCCCTCAGGGGGTGTACTATCAATTCTGATTTCAGCTGTCTCTTCTAATATCCCTCAGGGGGTGTACTATCAATTCTGATTTCAGCTGTCTCTACTAATATCCCTCAGAGGGTGTACTATCAATTCTGATTCAGCTGTCTCTACTTAATATCATACCTCAGGGGGTGTACTATCAATTCTGATTTCAGCTGTCTCTACTAATATCATACCTCAGGGGATGTACTATCAATCTGATTTCAGCTGTCTCTTCTAATATTCCTCAGGGGGTGTATTATCAATTCTGATTTCAGCTGTCTCTTCTAATATTCCTCAGGGGGTGTATTATCAATTCTGATTTCAGCTGTCTCTTCCAATATCCCTCAGGGGGTGTACTATCAATTCTGATTTCAGCTGTCTCTTCTAATATTCCTCAGGGGGTGTATTATCAATTCTGATTTCAGCTGTCTCTTCTAATATTCCTCAGGGGGTGTATTATCAATTCTGATTTCAGCTGTCTCTTTTAATATCATACCTCAGGGGGTGTACTATCAATTCTTATTTCAGCTGTCTCTTCTAATATCCCTCAGGGGGTGTACTATCAATTCTGATTTGAGGTTTTCTCTTTTAATATCTTACCTCAGGGGGTGTACTATCAATTCTAATACCAGTTGTTTCTTCTAAAGTCTGTAAATAAGCACCATTTGATGCTTTCACTACTGCAACATAAACTGATCCTGACATGAGTGTTAAGGAATTCTGTGTGTTTGTATTGGTTTCGGTATCAAGTATTTCTATGAGACTGTCATCTGTGGGATGATAAAAAGTATTGAAGAGTAAAAGAACAAATACTAGCCTTGTAAAATACACCTATCACAACAAGTTCCTGACCAGGTGCTTTATGTTAGCTAATTCAAAATCAGTAATCAGTATCAAAATCTAAGATATACACTAAACAAGGAACATTCCTCACCATGCCCGTACCACTTCACCATTATGGAAGTCATTGATTCTCATATTAACGGCCGTTTATATTGACAGATCTCCAAAAAACTACTCCGCCCATTTCCTTTGTAAGGATTTATGTCAATAAAACCAACGAGCGAAAAGTAGATACACCGAAATGACCCGGAATATGGTGAAGTGGTTTAGACATGGGTGAGGGATGTGCGTGTGTGTGTTGATTATAAAAGTTCTCATTAATGGGAAAGATTGGTTGTAACCAAAACAGGCAATATGTTCATTGTAGACTAACCAAATAAAGTCATCTAGTTTTTTTAACCTTTTTTTTTTTTTTTTTTTTTAAAGAAGAAAACCGCATATTCCCTGCCCCAAAAAGTTAATTTGAAAAAATATCATTTTGATTAATGATTTTTTGTCCGATATACCGACGATAATGTAAATTTTATTCCATAGAGCTGTGTATAAAAGCACATCTTCTCCACCCCACTGTCTTTTAATACAAGATTGTGCGACATTGGCGCTTCTCGGACACGTGCCATAGACATAAATGATTGCTTTAAACGATTTAAAGTTTATCATGTATATTTATCGAAATGACCAAAATATGAGGGTCTAATTTTCGCTAGTAGGAACAAAATTCGGAGAAAAACTTTTTTTTATAAATATCAAAAATATTATTTTAAACGTATTACGCTCTAATGAGAACAAAAAAAGATTTTGAATGTAAATTTTGCATACTTCCGTAAACCCCGCTCTCCGAACGGCGCGGGGTCTAACATGATCTAAATAGTATTTAAAAATATATTTCTGATTCTTAAGACACGCGGAGTTGACACTAATGAACTTTACCAAACATTTAAGGTTGAATTTAAGTTTGGCATACTACCGTAAACCCCGCTCTCCGAACTGCGCGGGGTCTAACATGATCTAAATAGTATTTAAAAAGATATTTTTGATTCTAAGACACGCGGAGTTGACACTAATGAACTTTACCAAACCTTTAAGGTTGAATTTAAGTTTTGCATACTTCCGTAAACCCCGCTCTCCGAACGGCGCGGGGTCTAACATGATCTAAATAGTATTTAAAAAAAAAATTTTGATTCTAAGACACGCGGAGTTGACACTAATGAACTTTACCAAACCTTTAAGGTTGAATTTAAGTTTTGCATACTACCGTAAACCCCGCTCTCCGAACGGCGCGGGGTCTAACATGATCTAAATAGTATTTAAAAAGATATTTTTGATTCTAAGACACGCGGAGTTGACACTAATGATCTTTACCAAATCGTAAAGGTTTAATTTAAGTTTTGTAATCTTCCGTAACCCCCCCCCTCTTGATTCTAAGACACGTGGAGTTGATAGACACAATGTTTTAAAGAGATTTTGAATTCAAGTTATGTTTACTTCAGCAAGCCCGCACCCTCTCCGTTCACCGCCGCGTGGAATTTACTGAAATAATCTTTTTAAAAGATTTTGAATTTAAGTTCTGCTAACTTCTGTACCCCGCCCCATGCCCGTACCACTTCACCATTATGGAAGTCATTGATTCTCATATTAACGGCCGTTTATATCGACAGATCTCCAAAAAACTACTCCGCCCATTTCCTTTGTAAGGATTTATGTCAATAAAACCAACGAGTGAAAAGTAAATACACCGAAATGACCCGGAATATGGTGAAGTGGTTTAGACATGCACCACAATGACACCTAATTCATAAAAATTGAGTGGATACTTTTTAAATTATGATGCTTTTAGTATCAACACATAACGGGGAATAGTTGATTATTGTATGGGATATCATTGATTTGTATTGAGCACTGTGTTCTATCGAAACCGGTCAGAATGGATGAATGGTGAGCTGTGATTCATTTCACACAAATTATCACAGCTGAGCTCACATCAGGCAATGGAATCACATAGACAAACATTTTACTGCAACTTTGGTCTTGATTGTTCTGGTTATACTTTCAAAGTATCAACTCATTTTTAAAAAAATGAGGTTCCAAATTATGGGAAGCAAATATATCAGATCTTTGATACCAATTACTGATTTTAAATTAGCTACCATTCATTGTTCCTGGTCAGAAACTTTTTGTGTATAAGGATTTACTGAATACTAGTATATTGCCTAATGAACTATTTCCATAATATACATACATGATTGTGGAATGAGCGTTTGGATTGCCTGCGTCGATTGACAAGGATTTGTCAGAGTGTAACTACTACAGTAAACCCTCTACATGTTTTGCAATAGGCAATTGTCAATGCATAAAGCATACATACACACACATTGAAAATAACAATTGGGACCATTAAAAAATAGGTAATAAATTAAATATCAGTTTTTAAATAGCGCTTTTCCAATTATTATGCTCAAAGCGCGTAAAACACCATCCAACTTATTATCACTAATTCTACTTTGTATAATTGATCTACTGCTTTTAATCCACCGACACTTACCAGTAGGATATATCTTGTGTTTAAGACCTTGCCTGATTTCATAATATGCAATTTCATAGAGAATAATACCAGACTCTTCATCTGTGAAAGCCCAATTTACTGATAATCTGTCTGCGGCAAACTGAAATAAAAAAAATAAGAGTGGTGATACAAAGTTTTATAGTAAGCTCTCCTAGGTTTACGGTCAAATGTACCACTCTTTATTGTCAGCTAAATACACGGATCCGGGGGGGGGGGGATGAATGTTAAATAAATGAATTAAACAAAAATGAAAATAAAATAAATGGATGTACACACACTATAAAATAGGTCTATTGAGCACTTTCCATCTTATTGTTGTGTCGTGTGTCATAAATGTCGTGAAGCAATACATTTACTGTCACAAAGTTTTGAACTGTTCTGACATGCATATGATTGGGTAACTTGATTTAACAAAGCAGTCAGGCTTTAACATGAGCTCAATATCATCAATTGTAAAACCCTATTAAAAGTTCCAAGTAATATTTAAAAATTTATTTCAAACTGAACCAGATAATTGTAACTATATTCTTATTTTCAAACTGCCATAATCGATTTTCATGCTTCTCGTCAACAGAAAACCATTATCACTGTACCTGGTATTCGAAGTCTTGCTCAAATACAGCTCCATCTCCAATATGTTCCAGTATAGGTGGTGTAAGATCCACAAGATACCCATTACTTTCTGTGTTGAGATCATTGAGAGCGCCGTTTATAGTGTGTAAGTTAAACTTGACCTGGTCTTTGTGATGTAGATGGAAGTGATGCCATTCAAACATGGAGGTGTCTTTGCCAACCGATTCGGGAGAGTGGATCTCTTGAAATTCATCACTGTTGACAGATTCAAAGAAATTTAGAATGAAATAGTAATTAATTGATAGGGGATATGATATCAATGTTTTCATCATATCTGTATGCTTTTAACCAACTTCTCACATAATAACAATAGCTGCCTAGAATGGACCGTCAGGAGATGCTAATCTCCATCTTGATGACAATGATCTGACATACATGTACTAGATATTCAAAGATGTGTAATCCGTATTATTAAACTCACTACAGCGCAACTTACCATAACTGCCCTTTATTTCAGTTTGTTATGCATAGACCTAAAAATAATAAAATAATTATTTTGCTTGTCTAAATAATTCTGATTTGCTCATGCACTAGGGTTGCCGGCACGTTTTTGTTTCCGGCTTTGCAGACGGCCTGTGGTTTAAGTTTTTAAACCAATCCCGAGTTGGGATTCCCCAGCCCGCGAAATTTGCTTTGTTGTCCAGTCAGGCATATCTCTTCCGGTTTGGCCTTTTTTCCCTTGTCTCCTAGGCAAGTCATATTGTTTTTCGATTGCAAACCAGAAGGATCATAAATTTTATTCATCGGAGTTTAGAGATTGGTGTGGTTAACCTTCTATTTCTAGTTCTACATTCATTCATCAATACAATAGGTTTTTTAAACCTTTTTTTTTTCATCTCCGATCGCTTATTGTGATATCAATTATCATCACTTCTTCTGAGTTTGATTTCCTTTTGTAAGTACTTTATATAACTGATAATATAACTATAATTTGAGCTCGAAATCAAACCGAATCCACGCCAAAAATGCCACCCAAAAAAGCGGCGGCCAAAAGAAAGGCAGTGGATCAAGGAACAAATCATTCTCAAGATCGGCAAACTAGATCCCAAGCAAGGGCTATTGACGATCTTCTCCACTCACGCCCGTCAACAAGCGGGACTAATCAAATCCAACACGGGGTAGAGGACGTACTCGTGCCCCAATTCGTGCCCGTGGACGCGGCAGAGCCAGAGGCCGCGGAAGAAATACCTCCGTTTCTATACTACTATCATATGACGAGAAAAAGGATGGGGTGGAAAAACTTAATTACTAATTACTCTGAACAAATTTGCAGCTAAGGTGTGCAAATCGTTAGGTAGGGCATGTGTGGTTCGCCATTATAAGGTGATCTTTCCAGCCAAAAAAAGTCTGTAAGGTACGACGGGCTGCATCTGTCCCCGAAGCTATAACCTTCACCACTCCGCCAGTCTAGTTTAAAACTTGGTAGGCCCTCTATATAAGGTTATTTTCCACGGGGGGGGGGGGGGGGGGGGGTGTTGTCAAGTCCCCTGATTAGGCCCTTGTTTGGCAGTTTGGTATACACTTTTTGATCACCCGAGTTACTTCATAATTGTTTTAGGTCAATTTCAACCTGGCTAAATTAAATCGCCCTAAACTTTTCTTGGACATACATTATTTGATTTGATTTTGGTGTCATGCAATTATTTTTTGTTTATCTTGGATAACATTGTGGTGGGGAAAGTTTGTTTGATTGTAACCTCCTCAGGGTGTCACCTGGTTAAATTCAATCGCCCTAAACTTTTCTTGGACATACATTATTTGATTTGATTTTGGTGTCATGCAATGATTTTTTGTTTTTCTTGGATAACATTGTGGTGGGAAAAGTTTGTTTGATTGTTACTTCCTCAGGGTGTCACCTGGTTAAATTCAATCGCCCTAAACTTTTCTTGGACATACATTAAATGGTTTTAATTTGGTGTCATGCAATGATTTTTCATAATTGTTTATCGATGGATAACAATTGAGCGTAAAACGACCAAGTGTCGTCTGATTTTTCACAATATTATTCTATGTGTCATTATGAACTTTAAATTACAGACACAATAGAATGAAGTGACCTTTGAAGGTAGGATTATGATTTAATGAATTAAATCACAAAGTACATTTTAAAAATGTGCAACTATCGACTAACCATTTGTGGTCTAGTCTCCACTTGACAATTATATGTGTCACCATCAACTTGAAAATTATATGTGTCACCATGAACTTTCAATATGGACACATTAAATCAAGTAATTATGCATTTCAAATCATAAAAGTACATTTTAAAATGTTTGACTTTTAACTCCTTTTGTCGGAAGTGAGTTTGATTGATTTATGGTATTTTATTAAATGCATTTCTGGTTTGTAGCGGAATAACGCTTCACATATAAATTTCGCGTACGTGTTCTTATTGCAACCCTAGTGTCTGGCAGCAATATTGAATATTGGATGTAAACAAGCACATTATAGGGGACTGGTATAGAAATCCAGACACAGCCCTCCTGTGTATAACCATGCTTCACTGCACATATTTGGCACAATGTACTACTAACGCGGTAAATTTGAATGCATGTTCCCTGATTGGTGAATCATGTTTGCATACACTAAAGCTAAGAGTGTGTACAGAATGCATACACACTGCTTACATGCATAATTAAAAACTGAAAACTAAATCATAACAAGTGCTCATACGATTTTGTTGTTTATGTCTTCAGCTCTAATTTGACAAGTCACAACCCAATATTAAAGTTATGGTTATCTTCAAATAAAGTCTCAAATATTGATTCTTAGATATGCAAATTAATCCAATAAATAAATAAATAGAAAGAAAAGTTTTATTTAGCTCATAATATTTTTTAATTTTTTAAATTGGGTATTAAACAACATATCTGATTTCCAAGTTACCAGGATGCACACATCTCTAGATACAAATTAAAATGTTTTGGACTTGATGCTGATTAAATATGCAAATAATACACAGATTATGTTATTTTACAAAATTGTTTTGTTTTCAGCCATATCTCAGTGCAAATCCCGTCATCATAAATCATAACAGCTGCTATAATGCCTTGACGATTTTTTGGACAAGTAATTCAAATCATTAACCCTAATAACCCTACCATATACCCCAAAAGACCACGACTGAGAAAGTTTTCAATGAAAAAATGGACCCAGCTTATACTGGGCCAAGTAGCCTTGACACCCGTGGTGTAGTGGGGAATTACAAGCCGCTGGTGCTGGAGGTCCCTGGTTTAGGTCCCGGGATCGGTGATATTTTGGGTCGCTTTTGGAGGTTGAAAAGAAAAATCTGAAAAAAGGTGAGGTGTAGAGTTAGGGTTAAAAAACTCAAAAAACTACTAAATCATGAGAGTCTACTTACGTATCAGCATGTTTGCGTAGTACTGACACCTCATAATCACTAATATCAGACTCTGGATCACTGAAACCTTGCCACTGGCCAGCAACTGTACTAGCTGCAGATGAATAAACCAAATCAACTGGCGCAGGTGTGCTGTCATATAGGATCCCATCAAATACTTCCCCTCCTACTGGCTTGGTCAGATCACATAACACTGGTGAAAAAAGAAAATTTTAATAACAAAATGATATAAATATGATCATTTTTATGTTGAATTTTCCTCTCATCTCAGTTGCCTATGAAGTCAAGGGCATTATCATAAGATGATATCCCAATCAAGTATATGAAAAGCCGAGTATTCATTTACCACTGATATGAGTACTACAAACCTACAGTATACCACAACTTTCTGGGCACCTAATTGTCAATGGAGATTACCGTAAAAGAAAATTATTCCGCTATTAGTAAGCATAGTTTCTTTATATTTCACAGAACGTACTAGTTCCGTAACTATTTTACCAGCAACATTTTGTATTAATCGTTGGCATACACTAGGTATACATACCTCCATCAGATGACGCTGACACATTCAGCTTATCAAAACCGCTATGAAATGCTATGATTGTACAGTAGTAAATCTGGTTGTGCTGTAGGGTTACCTCCAATTCCCCGGATTCCAAGGTGATCTCATCAGAGCATATCTTGGATACATGCCGGGAGAGTTTGTTGAACGGCACCACGCTGTCATCATCTTGCGAGGTGCCCACTCCCCAAAGATAGGAATCTATGCCTGAATCTGGATCATAGAAGTTGATCCAGTTGCAACAAATCTAAAGCAAACAATATTTAGTTATGAGATCAAATTGAAAATAACTGTATAATTTGCATGAACTGCATTTGTTTTATTTTTCATTTTTGTAATGAACGGAAAGATGCTTTTTGAACAAAACAATTTGGCCCACAAGTTAACGGTTCTCAACTATTTCTGCTTGAAGGTCCACACATATTTCAAAAAACACATTCTCAGAGGGCCAAATGACCTTTTTGTTATGTTATTCAAGAGTCAGTCATCAATGGTTTAAAGGATGGATTTGTCCCATACCTCTTGATAAACCCTAATACGCAACAGTAGATTGGCCAACAGCAGTGGCATAACTAGAGGGCTGATGCCCTCAAATGAAATGACAAACTCTATGTACATTATATTAACAAAAAATAGTGGAGTATGCCCCCCCCCCCCCCCCCGATCACAGGCCTGTCCCGATGCCCCCCCCCCCACACACAAATTTGAGACCACTGCCCAACAGCTTATTATATGCAGGTAATCTAGATTAGTATTGTCTGCATGTATTAGAAATTTCACTTTGAGCATTGTTTATAAATTAAACCTTGAAAGATAAATCTGATTTCAGTGTTATAAAAAGGGGCTTCTACATCATTTAAATTTGAACCTAACCCTTTGAGAACTACCTGCCGATTGATGAGGAAAAAGATGGATACATCACTTTTTGTACCAATAAGAGACATTAATAGAATAATTGATTGGAGTGAAAGTGAAATATTTCTAAAGGAATATTCATACCTCATAAACACTGTTAGATAAGCAGGTAGTGTTCAGGGGTTAAACATTTTTATATCTGAATTCTTACATTAACCTCACATAACACACACCTTTCTTCTTTCTTTGGTGTACATCAAATCCGTTCCCAAGAGATAACCATCACTAACATTCCCAGCAATTGGTGCTGTTGTATCTATGAGTATGGGTGAGTCAGCCACTGCTACCCAACGCAGATCCACTGTGGTAAAAATATAATGCAAGCCAAATGAATGTAAATTAAAGGAACAATGGGCTACAATAATGGATCAAACTTGTTGGGACATTATCAATATAAGCCATACTAAAATTGTATTTGATCAAACAGGTACAAGTCGTTTTTGTTGTCAGCAGCTTTACTCTAAGGACATTCCTTCTTCTATCTAAACCAACAGTGGCAGGATCAGCATTTAAATTTGGTGGGGTAGGACAAACAGATGGTTACAAGACAAAATCTTGGGGAATATAATATTGGTGGGGCGGGCTAAAGAAAAGAAAAAAAGAGGGTAAGATGCATATGAAGCGCATGAACAATTTGACTTTTAATGTCAACATTACCCGAAATTAGCTTGATTTGGGCTAAAATTAGAAATTTCAGACATATTTTTTACATGTGATCTTTTACATAATGCATATGCGTTAGTGATCTTTTACATATTTTGCATATTTTAGATCCTTAAGATCTTTAAGTCAACATTTTTTATTAATTGGGTGACAAAATGGGTGGGGGTGAACTTAATTACTGGGGGAAGGGTAGTAGTATGTAGACTATGTTATCAAATGGGGATTTTGTGGTGTTTGGTGTTTGCAAAAGTTTGCAAAGCATTTCAACAGTGTGGATATGCACCCTATCCTTCACAATATACACATCTACAATTTTCAGATCGGTTTAATTATTTACCCGCTTTCAATAGGGTTTTAAAATACTTTAAAAAATCTTATGCTAAGATGACTGTTATTTTCAGTCAAATCTATCATAAAAAACTAACTTACCATGATTGACAGCACGAAATCTGACCCATGCCGGGACCCCATCAGGTATTGAAACATTGAGCATGATGTGATTGACAAACTGATCAACTTCCAGCATTCTCATCCAACCAATATGGTATGTGTCAATACGTGTCCGCCCCAAGGAGAAATCAATGGCAAAAATACCCGAATGGGGATCACTGTATTGAAATGAAGTAAGAACAGTAGTACGTAATCTGCAGACGTGGTAGTGCCAGGATTCTCAAGAGTGGATCTAATACATCTATATGTCTATCTAATCTATCTATTTATCTGTAGTATTTTCACTCAGTGTATAAATGAACCAGAAACCCTGTATTGGTCTATGGTACCTGATACTTGAACACTGAAATGAGTGCTATAGGACATTGCCACGTTGGTACAGTTATTACACAGTGTGAGGGGCCGCACCTCTAATAGTATTAAAGGCATGGGATCTTTTCCAGGGGCGCCCTCTAATCATGATATTTTGTGAATTTAGAGTGAAAAATAAACTGTCCTGGTAGCAAAACAGTTTATTTTCACTCTTTAAACCATGATTTTGAAGTAGGAATCGTATCGCACGGTGGCTCAGAATATATTTATGATTTATGATCAGAAATGTAAATCTACTTTCTAAAAAAATATCACGAAAAGAGGGCCCCCAACCGGAAAAGATCACATAATACCAATTAGTTGAGGTAAAATCAAAACTAATTGCATTTGCCAACGGCACTAAGTTGCCAGTTGTTAATTCCTGGTTCGCGCGGATTCTCCACTTGGCTAGTTCGCGACAATCGGCAGGCTGTTACATTCATCGGAACCCTCCCCGCGTGTCTGGGATCGTTCCCGATCGCGTTTTCGTGTGTCACAATCCTCTAGTATTTACTACGACGAGGTAGATTCTCTATGTTGTTCATGATCCAAATTAGCATTAGGCATTAGCACACACTTCTTCTCCTTGCGTTTCTATTAACTTAAGTGTCCAACGGCAATATGCTTTTAACTGTGTTTCCCTAATTTATTTATGTGTTCTCTGAGAGACTTTTCATTAATAATGCTGTGTACCTTACTGTGTGTAGTGTGTGTAAGGATGTTATATTGGTGATGAGACGGAGAGAAATACTTATTATATTTTAACACTTCTTTTTGAATTTTGTGGAACTGGATGAATTGTCTATGTGACAATTATTTCGTGGAACAGTTGAATTCTTTCTTCCTGCTAAATCCTTTGTGTAATAGAATCTTCGTTGGGAATACTTTGTGATACTTTATGTGATTGTCTGATGGAATCTGTGTGGAATATGATTGTCAAAAAGGTCTCTCCAATGATTCACTTCAAATACCAGGGAACCTAAAATACAATTCTTGTTTGTTAAAACCTGTGAAACTGATACATTCTAAGTAAGAATATTGACATCCCTCTATAATATATCTACATACCAAGCCCGAGGTGTTGAATATGTAATTTATTTCTCCCCAAACCAAGGTAGTTTGAGATGGAAACATGGCATATGGTCAAACCACCTCTAGATATGTCATGTAAATGACAAACCGAAAATAAGTCTTTGCTGAGACAAGCCACATGTTTCACCCAAAACAAAGACACTTAATGTTTACATTATGCCAGATCAGCTCAGACCACGCTCAGACAATGTTCTGAATTCATGCTCGTCTTAGTTATGACATGTATTATGTGTTGTGTGAGCGAACTGTCACTGCAGAAAATAACCAGAACTACCATTTTGAGAGGCATCCTTGCTGACTGGGTATGTCACAACATTTAAGTTCAAGAAAGTTCAAATGAGTTTGGCTTGACACATTCGTTACATATGTGAATTTCAACCTGTCAAATAAACATCAAGCCAGTGAAATATCTATAGATATGGGTAGGTGGTCTCCACTTGGCAGACAAATATACAGACTAATAGCTGGGATAACATAAATAATAGATATCGAGGTCAATATCTGATTTATTATTTGAGAGGAACTGAGACATTTCTAAACATATCAATAGTGATAGATAGGCTGAAACCATTGCTGTCACATGTGTTTTATGGGTTTGACCAGCCACAATTACATTTGTTTTGAAGGAGGTGAGGGTAGACAACATAACAAGTTGTTTGGGAGCATGGTTCACAGATTCTTGCTACACAAAAGCTTGCTATATTTATACCACAAAGTATAATAAATCTACATACCAAGCATTCACACTAGCTCCAAGTATTTGCAAATCAGTAATATATGTGATGTTGTAGATAGCTTTGACCTCTGGTACTGTGTTGTCGATGATGTATGGTGTATGGTGACAGACAGTTAAAGCCATAGGAGACCCAAAGTCAATGTTATTTATGGCACGTATGGTGACAAAATAGGAACCATCTGGAAACAGAAAGACATTTTGTAGCATTTTTTCATTCAGCGCTTCAAGCTGTCAATTATATTACTATGGTAAAGTTATTTGGGCTACTTATTATGAGGTCTGGCAACTTGAAGCCTATTGGTGGTGGCAAGACTGTATATTGCCATTGCCTTTGGCTAATGCATGTTCCAATGGTTGATATTTGATCTGAGTGATTATGTAATGTACTGTAACTTTGGTTGGAATTTAACTCTCCTATCACAAGTGAGTATAAATTGGCTCCGTACAAAGTAGCACATACAAGCGTGAATACACTCCCTGGTGGTGGCATGTCTTATCTTGTGCGTGTTCTTGGAATGTAACACCAGACCCAAGAAATGAAGGACATCAAAGCACAAAATCATCAATCAGCAAATATAACAACAACAACAACAACAACAAAAACATGAAATATTTGTTGGTAGGAAAAACAGGATCACCAAAATGTCTGAGATTCCTGAACATGACATTAATATTTGTATACACTCCTCCCCCCCCCCCCCCCCCCAACCCAAGTGAATCTCAACTTGATTCTTGATATATTTACCTTCCAGGTTTGGATTGGTGACGACAGTTCCCTTATGATTCCATTCAGCGGGATCAAAGAGATGGGCATGAGGATCTCTGTGCATAGCACTAACATCATTACCACAAAAATCCCTGCCTACAGCCCAGGCGTAACCAAAGATACCAGTCTCGTTGTCATGGATAAAATCCCAGTTAGCTGGGGTAGTGATTTTGAATAAATCAGAATTCAAGACATATTAGAACAACAAAAAAAAGAGGAAAACAGACAAAAATGAGGGAAAACAGCGTGCAATTTGGTAAAAATGCCCAATATGGGCTGAAAAGAAAAGAAAAGGCTGACATTTTGGCATAAGAAATTTTTTAAAAAGAGGAACTCTTACACCCCTGATAAAAAGGGTGCAAAACAGGAGGTTTTTAGTCATGGCACTAACTCAGAATTGACTCAGGCATCCAACATGTCCATTCTGACTCTTAAAAAAAGATGCTAAAGCAATATCGTCTTGTTGGCATAGTACAAAGTAGTCATGGCTAAGCGTGGAAAGCTAACTTTTACAAGACATGGGCAGACGTTGTAAACTCCTCAAACAAAAAGAGTTCGACTATTTCGTAATGTATTCATATTGTGTTTCCTCTCTATGAAAAGCTGATGTTTTCCTCTTTCCAGCTGTGTCGTCTGATCACTGAAGTAATACATTGACAACTAGTGTAGAGTGATGCTCTATTGACTTTTGAGCACAAAATAGTGATGATTTTGGCAAATTCAGATTGTGACCTCACCATGTTCTCAAGCAAGTTGCTGGGCACTGAAACAAGTGATTGCTACAAATAAGGTATCGTTAGAAAGAGGAACACATCAGCTTTTCATAGAGAGGAAACACAATATGAATACATTACGAAATATCCGGAAATTGGCGACTGAAAAACTTTCCAAACTTTTTTGAGAAGTTTATATAATATTATTTTGTCAATAAAAAAGTTACAATTAAAATAATATTATAATTATATTACCTGTTATATATGTGTTCACTCTAGTGTAAAGTAGGTCTGTCAGTGGTTCCCCACCATTAAAAAGTGTGTAGGATCCTGCCCCATCCACTATTGTTCTGTCAACAATTGATAACCACATTAAGGTTAGGTACAAATGGTACAAAAGAGTTCAGGTTTTCAAAAACAAACAAGGGAAGTTCAAACGATTGTTTCAACAATGAAGAAGAAGAAGAAATTGGATTAAAACGCCTCACAGTTGATACCGGTATATGTTTGTATTCAATATTAAATGTCTGTTATTCATGCAAAAAGTGACTGACTAAAAATGGGAGATAAAATAGATTCATAAACTCTAGCCGATCAGTTCCAATTTTGAAACAAGGTAGCCCTTAGTATATATGCTCCTATCCCGCTCCTCTTCACATTTTCATTGCACTTAGTACCACTTATTGCATTCCTACTTTCAAGTCTCATGCGCTCTTCATCAGTCCGGGCCGATTTCTCGTTCAGGAAGCATTCCTGGAACTGGAAGTATTACCCATAATCCCTTGCGAATGTATATATTGCAAAGTATTTGTGTGGTAATACCAAAAAGACAAATTTATTCATTTTAACCAAATATGATGGATCTTTGAATCAATGCCGATCAGTAAATGAGTCAAGATATAAGATAAACTGTTTAGTCATAAATAATAGGTATTATTGTGGTGATATTCCAAATTTATTGTTATTAAGAAATTGGGCTAATTGCCTCATTAAATATTCAAATTCGTTTATCTGAAATAGTACACGATAACTTTTTTTTTCCTCAGACGATTTTTTAGATAATTGTATGATCTTTCATATTACCAAGTTTGAGCATGTCGCAAATTAAAATAACGAATAGATATTCATTTTAGTTAGTAGTCCACTTCATAGACCCTCAAATCAAAATAACGAGTTTAAAATGAGCTACTGAACACTGAGAACGCCAATTAAATCTATCATTATATTATACAAAATGTTTCACCCATATTAAAATAGGTCTAGGTCTAATTTGTATGCTACAGTTCTCTTAGCCTTATGAAAGCGGGTTCCTGTAGAGGACTAACCAAAACTATCGCATTGCATTATGGATAATACTTCCAGTTCAGGAATGCTTCCTGAATGGGAAATTGGCCCAGACTGTTCATGTGTGTCATTCATATTTTGATAATTCTTCAGCGCAATGCAAGTGCTGGCTTTATCGCAGCAAAGTGTGAAAACAAGTGCAGCACTCTGGCACTGAAGGGTGACCATTGGGACCCTCTCCCATCCTAGCCAGTGCCCACTTCATCACCAAATCGGTTCATGGAGACTGTGACAAACCCTAGTGCACTTTATCAACCACTACCAAAGCGCATTTAGGCTTGTCATCTGACATCACTAATAATTTCATAGAGAAAATCTCCTTTCAGGGATGATTTTATATACATGTACATATATAAAATACCTAATAATCTAACTGGTTCAATGACTTCTTAATGTGAGTTGAAAGGTGGTGGTGGGAAGATCAAAGCAAGTGTCAATTGCTATTATGTTTAAAGTTGTATAGAGATTGGGCGGAGGTAATTTGGATATTTATATGAATCTTGTGATACACGTCTTGTGATTATTGTGATGCTTCCTGTTCCTCCTGTATATATATCCCCATGCTCTCCAGTACACTTTGACAATTACATTACATTACAACACTATTTTACCCCACAAGCACAAGGACGAAGTCTCTCAGAGCCAACTATACCAGCTTTTAACTCTATGTAAATAAAGTATATCAACAATTTCGAGTTATTCAAGTGCATCATTTATTAAACAATGTATGACCAGTGCCCGGCCCCCGACCAAACTATGTCATCGAGACCTTAATGCGTTTGGCTTGCCGCTTTGATAATTTTTCAGCGCAATGTAAGCGCCGGCCAGATGTCAGCAGAGTGTAAAAAGGGTTTACACCATGTTACAAAAATGTCATAATTTTGGACAGTGCTATTCAGATTTTGATACTTTGTCAGCGCAATCGAAGCGCTGGCCTGATCACATCCAAATGTCTATATGTAGCCTGTTTGGTAAAACAAATCAATAATAATCATATTTCATTCTATAGTGGAATAGTTGCCTGTCTCCTAATCATAAAGTTGTGAGTTCTAGCCCCGCTGGTGCCAATGTGTTTGTGTCCTTGGGCAGTCTAAACTGCTCACAAAAAGTATCGAAACACTTAGAAATGATCCAATATATAACGGCTCGAAAGGGTATGCATTAATCGAATTCAAATAACCAAGTGCATAATTTTGTTTTGCGTATTTTGACACCTCGATCGATGAGATACGATGTTGCGGAGCGGAGTTATTGTCATTTCAATGGTCATGGGTCCAGTTTCAAAAGTGACAATCATCCTATACAAAGAGTTTTGCATTACTGTTTAGAATGATCAGATTCGTGTTTTTCAATAGGGATGAGTGTCACTTATGAAACCGGACCCACGATCATTGAAATGACAATAACTCCGCTCCGCAACATCGTATCTCAACGATCGAGGTGTCAAAATACTCAGAACAAAATTATGCACTTGGTTATTTGCTTCGATTAATGCATACCCTTTCGAGCCGTTATATATTGGATCATTTCTAAGTGTTTCGATAATTTTTGTGAGCAGTTTACATTGCCTATTAGGGGTTACCATATAGGGATAGGGGTTATGTATGTTTGTTCATGTTGGTTTATGTCGCAACTTGGCGCTGATTTAGCTGCTGCCTGGACGTTGCATTGTTTAATAATGTATTTGATTTGTAATGTTGTTACAATTCAGCCGGTTGGCTGCGATGAAAATAAAATTTAGACCTAAAAAATAAAAATAAAAATAGAACATACACACAGTTTATGACTTTCTTTTGTTTATGTACAGGGTGTCCCGAAAGTTTTGAAACCATTTTAACGATTTGAATCTCTCTTTAAAATAAGTCACGGTACCAAATCAAATATATTTGGAAAGAGAAAACTTATAGAATCATTTCGGTACCAAACATTATTCCTTATTGAGGCCCTGAAAAGTTTGGACACATAACTTGCAATACCATAAAATTGTTTGATTTGCTGATGCACTGTATAATTAAGTCACTGTAATCACATGCAGCGTGTTCCTCACATACCATTCATGTGGATTTTGTTCAAACAAGGTTTTCACTTATTAAATGTTGTGTACAACATTAATAATGTTCATTATATCAATCTTAAATTGCAAATAATCATTGTAAAGAACCTTTTTTTCTCTTCCCTACCTCTTTCCGTTTGTCGCATAGACTTTATTCAGCTCATTAAACTGCGCTTTTATATGAAAGTGCAGTTTTACAGTTCGGGAAACTTTCGTCTGTATTTTGGCGATACAAAATAGATGTTATTTTAAGTTTGGTACCAAAATAATTCGACAAGTCTTCTTTATCCAAATTCATTTTTATTTTTATACTGCAAATTTCTTTAACCGGGATATGTTTTGAAATGGTTTCAATGCTTTGAAATGGTTTCAAAACTTTTGGAACACCCTGTATTTACATACATACCTGTGATTGTCCAATGGCGTGTGTTCAATACCATCATAGCACCTGTTTAACTGCCACCGTTCTAGCACATAATCTATACACTTATCATTCATGTACTCATCACGACTTGCATTTGCAATCACCCCCGGAGCAGGAGGAGTAAAGTCCGACTTGATAGGAAGTGATTTGATGACTTGTCGATAACCGACGTAGTTGACAAGGTTGAGGTTGATCCAGTAGAGCTGGTTATGTTGCAATGTAACATCACCTAAATGCTTAAAGTTAGCTGTCAAACCAGTGCCTAACCGTTCCCAATGGGCAAATCCACCATCCTAGATAAAATAATGTTTCAATAAATATACTATGAGTGAGTTTTCACACAATCATATTTTGATATAAACAAGGCGGTTCTCTAACTGCATGTCTCGTCTGCTTGCGCAATAGTGTCTGATAACATGGTAGTAATGAGTAGATCAGTATTTTTAACAGCAGTACATACATGTACATGTACGGGAATTAGGAGGATATACCTCCTTAGCAACATCATCATACTGTAACTAACTTGCCCACTGTGCAACTGGCAGAGCATAAACATGAGTACATAGTCTAATTCACTGATACTATTATTTGGCCTACAGATGGGATGTAAATCAGGATGTAAATCAGGATGTAAATCAGGCCTATATTATATAGCCTATAGTGTATCCCATTTAGATATACAGTAATCATGCAGTTATCAACTCCAAGATAATATATTGAGGTCAATAGAATTTTGTTTTGTCTCAATAAGCATTGTTTTCCATTATTTTATATACATATGAATTTGGCCACCCTGTATATTTTTAAGAGCGATGATTGGTCAATTTACTTTTTAACTGAAAGATCATCATCCCACCTTCTTACTACGATACTTGTTTTTAACACAATACTTATACAGGAAATCATGGGTATGTCAAAACTAGAAAAAAATGTGTTTTTCTTAAGCCAAAAAAAAGACGCTCTGTTTCACTCTCACTCTACATTTAAGGAAATAGCTACGCGATATGCGGGGAGTAAAAAAAAATAGATATGTTAAATGTGGATATTTTTTCTTCCCTTTTGGTGTCAATTTGTTTTCAAGTTTTTTAACAACTCAACAAACAAACAAATAAAAAATGGGCTCATCACAGAGGGCTATGCGGTATCCACGTAAGTAACAGCTTTCCAAATATTAACTTCATGTAAAAATTGGATGTATAACAAAAGTGTTGATTTTAATCATGCAGAATTGGTGAATATTCTTTCAATATACAAATCAGTGCATTATGTGAAATTTTAGTGTAGGTATTTTGAGTTTCATTTGAATATGCAAAGGACCTACTAATTATGCATATTTTTTGCCCAACCTACTTTCCTGAACGTTTGGTAACTGCAAACCTTACAGTTTTGCTTAAAGGTATATTATGCGATCTTTATCAGGGAACGCCCTCAATCCTCGAGAGAGAAAAAATTGAAGCGGATTTTCTTGCAGATTTACATTTCTGATCATAAATAATCGATATACAATCCAAGTTACAGGGCGATACGATTCCTAATTACTTCAAAAATCATGGTTTTAGAGTGAAAATAAACTGTAACCCGACCATTTATTTTCACTCTATATCCATGATTTTGAGGTAATTAGGAATCATATCGCTCTGTAACTAGGAATATATTTATGATCTATGATCAGAAATATAAATCTGCAAGAAAATCTGCTTCCAACAAATTCTAGGATTGAGGGTGTCTCTTGGAAACAATTATGCAATTGAGGTACTTCCATATTTTGTGCCCAAATTGAAATCAGATCATGTTCAAAAATGCACACGTCATACGTCAGCCTGCTTCGATAATTGCCTAACTCACTTTTCAGCAAAATATAGTTTTTTGCATAAATCATGACTTCATTACATTATGCACAAAAAAAACCATTCACATCTTGTTCGGAAGTTAAACTGAAAATGTTTCAGTATACGATCAATTTTAATTGCTTGATGACAAACAGAAGGTTTTTGTAAGATGAACATTACCGATAGTGATTTTGTGTTTCTTTTATAACGATCACCCTGAGGACATGAAACAACTTTTCTGGGATTGTCACTCTGTAAAATTGATTTGGGATGATTTCCTTGATTGGTATAATAGGTAATTTGATATTGATATTGATATAAATTAAAATATATTTTTCTTGGCCTTGGCTCAGATCTTTTGTTTAATGTTTGATTTCTCTATGTTAATTGTTGATTTCTTTCAATTATTTATTATTATTTTTTATTCAGAAACAGACAACATCCTTTTTGCCTTTTAAGTATCTCGTGAAATTTCAATGTAATTTATGAACAGATTGGTACCATGCATAAATTCATACTGAAATGGAAGATACAAGAACATTTTGGTACTACAAATATACTTCATAATTACTTTAAGATAGGTAAAGTGATGAATGGCGACAATTTTGTATTTGTATTTTTAAGTTATTGTATTTTTGCTTGTTGAGCACATGACCAAATGTTCCTTTTGGAGTGCTTTTTAAAAAGTGTCACAAAAGACAATTTTTCATTGCAGATATATAATATCATTTTGTGACCCCGGTCCAAAGGGCTCTTTTGATCAGCCATTTTATCACATCCTTCAGAATGCCATGCTCAAACTCATCCTACACCATAGATCCTTAGCACTAATGACCTCACACCAAATCATCTGTGTACAATGTACTATTGTAATGTAAATATCCAGCCGGAAATTTGTTTCTAACAATGCCAATGATTGGTTCCGTGACTGGTATAAAAGCATGGTGGCTAGGCTCGGAAAGGTGCACCCTTGCTATACATGGTATGATGAATAGTCACATTGGGAAACCAGGGGCATTGTACTTCTATGATTAAACATTCCCTTATACACTTTTCATGAAGTTTCTTATTAAGGTATTAGTAATTGCTACCTTATCAGGCAGACCTCGTTCCCGGTGGATTGACCAAATAAAATTGATTCCCCTCTCCCCGTGGGGAGAGTGTTATCACCAAGCGCGTGTATACTTACCTTGCTCAAGCATAACTATGCACTTCAATCCTAACTCGCCTACCTAGTGTTACCCCATTACCACTGTAAAAATAGTGCCACGCTGGCGTAGAACGGCTAGCGGAGCGATCTCTCAAGCGCCGGCGGTGCAAAGTCCAATTTCCGGCTAATCAATTAGTAACACCAGGGTTGACTCCGGGGTGGGCAACCTCCTCCTTATCCGGGTGGGCGTTATGCTTGAGCAAGGTAAGTATACACGCGCTTGGTGATAACACTCTCCCCGCGGGGAGAGGGGAATCACCTGCGCTTGTTTATATTACCGTTGCTCAAGCATAACTATGCACAGATTCGCACTGACTAGGAGACAACGCTGGGAATAATCAACACGCGAGCTCGGTGATAACACCTAAAATGGCCCCGTGAAGAAGAGTCCCAAATATCTCAGAATTACGTAACACCTGGAGCTTAAAGCGAAGAGCAGTATCAACAAACAGAGCCTTGACTCACTTATAGAGAAGTCAGGGTGCTACTCCTGTCTCCCTGTCTTCTGCCCCTGCTACGCCGACTCGTTGGAGCTGCTGCGGTCGACGCTACTGCTGCTGATAGTACCCTTGCCGACGTGGTTGCCTGCCCACACAGCGGGTCCTTCAGGTACACAGATTGAAATGTCGTTGACGACGACGACCACCCTGCAGCCTCCATGACTTCCCTGATGGAAGCTCCCTTGTAAAGGGCCCAGGAGGCCAGCTGTGACCTCAGGTCATGCGCGCGGATGCGGGCGCCTGTCAGCTGCCTCTCCTGCCCGCCTATGCTTTCCTTGATCACCTGGATGATCTAGCGTGCCATAGTTGACTTCCTAGCTGGAGTGAAAAGACTGACCGTGATAAGAAAGAGCTGGTCCATTATTGTCCCGTCTCCCTTGACCCTGTGCTTCTCGGTCCTCTTCAGGTAGTACTTGAGGGCCCTAACCGGGCACCACGGCCCGCAGTCTGGGGACCCACTGGCTAGACGCAAATCAGGCAACAAAATCGGCCTTGGCGTGAAGTCCTGAGTCTGGTTTTTTGCCATGAATCTGGCCCTGTGAAGAAGTGAGACGGCCCCGTTGGAAAAACGTATGTGACCCTCCTTCATAGACAGAGCGTGGATCTCTGAAACGCGTCGTCCAGATGCCGCAGCTGCGAGGAACACAGTCTTTCTAATAAGGTCCGGCAAGTCCAGAAGATGCATGGGCTCGTAGGGAGAGTCTGCTAAGGAGCCCACAACCAGTAGAAGATTCCATGCCAGTACCAACGACCTGACCGGGGGACGCTCGTGAACCGCTCCCCGAATAAGGCCGTCATGCCTCCCTCGAATCCATGATGAACTGAGGCGATGGCCGTACGGAAGCATCTTACTGATCTGGGGTTAGCCATCTTGTGCTTGAATTTCTCGGTTACAAACCCAGCCACGGCCCCCACAGGGGGCTTTATGCAGACTAATCTGCTTATCCCTACACCATTGGAACTACTTGACGAGGCGAGGATTATAAGTCGCCCTGGTTAGAGATCTCCTTGCCTTTGCAGCCAGGGTGGCAGCCTCTGTCGAAAGTCCCTCTGCAACGTAAGATCGGATGAAATGCTCCATGCAGTTAGGTGTAGGGTCTGGGCTGTTGTCAGAGGAATCGTTGTCTGGTTCGGATACATGAGGAGGTCCTCCGTTAGAGGCAAGCTGATTGGGTTGTCGACCATGAGTGATAGAAGTCGCGGGAACCACATCTGCCTGGGCCACAGCGGTGCTATCAGTAGCAACCTGCAATTCCTGGATCTTGAGAGTTTCTCCAGGACCCTGGGTATCAGCGCTATGGGTGGAAACGCGTAATCCAGCATCCTGTTCCAGCTGATGACCCTTGCAACTGCTGCGTATGCCATGGGGTCTAGTCCCCAAGTGCAGTAACCCCCTTGTCGCTAATAGGTCTATGGACGGTTTCTCCAGTAGATTGAACAGTGTCTGGCACACCTCTCCGTTCAGTTGCCACTCTACCGATGTCCCTCGGACTCTCGCGGCAGCTCGTAGGGGTGTTCCCTCTCTGAATAGGGCATCCGCTAACTAGTTTCTCCAGGACCCTGGGTATCAGCGCTATGGGTGGAAACGCGTAATCCAGCATCCTGTTCCAGCTGATGACCCTTGCAACTGCTGCGTATGCCATGGGGTCTAGTCCCCAAGTGCAGTAAACCGGGAGCTGGGCGTTCCCCCTTGTCGCTAATAGGTCTATGGACGGTTTCTCCAGTAGATTGAACAGTGTCTGGCACACCTCTCCGTTCAGTTGCCACTCTACCGATGTCCCTCGGACTCTCGCGGCAGCTCGTAGGGGTGTTCCCTCTCTGAATAGGGCATCCGCTAACTTTTTGTCCGCCCCTGGCAGGTGCTCCGCCAGTAACGTGATCTCGTGGCGGGAGCACCATACTAGTAACTTGACGGTCTGGAAGGACAGGGATCTGCTGCGGGTTCCCCCCTGACGGTTGGTATATATTACTACTGATAGGTTGCCGCAGCGTATCTTGACTGTCTTCCCCTTGACCTCTGGGAGCAGCTTCCGTAATGCCCGATGAACTGCGAGGAGCTCCAGCCCGTGTGAAGTCTGGCAACGGCCGAGGTCCACCTGCCTGAAAGAGTGACATCCCCCCCCCCCCCCAGTGTGCTCCCCAGCCCCCCTTGGAGGCATCCGTAGTAAGGGACGAAGATGGTGCCTGGTCCGTGAACGGCTGGCCCCGGATCAAAATGGGTCGACGAATCCACCATCGCAGTTCCTTGTCCTTGTCCCTCTCGCGCTGGAGATCGGTGTCGTCAAAGGGTTCCTCCGGAGGTTGAATCTGGCGAGAACGTGCAGCTGGATAACTCTCATCCGTAAGCGGCACTGGGGGAGGATGGCCGACAGGCTTGCGCTATAAGACCCAGGAGCCTCATCCACAGTCTGGCTGGAGCAATCCCTGCTAATAATAGTTCTAAGGCACATTTGGTAACGGCTGCCACCATGTCTTCCGTCGGGATGACTTTCCCTTCCGTAAACAGGTGCATGGCCCCCATGAACTGTACCTGTTGCGACGGGGCCAGGGCGGACTTCCCTCGTTTATGACGAACCCTAGAGAGGTGACTAGCCGGCGCACTCTTGCGATCTGCTCTCGGAGAATCTCTGGCGATGGCGCTGTCACCAACCAGTCGTCCAAGTAGACGAAAACAAAACATTCCCTGTTGTCGGAGGTACTCCTAGGGCCTCACAGGGACGTGCAGGTATGCGTCCTTTAAGTCTAAAGTGGCGCCCCACCATCCCGGATGTAGCTCTCTGAGGACCGCGGCCAGCGTTTCCATGCGGAACCTTTTGGGTTCTATGAAGACATGTAGGAGCTTTAAGTTCGATATCGGGCGCCATTCTCCCGATTTCTTCGTGGTGAGGAAGAATGTCGACATGAATGATACCTGGCCGGGCGCTACCTGCTCTACCGCATCCTTTCCCAACAGCGCTTGAAACTTGCTGCGTAGGGCGTTCCTCTTGTCGGGGTCTCTCGGCAGGTCTGTACGCCGGAACACTCTTGTTGACGGCGGGGGGGGGGGGGGGCGGGTGAATTCCACTGGTAGCCTGACGATACTGTGTCCAGGACCCATTAGTCGGAGGTCACTCGTCCCCACTCCTCCCCGAAGAACGAAAGCCTCCCTCCAACTGGAAGGAAGGAAGGCCGCTGACCTAGGCGGACATTTACGGCGGTCCTGACCGCCGCCGCGGCCTGCCCCTTTGCCACCGCCTCGGTTGCCGCGAAAGGAACCACTTCCCTTTCCGCCCTGTTCGGACCTCCCTTAGCTGTTCCGGTGCTCGGGCGACCGCTCTCACCATTCCATCCTTCCCGTTGCCCTTTTTCCCTCCTCCGGAGCCACCGCCTCCGTGCCCGCCTCCTTCTGAGGTGCGCCCCCACGACTACTGAGAGTCAGAGGCTTGCCTGTCCGAGTATGACTTCAGGGAAGCCTGAGGGGGTTGATTCGTCCCGCTGCCTTTCTTCTGTCCGGCTTTCCGAGCCCTCTCGGCCTCCAACCGTTGCTTGCGGTGCACCGTCTCTGCTTCCTGAAATACCGGCCACCTACCGCCGAAGAAATCCGATGTGATTGGAGTCCTGACCAGTCCGGTCTTGTCGGCCAGGTTGAGTGATTTGATAACGTTCTGCTTACGGTGAAGAGCCAGACGGAAGGCCAGCCGGGCATAATGCTCCGCGGAGACATGAATGAGATCCGCTTCCATCTGACGCCAGCAGTCTGACGGTATAAGAGGGGCTGAAAAACTTGGCTACTGCCTCCGGTGGAGCAGGAAAAAACTTCGGGATCCATGCCTTTCTGGGGGAGCCTGGCCCATTTGCTGCAGGTCCCTCACGTAGCGTTGGAGGGTCTTTGTCACCGGAATATAAGGTCGTTGAGGTCTTCTGACGGTGGCTTTCTCAGCTTCACCCAATTCGTACGTGTCGGAATCCTCCTCCGGTGGGAATTGAATTGGTATCTTGGCGTTCATCATAGCGTACGCAGAAAACGGTGCTGACACCTCCGGGGACAGGTATTTCAACGGCTGGTCCTGGCCCTGATCAAGGAGAGAGTCCGACGGCCTCTGAAATGTCTAAGGCTCCTCAAGGGCCCTGATCCTCTCAACCTCCGTTGCCGTAAGGTGCGGTGTCGTCACCCTCCCGCTGTCCATACTGACTTGTCTCGTCGCATGGCAGCTCGAGTCTTTTGTCGTTCCGCTGGGATCTGACAGGTATGACGGCTCAAAAGTCAGAGCGGGAAGCTGTTGAGGACGCTGGAGGTGGGGACCATTCGGGACAGCAGTAATTCGGATCCGCCGCTGGTGTGCTGACTTCCTGCTCCGCTGACCTTCTTTTCAGAAAACGGTCCCAATCCGACGGAGATCTAGTCCGTGGTGGTCGGGGGTCCGACCCGCTGGGCGCCCGAGACAAAGTGTGAGGGGCCGAGTAACGCGGCCCTCCAACAGCAGTCGCCTGATAATGTATGTCGCGACCTGGCAGGGTTGCCGCAGGCTCACGGTGGGACGGTCGTCCGCCACGGTTGTACGAACTCCCCTCCTCCATTGTACCATCCTGCCCATATCTACTATGTTCGCCATAAGATCCGGAAGCCTGCCGATTACGACTCCAATGGCCCTCTTCAGACTGCTCCCGTCGGTGATATTCATACCCATCTCTATCCCGTTGGCTGTCGATGCGGCTACGGCTTCGGTCACGGCTCTGTCCGTGGCCCACCTCCGCCAAAGTACCACTGCCGAACCGCGAGTAGCTCGAATCATGGCTCCGACGTTCCGCACGGGACCGATCACGGCTTAACTCTCGGCTCCGGCGATCTGTACGCCTCCGGCTACGCCACTCCGTAGGTGGCACCTCGTGGCTCCGTCGATCCGTACGGCTGCGATCACCGGTCCGGCGATCCAACGGCGATTTATCACGGGATCGTCGACGGCCCCGCTGTTCCGTTCGGACTTCCCCACGGCTCCGTTCACGGGTCGGAGGACAGTCCTGTGTCCGCTTATCGCTCCTCCCGTAGGCCCGTGAGGGCGCGCTGTCCGCTTCCTTCTCTGGGGTCAAAACACGGCTCCGATCGGGACTACTATGCTTGGAACACGGACTCGGACAGTTGGAGCTCGACGAACCAGATGAGCTAGACGACTCTCTTCTCTGCTGCTGGGAAGATCTGACGATGGCTGCCAGCTGTGCCGAGAACTCCGACGATCCGAAAAAACTCCGGACTATGTCGTTCATATCAGGACCAGGGCGTGGTGCCGGCATCTTTATCGGCGAGCGTTTCTTCAACGGCGATCGTACCGGTGTGCCCTCGGAATAGTCCAATTCCATGGTGGCCCCCAACTCAAGCTCCGTAATATCCGGATCGCCGTCAGCGTCGGTCGTCTGGACAGCAGCGGCGGCTTCTCTGGCCTTCGCGGCGCACTCCGCCTTTCTCTGCTCCTTGCGCTGTTTCTCCTGCTCTCGCTTAGCCACTTTGTCGGCCTCATATTCCTCCCAACGTTCTGCCGACCAAGCAGCGTCCAGTTCGCAGGGGGCTTCCAGGGAGCAACGGCGACAGAATGGACACTCTGCATGCGGATCCTTGTCCTCCCGAGGCAGGAACCGATGGCATCCTCCACATGCCCTTGATCTCTTTTCTGACATCCTTGATTTCTATTTGGAAGAACAAGAAGAAAGGGAAAAAACGAGTCAGCATGGAAAAAGAAGTGTCAGAGAATGCCCCGCTCTCCCCAGCGGAGCCGTAGAACCGTGAAACGGCCCACGGCGCTACCCGGAGATCCATGGTTTTTCCCCGAGGCCGTGACCCGGAGAGCCATCCGGGTCACGGTCTACGGCTCATGGCTCGCCCCCGTACCGATACGGGTGATCATACCAGGCACCGGCTCAGAAACCGCACGGTGGATACCTTCTTCCCTGACGCACAAAGCCCTCTGCGGTCGAAACCGTCGGGTGCACGTGGGTGTGACGGGACCCGAAGGCCCCGACACGTGAAGGATCCCCACACGGAGACTGAACCCGCACCCGGTACGGTATATGGCGGTACACAAAGGAGAACTCCACACCACGGAAGCGCTCCCTCGTCATCTCTGTGGTTGCGGCTCGAGCAATTGGCCATGGTATAGAGCCTACACAGAGGACGTGGTACAACAATATTTTAAAGTTTTAAATATCTACGGGACAGTAGGTAGGCTCTCATGAGTATACTCCCCTGCCCGCATTCATATTATAACTCCCGTGGAGTCTACGCCCCACTTAACCCTTGTCGAAAGCTAGAAGACGCCCCAAGCCGCCCTATCCGGAACTACTTTCGTAATACAAGATGGCGATTGTCCAATGTCAAAAACATCGCAGAAACTCCCCAAGTGCAGAGAAGAGAGCCAGCAATGTGGCGATAATTAATTTGGAGTCTAAAAAGAGCTAGGCACGAATGGCCACAATTCTAGTACCTTCTCTCAAACGTGGATTTACATGAAGGGATCAATAAAATTTGATCTCTGGCTCAGTGTGTACAGTATAATACCATCGGAAAAAAGCCGAATGCGTATATAAAAACACAATGAAAAAACCATCAGACACTAGAAATCGTTAATAAACCGAGATAATAGATAATATCCCGGCTAGGAAACGTCAGTGAATCATATAGATAATTCTGATGATAAAGATTCCTTCCTACCTACTCACAAAATAGTGAAAAAATCAGCAAAATCACGAGCTATCGTAAACGCGTGTGTATAGGCGTGTTAGTGATTGAAGAAATTGGACTTTGCACTGCCGGCGCTTGAGAGATCGCTCCGCTAGCCGTTCTACGCCAGCGGGGCACTATTTTTACAGTGGTAATGGGGTTACACTAAGGTAGGCGAGTTAGGATTGAAGTGCATAGTTATGCTTGAGCAACGGTAATATAAACAAGCGCCGGTGATTACTGGACACCTTCTTCGTGATTGTTACTCCTTTGCTGAAAATCGTTATTTGTGGCGTAGTATCTGTAAGGCCACAAGCTGTCAGTCACAGGATCAGGACCCAACCAACCAACCAACCTTATCAAGTGCCATAGGGGTACTATTTATAGTACTGCACTGTATTGGTTAGCATAATTTCTATTTATCCAAATGCAAGGAAGTCTGAAGTTTCAAGTTTCAAGTGACCATTAAATGAAATTAATTAAAATAATTAGCTTTCAATCTACCTCATCTGAGTGATAATTGTCATTTTTATAAGACTCTTCTTGTTTGCATTGCACAGACAAGCTGTCTTTGTGCGGCCTTAACAATATATTACTACCTGTGATTACAATATTTCATCTTACCTCATAAATAAGCACATCCGATTGTTCAAAATCAGCAAGTATCTCACACGTGCCTCCAAATGCCCCCGCAAAGTCATAGTTAAAACCCAAGCACTTTGGTAGTCTTAGACATTCTGAAGCACAAAAGTCTGGGTTGATGACATTAGCAAATGTATTGATGATTTTGTCAGTGACTAATCTGCCCTTCTTCAAATCTATAAAAAGTTCCAATAATGGTGCTGTAGAGATTAAAATTTAAAACGATGTGAAAGTAAGTGTATTTGGCAGGGTCTTTCTCCCGTTTTGGTGCCACACAAGGTCTTGTATAAATCCACATGTTTACACACGTCTAATGGGATTTCTTGAAAAAATGGGTAACATATGTTTTATTCATTAAAATTACCATGTGACTGAACTCACCCCACTCATAATGTCAGTGAAATTAGACTAGTGTGAGGTCATTTTCTTTCATAAAAATAATTAAGTAGATTATAATGTTAACTAATGGTTTGAGCTGATCCTGGCACCAACTGTTATCTTGACATCAATGCATCTTACTAAATCACATTCTATGGCGAAAAACGTGGTCAGCTTACAAAACATGACACAGTTTTCTTATTTTTCAGTTGACTCCTTAATAATTTTTTTGTTTTGGGAAGATAAACTAGATTAACTACGCTGTATACAAACAGCAATAATTGTATGGTTCAATGCATATATCAAGGTCAAATGGCCATTTCAAACCATTTTTTTTTAATTCACCCTTTAAGTGTGATTATAGGTATCTTTGTATCATAAAGTATAAAGGGTCAGAGGCCTATATATCCATTAAAATGAATGAATGCTTTTAAATCTTTCTATTGTAAAAAAGAAGGGGCTACAGGAAGAAGATACAAATCATATTGTTCTATGGGAAAAAATAGTTTTTCAAACAAAACAGATTCATTTCTGACCTTAAACATCTGCATTTTGTGAACATTTTGGAATGTCGTCTGCAGACGCCTGCCATGTGGAAAGTATTAATATTTCATTTGCTTTATAACCCCTATAAGGTAGGGCATATCTAACATTAGCCCTTGCAAAATGGTTTTACTAGATAGGGCAAACCTAATAGCCCTGCAAAGTGTGTGTATACTGTTAGTCTTGCTACTACCAATAACATATGAGTAATTATTTGCATTTTGTCAAAATGATCAACTTACTGGTAGCAGGGTCAAGAATCTCTTTGACTACATCCACATCAGTCCATGGTACAGCTTGATCGCCATGAATTCCTTCAACGAAACCAACCGCTTCAAAGCTCCGAAGAATTACAGAATCATCATGAGCCACCCCTGACCCTATCACTATATGTGGATGACTGGTAAACTTGAATTTTGCATCCACTCTGCCAATAGGAAGTGTCAGATCGTACGTTGGAATCTGGCAGGTTGCTATTGATTCTCCTCCTTCGCTATTCCTCACTTTGACGGTAAAGTAAAGGGGTACACCACCAACAAGTTGCTGAAACGAAATATCAAATTTAAAATGGTGGTTTTTTATTAGGCTAGGAAAATCAGAAGGAAGAATCCAATTTTGATTCGCTTTGCAGATGAATTTGATGATAAATATCTAGCCAATCTTTAGTAATAGTACCTTTTTGTTAGGTCTTCCCGAGTTCCATCAATGAGCACCTCACAGGGTTACTTACACAGAGATATCATTTGGATTATTAGGTATGGTAATTATCCCACTTTTATGCATCAATATAACATAAAACTCAAACCAATATTTTGGTTGAAGAATTTGGCTCTTTAAATCTTAGTAAACAGTGTTTCTATATTCAATGATGTGTTGAAGGCAATATGTTTATTGTACAAACGCGTATTGCTATATTGAAGCCAATATGGCTTTTATTTGGTTTCAAAATACATTTGATATATTCTGGCTCTACACTATTTGGGGTGAGCATACAGCCCACATGGTCAATGATATCATTAACTGCGGAATCGTTGTCCAGTGCAGCAGTAATTTAAAGTCACTGTGAAATTGTACTGAAGGAATATACAGTAAACTCACACTATCGACTGTTTATCAAACATCTAACCCAGGTACTTACCTCAGGTACTACATCTGATGGACCACTGAAATTGACATCGTGTTGAACATCAGATGTGCCAGGTGATGTGCCTACGTCATAGTAAAATTTTAACAAACTCTTACTATCAACTGCCTCTACTTCAAGAGTAAATGCAGCCTCAGTATAGTCAAGATTTGGTACTTGCTCAACCACGCATGACTGACTTGGAGCAGGTAGTACTGTGCCATCAGCTTGGCGTCTACGTCCACCTCCCTAATAATAAGTAATTACATAAATTTGTTAAGAGAGATATCATGATCTATCAAACAGGGTGGTTAAAAATCATGTATGTCTAAGGGCACTTAATGCAAAGAATGAAAGAAACAAAACTCTTTCTAAAAATGAGTGCTGATCAGTTCATGAAGGATTAAGGTCCAATATATGTACCATCAAGCAGTACTTCCATGATAGTGCTACAATTTTACATGTTATTATTTATTATAATAAGGCCTTCACTTGTCTCAATTTATCGGATTTTGGCGCCAGCGTATATCACTATATCCGCACTGAATCAAGTTCTACATGTTCTTCAACTTCCCTACTGCCCTCCCAAACATTTAATACAATAAACATGATATCTATCACCTAACTAATTGTGGAGATTTTTATTATAGATGTGTTATGTTGTTTGAAAAGAAATGAAAAAGAACAATAATTGCACGCATAAATGCTGATGTGTGAATAATGGCATGATGACCAAGTTTTCTAAAACATCTATAGGCATGTATGATCTAATTCAAACATGACATTATTAATCAAAATTGGCAATTTCTGCATGCTTTTGCACTTTTTAATATTAGAGGGATATGCAGTAGTGTTGACGAATGTTGGTTTTTATGCAATTTGCTTCAGAATTCAAGTTGAACATTAATAATGGTTATTTTTGCTGTTGCCACTCATGAAATCATGAAAGCGACCTGCACAGCATATTTGTTGTGATTATTTATAGCAAGGAAGAACACATGGGTCCTTTACTCTAAATCAAGATCAAAGGTAAATTAAACACCCATGTTGGCAAGGAGTGACACATAGGTTCTACCGACTTAAAGGAACATATTGGTATAAATGGTTCAACAAAAGAAAGTATACCACTTTGTTTATGTCATTTTGAGTAACATTCAATTTTTTTTGTGGACTAAACAGGCTAGATAGGCATTTAGATGAATCTTTTAGGCATAATTTGCTACCAAATTTGCCCCCCTAACAACAAAGATAAACCATGATAAGCACCATTTAAAGAAAATTAGTCACTTTTCAAGTCACATTTTCAATACACATACGAGGGAAGAAAAGACCACATGTTACCTGTTCATAATCAAATAGCCCGCTCGCTCAGGCACAACCCAACGCAGTTGCACTGTGTGATCAATATTCATTTCATTCCCGGACATTCAAAGTGCCACACGCACAGCATTTTCTCGCGGCTTGTTGAAAATGTGACTTTTGAAAAGTGACCAATTTTCTTTAAATGGTGCTATTAATCATGGTTTATCTTTGTTGTTAGGGGGCAAATTTGGTATCAAATTATGCTTAAAAGATTCATCTAAATGCCTATCTAGCCTGTTTGGTAAAAAAAAATGTTACTCAAAATGACATAAACAAAGTGGTATACTTTCTTTTGTTGAACCCTTTATAACTCCAGCACACTGGGACCGGACAGAAAATCCCTAAAATAGAACCATGGTCCCCAGCAATTAGCGTGAAATTTTGTCATAGCCCTAAGAAAGAATGTTTGAATCAAAGTTTTGTTGTACAAAGAGGGCTGATTTTAATGTGTAAGTTCATACCATTGTAAAAATCACAGTTGTTATCAAAATTGAGGGCGCAGCCTCAATAAATCTCTGAATTAGCTTTAATTTGCATGCGGCGTGAACAAATAATCAAAACATAGCGTGTATAGTGTGCGGCGTGCACCCGGAGTGCAATTAGACATTTTCACTCAGCATATTTTACTTTGTAGCTGTTAGCCGTGGTTATTAAAATCACCATAACTTTTAAAAAGTAACCATTTGTATGAATGAGGTATCAAACTATGGACAAAAAATGTGCTCATCTAATGTTTATCTCAGATATTTGGTAATTTATTTTGAAATTAGCCAACATCAAAGCACCTGATCTTGCATTTTATGTGGTGTAAAACTGTAAATAGTTCTAAAACTGCAGGAGAAGAAGAAAATAACATGCATTAACTCACTACTGGTGTCGAAAATTCCATAATTTCCGGTGCGGTATCATCTGGTGTTCCAAAGTTGATGGTGAATATATTCCCAAAAATTGGTTCCATGGAATATTCTACAATGGCAGCCTTAAATAGGACAATCTCTGTAACTATTGCATCAATGAACACTCCTCCGTACAGAATGATTTGTAGTGGTATACATTCCCAATCCAGGCTGATTCTGAAAGAAAGTTATCAGGTTTGTTAAATGTAATAATCTGATTGCCTAATCTGACATTCTATATAATTCGATTTGTTGGCCATAGTCAATGATGCAATTCTTATGGAATCAAACCGTTATTGCTACAGATGCAATTTTTAATAAAACAAAAGCTAGGCAATCGTACAAGAGTCTTTATGGTCTGCACAGAGTTTAGAGTTTACACAAAATGTCTTATCTAAACTGTTAAGGAAGATTCAAGAGTATATGGACATTCTGATTAAAATCAACTTACCCAACAAACAAGGGAAACTTGCTAAACCCAATTGTTGCAGTGAGCGGGAAGGCTGTGGAGAATAATCGTGCCTCCAGTTCCAAAAACCCATGGATTACAACAAGTCCTAATGAAGCTCTGAAAGTAGCTTTTATTCCTATAACAGGCCTAAGGGTTATCTGAAAAACAAAATCATTAATTCAAATCACATCGGATGTAAACATTAAAAATCATACAAAAAATAGTTATAGCTTCAACTATACACTCAAGCTACACATGTTTCAACAAAAATGTCAAAACTACATGTTTTAACAAAAATCTCAATGAATAAATAAAAGTACATGAGGTACCATGAGTGACGAGACTCATCAGTCACGCCAGTCTACTCTTCAATAAATGGGTATAACATTTTGTATTACATGTATGTATGTCCACCCCACTTTTAAAGGTGTGGTGGGGGAGTGCATGTCCTCCCGTCCACCTCTTGTATAATGCCCATGATACCCACTGTAAGTAGTTTGGACGGTTCCAAGTTGGCGAGAAAAATTCAGTTTTTATCTCTCTTGCACAAAAGTAATCCCATCGTACGCCCACGATTATGGCCAACCGCACCTGGTGCGTGTCACACATATAATGCAGTTCGCTTGTTGCCTTCATGCGCAATCACGTCCATCCATATTTATTTGCTCTGTAAGGCAGCTTTGCCAATTTGGAACTGATCAAACTATAGTAGTCATGTCAACAGATATGTATAGCGGCAAATTGTCACCATACATAATATTAATGATTTATTCAAACTTCCATACATATGTGAAATTTCAGCCATTATTTCATAATTTGCTAGAGTTTGTTAAAGGTAGCCAAACAGAAAAAAGGGCAAATCAGAATGATTTTAGACACATTTTTTTTTTTTTATTCCTCTGGCAATAGTATTGCTGGGAAAACTGTCGAGGAAAGTATTATGAGATAATGAGTGGTTGAATGAATGAATCCACATGAAAACTGAACAGAACTGAAAAACGATTATGTGTATGTCAATGTACTCCTTTATGAGAGCCAATTAAGGCCAGGAAAGAAGGTCTGTCTCACATATATTTCCTCCATGCACCACGGCTGTTAGACTGTCCGATTTATAATTAAATATGGAATAAAAAAAGATTACATAGTGGCCCAGTTATTGTTTGACCTGATTTAGGTAGCGCTAATGAATACGAGTATACGGTGAAAATTTCACGAAAATTGTTTCTTTACTCACATTTTACATGTAACTCTATGGGAAATGTGGCCGATGAGGGCGCTATTATAGTAAATAATTATATTCAAAGCTCTATTTCTCAGAAATGGCACCAACAAATGTTCTGAAATGTCTACAAAAGATGGCCAGTATCTTCAGGTACTTGCGGGCCAGCAATTTACGGTGCTCTCAGAATAAAACGGACAAATTATGTGGGATCAAACAGCCATGGCACCCATTCTGTATAATTACCTTTGCAACCATAGATAGGATCTCTAATTCAACAGGTATTGACGTTTCGAGAAATCCAAAGGCCTTCAATTCTGAAAGAAATACAGAATTACACTGTTAAATGGATGAGGTAACACACATAGGTTATTGGTTATCTGTTTTAGCAATTAACATTGAAATATGTACCATGTTTACCTTTTATGAAATTTTCGTGAGTATTTGATTGTGTTTTTTTTGCTCAATGTTTTATATACCTTCAAACATTGTTGCGGTAAACATATCTAAGAGGTGTCTTTGGTTAGTGGACAAATGGAAACCATGTCATAATCAGATTGGACACCTATACAATTATCAAATAGACTTATACTTACGAAATCCAATAGCAATAATGTAAGCAACTATAAAGTTCTTTTCAAAACTAAGGAACTCTTTCTCCTGCCTCGGAAGATTGATTTGACCAGCAATTGTTGCATCAAATGTCTGAAAAATATCCCCATCAGTATCATCTAACGCTGCTTGAACCACATTGTCAACCTAAAAAGAGTAAAATCATATTACACCATTTGTTGCAAATGATAATATTGATTATGATAATTACAATGACATAATATAATAGAACAAAATATAACTCGACCATGAGAAATGCATTGAAATAAGTACAAACATGCCTGTTATTGGTTCAGTGACCCTTGAGATAGACTTTGAAATTTGGAAAAGGTTTCTGAAAAATCTGATATATGGTAAACCAATAGCCGCGTGGAAAGTGTTAAAGGGACATTAAGTGGTGTTGAAAATTTTAAATGTTTAAAAATTTACTTCAGAATTCAAGATGAACATTAAAAATTGCCATTATTGTTGTTTCTACTAACAAAAACACAGCAAAACTTGATATCATCGCTATTTATTGAAAAACGCCCTCTATGCAAACATGGCTCGCGTTATGTATCACGCATACTGCAGGGGATACTGTCGGACGTAAAATGCTTGTCCCGGCTGTACAAGCATTTTTGAATCGACATTTTCTTGTACAAAGAGGGCTGATTTTTCTTAATCCTTATAGGTGTAAGTTCATACATGTAATACAATTATAAAAATATACTAATCCCAGTTTTTATTATAATTGAGGGCGCAGCCTCCAACACATCTCTTAGTGTCCCTTTAAGATTCATCCACCTGATTCAGGTTATAGACACATACCAAAACCAACATCAGACTTCTAAGATCTCTGGTTAGTTCTACTGCTATCAGAGGGTCTATACTCCTTGAATCAACCAGTGCTAAGAGATCTCCTATCGTCATGTTGGCAAGCTTCATAGCCATCTTTTCATAGCCAATACCTGTTGTAAAATAATGAGAGAAACCAAGTACAATCATTTGTTGACCGTTGGAGAAGGAAATGAAGTAAAAAAAACCTGTCTGAAACCCAACTAAGTGAGAGGGGCAGCACTCACATGTTTGGTATGGGCATCCCATATTGTTTTTCATACGGTGCTTTAGAAATGACCAACTGTTTTAGGTTAGAACTAGGGGCTTTAGAACATTTTTGTTTGCATTCAGAAACATCTGACTGATGGATGTAAGCATGGAATAATTTGTGATTATGTTTGGAAGTGACAAGCTCAATTCTGCAGATTTTTAAACAACTTTGTTGCTCAAATACATAGAACTAAGAGTCTATAAGGACATAGGGCAAGGTTCCAGATCACCTTTTCCAATTGACAGTTTGCCTTTTATAGCTTACACACTGTGACAGTTCCACCTCCCAATGATAGCTGACAGAGAGTATATATGAGCAAAACATTGTTAATGCATAATGTGAAACATCAACAAACTGTTTATTAATGTTCACGATATTCTCAAGGAAATTTTTATTAATTGCATGTACATTGTACTTACCAGTCATTCCCCCACCAATCACAAACAGACCACCAAACACGCCTGATTCATCATCTGGATCACCCTCAAAGTTTAGTAGGTCCACACCCTCTGTAAGATAATTATGTAAGATAATTACATGCAAACAAAATGTGCAGGGTGTTTAAAAGTTACTACACCTTCAATTTTTGGAACTTGCGTATCCATTTACAAAAATGTTAGAAAACACTCGCCAAATAATGTTCCTTTGAAAATTTCAGTAACAGCAATTTTTATTGAACCAAAGTAAAAGATGTTCAGACTTTACACGAGCAACTCAAATGGAATTAAGTATGGCACACAAATAACTCTACAGTCATTTTAGTATTCTACCCACTTATGTAAGTAAAATCACTATACCAAAGTACTTATTAAGTTCATAAAACATGAGATGCATACCTATGACAAGTGGTGCTTGCTGTCTTTTTCTTCTCCTTCGCATGGCAGGTACCCCATTTGACTCATCATCTTTAAGGATAAGTGAACTGGCACATCGTCTTCCACCAACACCCTCAATGCATTCCGGAGCTATGACAAAAAGGAATAAATGAAATCAAACACCCAGTCCTAACCTTAAAGAAAATCTGTTTCCTGCATGTTGTATACGCACTGTTAATGTTGTTAGCCATTTCACTTTTTTTATTATTTGAAACATCGAAAATTATTTCATGCTACTTTTTCCAAGAGATTATATTTAATTCATTCAAACAAAAACTAAAATTGTGTTTAAAACAAATAAGTCCCATTGAAAATTATTTGAATGATTATCATCTATTTATGAGTGTTAGATTTATTTCACAATCCAAGAAATAAAACTGTTTGTATTTTTATTTTAATAACTCATTATACAGGGTGTATAAAAAAAAACCTGACATTTATATATTCTGTTAGGTGTACTTATTGGCTATCACATAGTCAAATTACAGCGATATCGATTATTCCCCTCTCCCTGCGGGGAGAGTGTTATCACCAAGCGCGTGTATACTTACCTTGCTCAAGCATAACTATGCACTTCAATCCTAACTCGCCTACCTTAGTGCTACCCCCATTACCACTGTAAAAATATTGCCCCGCTGGCGTAGAACGGCTAGCGGAGCGATCTCTCAAGCGCCGGCGGTGCAAAGTCCAATTTCCGGCTTAATCAATTAGTAACACCAGGGTTGACTCCGGGGGTGGGCAACCTCCTCCTTATCCGGGTGGGCGTTATGCTTGAGCAAGGTAAGTATACACGCGCTTGGTGATAACACTCTCCCCGCAGGGAGAGGGGAATCACCTGCGCTTGTTTATATTACCGTTGCTCAAGCATAACTATGCACAGATTCGCACTGACTAGGAGACAACGCTGGAACTACTTAACACGCGAGCTCGGTGATAACACCTAAAATGGCCCCATGAAGAAGAATCCCCATTATCTCAGAATTACGTAACACCTGGAGCCTAAAGCGAGGAACACGAACAGAACAGAACCTTGACTCACCTATAGAGAAGTCAGGCTGCTACTCCCGTCCTCCTGTCTTCTGCCCCTGCTACGTTGACTCTCTGGAGCTGCCGTAGTCGATGCTGCTGCCGCTGATAGTACCCTCGCCGACGTGGTTGCCTGTCGACACATAGGGTCCTTCAGATACACAGACTGAAAAGTTGTTGACGCCGACCACCCTGCAGCCACCATGACTTCCCTGATGGAAGCCCCCTTGTAGAGGGCCCAAAAGGCCAGCTGTGATCTCAGGTCGTGTGTTCGGATACGAGCGCCTGCCAGTTGCCTCTCCTGCCCACCTATGCTTTCCTTAATTACCTGGATGATTCAGCGCGCCATGGTTGGTTTGCTAGCTGGGGTGAACGGGCTGACTGTAATAAGAAAAAGCTGGTCCCTTATTGTTCCGTCTTCCTTGACCCTGTACTTCTCTGTCCTCTTTAGGTAATACTTGAGGGCCCTAACCGGGCACCACGGCCCGCAGTCCGGGGATCCACTGGCTATACGTAAATCCGGCAAAACGATCGGCCTTGGCGTGAAGTCCTGCGTCTGGTTCTTTGCCAAGAATCCGGCTCTGGGGAGAAGTGTGACGGCTCCGGTGGAAAAACGTATGTGGCCCTCCCTCATAGACAGAGCGTGGATCTCCGAAACGCGCCGCCCAGATGCCGCAGCTACAAGGAACACCGTCTTCCTAGTCAGGTCCGGCAAGTCCAGAAGATGCATAGGCTCGTAGGGAGAGTCTGCTAAGGCGCCCAGAACAAGTGGGAGATCCCAAGCCGGTACTAACGACCTGACCGGGGGACGCTCGTGAAACGCTCCCTCATCAGGCTGTTGAGTGTCGGCGATGTGGACACCGTCATGCCTCCCTCGAAGCCATGATGAACTGAGGCGATGGCTGTGCGGAAACATCTCACTGATCTGGGGTTAGCCATGTTGTGCTTGAACTGCTCTGTCAAAAGTCAAAAAACCAGCTACGGCCCCCACAGGGGCTTTATGTGGACTAATTTGCCTATCCCTACACCATTGGAAGTACTTGACGAGGGGGAATTATAAGTTTTCCTGGTGGAAGGTCGCCTTGCCTTTGCAGCCAGGGTGGCAGCCTCTCTCGAAAGTCCTTCTGCAACGTAAGATCGGATGAAATGCTCCATGCAGTCAGGTGTAGGGTCTGGGCTGTTGTCAGAGGATACATGAGGAGGTCCTCCGTCAGAGGCAGGCTGACTGGGTTGTCGACCATGAGTGATAGAAGTCGCGGGAACCACATCTGTCTGGGCCACAGCGGTGCTATTAGTAGCATCCTGCAATTCCTGGATCTTGAGAGCTTCTCCAGGACCCTGGGTATCAGCGCTATGGGTGGGAACGCGTACGCCAGTATCATGTTCCAGCTGATGATCATTGCATCTGCTGCGTATGCCATGGGGTCTAGTCCCCACGTGCAATAAACCGGGAGCTGGGCGTTCCCCCTCGTCGCAAAAAGGTCTATGGACGGTTTCTCCAGCAGGTTGAAAAGCGTCCGGCACACCACTCTGTTCAGTTGCCACTCTACCGATGTTCCTCGGACTTTCGCGGCCGCTCGCAGGGGTGTTCCCCCTCTGGATAGGGCATCCGCCAACTTGTTGTCCGCTCCCGGCAGGTGCTCTGCCACCAACGTGATCCCGTGACGAGCGCACCATACTAGTAACTTGACGGTCTGGAAGGACAGAGATCTGCTGCGGTTCCCCCCTGCCGATTGATATATATTACTACCGATAGGTTGTCGCAGCGTATCTTGATTGTCTTCCCATTGATCTCCGGGAGCAGCTTCCGCAATGCCAGATGAACCGCGAGGAGCTCCATCCTGTTGATGTGAAGTCTGGCAACGGCCGAGGTCCACCTGCCTGACAAGGTGATATCCCCCCAGTGTGCTCCCCAGCCCCTCTTGGAGGCATCCGTAGTAAGGGATGAAGACGGCGCCTGGTCCGTGAACGGCTGGCCCCGAATCAAGTTGGGTCGATGAGTCCACCATCGCAGCTCCTTGTCGATTCCTCTCGCGCTGGAGATCGGAGTCGTCAGAAGGTCCCTCCAGAGGTTGAATCTGGTGAGAACGTGCAGCTGGATAACTCTCATCCGCAATCGACACTGGGGAAGGATGACCGTCAGGCTTGCTATAAGACCCAGGAGCCTCATCCACAGTCTGGCTGGAGCTGTCCCTGCAACAATAGTTCTAAGGCACATTTGGTAACTGCTGCCACCCTGTCTTGCGTCGGGATGACCTTCCCTTCTGTGAACAGGAGCATGGCCCCCAGAAACTGTACCTGTTGCGATGGGACCGGGGCGGACTTCCCTTCGTTGACGACGAACCCTAGAGAGGTGACTAACCGGCGCACTATTATGATCTGCTCTTGAAGAATCTCTGGCGAAGGCGCTGTCACCAACCAGTCGTCCAAGTAGACGAATACAGACATTCCCCGTTGTCGGAGGTACTCCGCGATCACCTTCACTACTCTTGTGAAGGTCCTTGGTGCTGTGGATAGTCCGAAAGGCAGCACCTTGTATCTGTAGATCTGATCTCCGATGCAGAAACCCAGCCACTTCCGGTCCAAGGGCCTCACCGGAACGTGCAGGTATGCGTCTTTTAAGTCTAGAGTGGCGCCCCACCATCCCGGGCGTAGCTCTTTGAGGACCGCGGCCAGCGTTTCCATGCGGAACTTCTTGGGCTCTATGAAGACATTCAGGGGCTTTAAGTTCAATATCGGGCGCCATTCTCCCGATTTCTTTGTGGTGAGGAAGAATGTCGACAAGAATGATACCTGACCGGGCGCTACCTGCTCTATCGCATCCTTTTCCAACAGCGCTTGAACCTCGCTGCTCAGGGCGTTCCTCTTGTCGGGATCTCTCGGCAGGTCTGTACGCCGGAACATTCTTGCTGACGGCGGGGGGCGGGTGAATTCCAACTGGTAGCCTGAAGATACTGTGTCCAGGACCCATTTGTCGGATGTCACTCGTCCCCACTCCTCCCCGAAGAACGAAAGCCTCCCTCCCACTGGAAGGAAGGAAGGCCGTTGACCTAGGCGGTCATTTGCGGCGGCGGCGGCGCCGCCTGCCCCTTTGCCACCGCCACGGTTGCCGCGAAAGGAACCACTTCCTTTTCCGCCTCCTTTGCTTGGACCTCCCTTAGATGTTCCGGTGCCCGGGCGTCCGCTCCCACCATTCCCATCCTTCTCGCTGTCTTTCTTCCCTCCTCCGCTGCCACCGCCTCTGTATCCGCCCTTCTGAGGTGCGCCCCCTGCTTCTGAGAGTTAGACGCTTGTCTATCGGAGTATGACTTCTGAGTAGCTTGAGGAGTCTGATTCGTCCCGCCGCCTTTCTTCTGCCCGGCCTTCCGAGCCCTCTCGGCCTCCAACCGTTGCTTGCAAGGTTGAGAGCTTTGATGGCGTTCTGCTTGCGATGGAGGGCCAGACGGAAGGCTAGCCGGGCATAATGCTCTGCTGATACATGCATAAGATCCCTCAGTGTGTATAAGGTCCGCTTCTCCGCGTCCAGTCTCATTGGATTTGTCTCGTCGAGCCGACCATTAATGAGATGGGCAAAGGTTAGCAGCGACGAATTATTGACTCTTAAACCATCCCGTGCCATCTGCTCCAACTCCCGAAGCTCCTTGTCCCTGGGCTCGTTCCACTTAAACACCTTATGAGGCTGTAGCAGCTTGCCTGACGGTTGCCTGCCTTCGACGCTAGGAGGGGGCTGCTTATCCAGCCTGCACCAAGAATTCTGGTCCGTCTCCTCCTCTGGTGGGAATCTAATTGGTATCTTGGCACTCATCATCGCGTAGGCAAAGAACGGCGCCGACACCTCCGGGGACAGATACTTTAATGGCAGATCCTGGCCCTGGTCGAGGAGCGAGTCTGACGGCCTCTGAACTGCATAAGGCTCCCCAAGAGCTCTAATCTTCTCGATCTCCATTGCCGTGAGGCGCGGTGTCGCCGCCTTCCCGCTGTCCATAGCGACTTGTCTCGTCGTAGGGCAGCTCAAGTCCTTTGTCACTCCGCTGGGATCCGGCAGGTATGACGGCTCAAAAGTCGGAGAAAGGGCAGTTAAGGACGCTGGAGGTGGAGACCATTCAGGATAGCAGTAACTCGGGTCTGCCGCTGGTGTGCTGACGTCCTGCTCCGCTGATCTTCTCAAAAAATCGTCCCAATCCGACGGAGACTTAGTCCGTGGTGGTCGGGGGTCCAACCCACTGGGCGCCCGAGACAACGTGTGAGGTGCCGAGTAACGCGGCCCTCCAACCGCAGTCGCCTGATGTCTGTCGCGACCTGGCAGGGATGCCGCCGGTTCACGGTGGGACGGTTGTCCGCCACGGCTGTACGAACTCCCCTCCTCCATTGTACTATCCTGCCCATAACCGCTATGTTCGCCGTAAGATCCGTAAGCTTGCCGATTACGGCTTCCATGCCTCGTCGGACTGCTCCCGTTGGCTGTCGATGCGGCTACGGCTACGGTCACGGCTCTGTCCGTGGCACATTTCTGTCAACATACCACTGCCGAACCGTGAGTAAGCTGGAGTCATGGCTCCGACGTTCTGCCCGGGGCCGTTCACAGCTTAACTCCCGGCTACGGCGGTCCGAACGGCTCCGGCTACGCCGCTCCGTTGGTGGCACGTGGCTCAGTCGATCCGACCGGCTGTGATCACGGGTCCGGCGATCCAACGGCGATTTATCCCGGGATCGTCGACGGCCCCGCTGTTCCGTTCGGTCTTCCCCACGGCTCCGTTCACGGGTCGGAAGACAGTCCTGGATCCGCTTATCGCTCTTCCCGTAGGCCCGTGCGGGCGCACTGTCCTCTTCCTTCTCCGGGGTCAAAACACGGCTCCGATCGGGACTACTATGCTTGGAGCGCGGACTCGGACAGTTGGAGCTCGACGAACCAGATGAGCTAGACGACTCTCTTCTCTGCTGCTGCTGGGAAGATCTGACGATGGCTGCCAGCTGTGCCGAGAACTCCGACGACTCGAAAAAACTCCGGACTATGTCGTTCATATCAGGACCGGGGCGTGGTGCCGGCATCTTTATCGGCGAGCGTTTCTTCAACGGCGATCGTACCGGTGTGCCCTCGGAATAGTCCAATTCCATGGTGGCCCCCAACTCAAGTTCCGTAATATCCGGATCGCCGTCAGCGTCGGTCGTCTGGACAGCAGCGGCGGCTTCTCTGGCCTTCGCGGCGCACTCCGCCTTTCTCTGCTCCTTGCGCTGCTTCTCCTGCTCTCGCTTAGCCGCTTTTCGGCCTCGTACTCCTCCCAGTGTTCTGCCGACCAAGCAGCGTCCAATTCGCAGGGGGCTTCCAGGGAGCAACAGCGACAGAACGGACACTCTGCATGCGGATCCTTGTCCTCCCGAGGCAGGAACCAATGGCATCCTCCACATGCCATTGATCTCTTTTCTGACATCCTTGATTTCTATCTGGAAGAACAAGAAGAACGGAAAAACACGAGTCAGTATGGAAACAGTAGTGTCATAGAATGCCCCGCTCTCTACCCTCTTCCCTGACGCACAAAGCCCTCTGCGGTCGAAACCGTCGGGTGCATGTGGGTGTGACGGGACCCGAAGGCCCCGACACGTGAAGGATCCCCACACGGAGACTAAACCTGCACCCGGTACGGTATATGGCGGTACCCAAAGGGAGAACTCCACCCCACGGAAGCTCTCACTCGTCATCTCTGTGGTTGCGACTCGAGCAATTGGCCATGGGATAGAGCCTACACAGAGGACGTGGTACAACCATATTTTAAAGTTTTAAATATCTACGGGACAGTAGGTAGGCTCTCATGAGTATACTACCACTGCCCGCATTCATATTATAACTCCCGTGGAGTCTACGCCCCACTTAACCCTTGTCGAAAGCTAGAAGACGCCCCAAGCCGCCCTATCCGGAACTACTTTCGTAATACAAGATGGCGATTGTCCAATGTCAAAAACATCGCAGAAACTCCCCAAGTGCAGAGAAGAGAGCCAGCAATGTGGCGATAATTAATTTGGAGTCTAAAAAGAGCTAGGCACGAATGGCCACAATTCTAGTACCTTCTCTCAAGCGTGGATTTACATGAAGGGATCAATAAAATTTGATCTCTGGCTCAGTGTGTACAGTATAATACCATCGGAAAAAAACCAAATGCGTATATAAAAACTGAGACACTAGAAAACGTTAATAAACCGAGATAATAGAGAATATCCTGGCTAGGAAACGTCAGTGAATCATATAGATAATTCTGATGATAAAGATTCCTTCTTACCTACTCGCAAAATAGTGAAAAAATCAGCAAAATCACGAGCTATCGTAAACGCGTGTGTATAGGCGTGTTAGTGATTGAAGAAAATTGGACTTTGCACCGCCGGCGCTTGAGAGATCGCTCCGCTAGCCGTTCTACGCCAGCGGGGCACTATTTTTACAGTGGTAATGGGGTAGCACTAAGGTAGGCGAGTTAGGATTGAAGTGCATAGTTATGCTTGAGCAACGGTAATATAAACAAGCGCAGGTGATTGATTCGCTGAGATATCAACGATACACGTATTCAAGTGCAAAACACGTTTTACATCGTTTATCCTGTATGCCTGATTTTCTTGTCAGGTAAATATTAGCAAGACACTTTAATAACGCATTGCACTTAAACAATTGGAATCAAACTCATCATTCTGAGAAGAAATGTCATGTTAAAAGTATCAAATGTCTGGCTATTAACAGTATCATATCAATATTAATTAAATCTGGCAATAAATTAGTTGATCCAGATTACAAAGTCTATTTGCAAATCCTCTCTCTTTTTCTCTCGTTAATGTCATAAATAAAACAGTATGGCACATTATTCAAAAGATAAACAAATGGAATAGTCCAGTGAAGGTAGAAATTTTCTTGTTTGAATCAGTCATTGTTAGTCTGTTGTGAATGGAATGGGACATTATGGTGCTGCTCGACCCTCAAAATGCTGTCCTTATTTTAAGATGCATCGATTTTGAACTTTAGTTTATGAAAGAACGTACCATAGACATTATGTGGCGATCATAGCAATCGGTGGTTCAGAACTTAAAAAGGGTGATTGACGTATTAAAATGGTCGAATGATTATCAGATTATACGATTCAATGATTTTATGTACCACCTTACTCAAACAAAGGAAATTAAGATAGACTATTCCAGACATTAAGGTTACATAGTTAATAAACTGTTAACACATAACACTAATCGGACAGGAAAATCCAAGTTTTTAGAACGAACGATTTAAAACGTGTTTTGCACTTCTCTACTTATACCTTTAATATCTCAGCGAATGAATAATCGATATCGTTGTAATTTGACTATGTGATAGCCAATAAGTAGACCTAACAGAATATATAAGCTTGAGAGTGATTTGTCTTTTACTGTGACCGTATAGCTTTCGACAACAAGTGTTGCGTTCTTTTTGATACACGCTGTATGTCCAAAAAGAAAGATAACGGTGCGTATACAACACGCAGGAAACAGATTTATAGTTTGTGAACCTAATAATGTAATTTGAAGTCATAACAATGTTTAAGCATGAAAATGTAGGTAGTGTTTTTACAGGGTTGCCATGAAAAGGAAATCATCTGAGAATTCAAGTCAATTTTCATGACTTTGAATGCATGTCTATGGTTATTTTAACTCTTTATCATCCTAAATAATGGCCTTGAAATTAAATAGTTTAATCCCCATATCAAATTATAAATATTTTTAAACAGGTTCGCCATCGTGGATAGAAAAGAGACAATTATGGGAAAACCATCTCGCCCGGGAATCGAACCCAGGACCCCTTGCTTACTTGGCAAGTGCCTTATCCATTGGGCCACAAGACCTCGAATGGTAAAGCATCTGAAATTCAAACATAAGCGATCACGTATCCCAGTTTCCTGTCACAAGTATTACCCATATTAGCTAGGGCCTATACAAGTGTAATAATCAAGTGCCATCCTCCATGTAGAGGGAAAATACATAGAAATAGTAGGCATATACGACGGGTACTAAACAAATTAAAAATATTTTTAAACAGGTTCGCCGTCGTGGATAGAAAAGAGACAATTATTGGAAAACGATCTCGCCCGCGAGCGTTTACCTCGTTGGAACATGAACAATTAAGACTTGCCAGTTGAAACAATGGATAGGTTTGGCAAGTCTGTATCCACGAAGGCGAACCTGTTTAAAAATATTTATAATTTGTTTAATACCCGTTGTATATGCCTATTATTTCTATGAATCACTATATCATTTGATACAATTAATTACGACGGTCAGATAGGTATCCATTTCAAGTGCTACATATATCATTATTATCTGTGAAGAATAAATTAATGTGAAACTTACAATCGCCTTGTCCACACGAGAGCTCTGCCATGAGTTCCTCTTGAGTAATCTCTGTTCTACCCTCCTGAGCAATCAAACCATTTATGTATAGTCGAGCTTGATTGTGGCAACCGCCCTCGACGGACTCGGATTCATCGCTATGAAATAAAATGGAAGATTTGTTGAAGTTACAGACAGACTAACATGTAATACCGTAAACATTGAAGTTTCCATGATATACCACAAAAAATATGCATTTTGTGCTTCCAGCGGCTACTGCTGTTTGTGTGTAAGCCTACATACTCAACATTTAAATTACAAACTAAAAAAATACTCTCACGACTTGCGAATCCCCCTGGCTGGGAGATCAACTAAATGAGGTCAAAGGTCATAGATGGGTCATGTTCCCCCGGTGCTCATGTTTCTTTTCTCCAAGTCTGAGGTCAATCGGGCAACTTTAACGATTTGACCTCTAGATGACCTTTGACCTCAGATGACCTATGCAAATTAGACCCCAAAACAATTATTTTTGACATGTTCCCTTAATATTCTTTGCACGACGTAACCCCTTAGTGACCTTTGACCTGGGATGACCTCTAATAACCGTTGACCTCGGATGACCTTTAATTAATTTTACGTGTTCCCCCTGTGTTCAGTTTCTTTACTCCAAGTTTGACATCAATCGGGCAACTTTTACGATTTGACCTCTGGATGACCTTTGACCTCAAATGACCTCTAATTATTTTTTGACATGTTCCCCCGGTGTTCATTGCACAATTTAACCACTTGTTGACCTTGGTTAACCTTTAATGACCGTTGACCTCGGATGACATAATTTATTTTAGACATGTTCACCCGGTGTTCATGTTTCTTGTCTCCAAGTTTGACGTCAATTGGGCAACTTTTACGATTTGACCTCTGGATGACTTTTGACCTCAGATGACCTTGGATGACCTCTAATTTATTTTAGACATGTTCACCCGGTGTTCATGTTTCTTTTCTCCAAGTTTGAAGTCAATCGTCAAACGATTTGACCCTCGATGACCTTTGACCTCAGATGACCTATGCAAATTAGACCCAAAAAAATAATCACCCGGCGTTCATGTTTCTTTTTTGTAAGTTTGACGTCAATCGGGCAACTTTTACGATTTGACCTCTGGATGACCTTTGACCTCAGATGACCTATGCAAATTAGACCCCAAAACAAGCAGCCACGTCTTTTGAACATGGCCTACCTATCGCTGAAGGTTTGAAGTCAATCCGTCCATCCGTTCAAAAGATACAGCATTCGGAAAAAGGCTAACCAAAAGGCACACACGCCCCTACACACCCCGCACAGACAGACAGACACACATTACATGATGACAAAATCCCCTTCTGGTTAAAACCAGGGGGATAAAAACAAAGAAAAATGTTTGAAATTGGCAAGCATGAACACATAATTTTAATACAGAATCTCAAAACTGGAGTATGTTCCAAATCTGTTGCAGAATATTAATTTTGTTGTCAATTTCCTAAAATATTGAAGAAGAAAAAAAGAAGAAAAAAAGAAAGAAAAAATCTGTTGTAGTTAAATCAAAATGTATGTGTGCCCTTTAGGACATGCTTTTACCTCGTTGGAATATGAACAATCAAGACATCGCCAGTTCAAATAATGGATAGGTTTGGCAAGTCTGTACATTTTTAAATCTTCTTTGTTCTTCCTTGGAGCGAATATTACAGTATGAATCTCTATAAGATGTCCTTTTACTTACGTCTGTCTGGTAAATCTGTGTCTATGTGTTGAGCCACACTGGCTGGTTGAAAACATTGAATCCTTTAGAATGGTATATACCAATATGCATTCCTCCTTCTCTGGGAAACATAGGTGCACACTTAGGTCTGCTACATACGTGGATCTACCAGGGTGCTTCAAACGGTACCTGAATTTGAAAGTTGATAAACAAATTATAAGTTGCAAGGAGTGTGTGGCAGCTGGCAAAAGCCATATCCAACAAGTACACTGTGTCAAACATACAAAAATTCAGAGGTAGGCCTATAGACCTTCCGAAATATTATCGCTACTCTGAGTTTCATGGACAATCCCATACGGTCCATGAAACTCAGAGTAGCAATTGATATTCCGGAAGGGTCTATACCTCTGAATTTTTATAAGCTTCACCGTTTACGGTGTTGAGCACTTTGTTCAATGGCTAGTCTAACCAGAAACGGTTGTCAATACATATATATATATATATACATGTATACATATACAATTTCGGACTGAACTAATATTTCACAGAAATATAAGTTGTCATAAAAATGTCAGCTCTGAGAAACAATCTCTCAACTACGTTTTTCAAATACGGTACATGTAGATTATGACACCACAGTGAATAACATATCAGCTTCAAACTATATTTCTATGGAGAAACTGGAGAAGGCATGAGCATCAAACCCATTGAGCTAACTCTGTCCGAGTGTTCTTTTGTCCACAGGTGGTTCTGGTCGACCTGATGCTGATCGCGTTCTTCACCATTTTACCCACAGTTCATTATGTGTTTATAGGTAGACTAAATCGTTCCTGTCTGTCTTCACCATTAACATATGGTTCATTGTTTATAGTGCCGACAATACTCATAAGGGACGTGGGGATCCAGTCTAGTTCATAGCGTCATGGCGGATTTCGTCTACTGTGAAGAATTTATTTTCGAAGACGATTACAAATTTCAGTCATAAGGTGACCATCTTCACAATAATTAACGATAACCTAATTAAGTTTTGATTAGGCTACTTTTGTTGAGCCACAATACAAAGGTTGTGGGTTCGAGTTCCGTTGCGGCCAGCATGTTATGTCCTTGGGCCAGGTACTTTAATAAGCTTGCCACTCTCGTACCGGCATTAATTCATGTTGGGAAGTTAAACGGATGCTGGAGGAGTGGCAAACCCCAAGGCCAAAATTACATGGGGGAGTTTGGCCCAAACGCCAGGGAAAGAGAGATGGGCACTGATCTTACAAGATCAGCATTTTACGTCAGACAGTGTCCCCCTGCAGTATGCGTGATACATAACGCGAACCATATTTACATAAAGGGCATTTTAAGAAAAGTTTCAATAAATAGCGATGGTATTGTTCTTATCAAGTTTTGCAGTGTTTTTGTGAGAAAACAACAACAATACAGCGTGAGTCGAAAAGAAGTCGTACGGATTTGAATATTTTTTCCTGAGAAAGAAAAAGAAAATTGAACTAAAACTCAAGCGATATTTTGACGAGAATATTCTTCCGATCATCTGAAAAAAGTATGACTGAAATCGATCATTCCTATCCAGAGTTAAAGCTATTTTACTCAAAGAACCCATTTTTTAGCTGTCCACCGATATGTAAAACAGACCAAAGTAAAGAAAATGTTTAAAACTCATCATTATCATATCAGGAAGTAATTGTTTTATTCCTCGTATTGCAAAATCATAGAATCCAACAAAAAAGAGAAGGTTAAAGTCTTATTGTAGTCCCTGATTATTTATTTTAGGCACACCATTCCCATCTGTGTTTGAAACTCCCAGGCTTTAATCTTATTTGAATATGAATGACTGTGTGTACATTTTGCTGCCCACTTGGATTGGGCAGCACTCCAAGTGGGCAGCAATCAAGAGAATCAAGAGAATTAAGCGTTTCATGGACAGCTAAAAAGGGGTTCTTTTTTTTAAAACAGGCATAGCTCCTGATATAATCAGGGCTGTACTTAGTACCCGCCCGCGGCGGGTAACTTTTGCGTCGGGCGGGTAACTTTTCAAATATATACACGCCCGGCTGGCCGGTAAGAATGTTGCTGTTGGTAAATGAAGATTACTTGTTTGGCTGGTAAGTTTACAGTCGGGCTGGTAACTTTTACATGCTACCAGCCCGGCTGGCTGGTTGGAGAAAAAATGAAGGTACACCCCTGGATATAATTGATCGATTTCAATGATTTCTTTTGTCATGTGAGCGGAATAAGTTGCTCTTTGAATAGTGTCTCATTGGTTTGTCAAATTTGTCATCTTGAATTCTGAAGTAAATTTATTTTGATTTTTTAAATGTCAACACCACTTTGTGCCTTTAAGTAACACTTACTTTAGTTTGATATCCCCGATTCGCTTCTCATGATCTTCATCTATCATTTAAATAGAAAACACAGCATTATCATTCAATTAGTTATCCTATACCACTTTCTCCCACTAGATTAAATACATTTACAGTTAAGATCGCAATGAACTAAAACCTTTACATTAAATCCCAGTTTCTTTATGTTCCGATTGCTGGCCTGATTTTCAACTTGATGTTTTCTAATTTACATGAAAGGTCATTCTTAAAATTGGCACATTCCAAAGTTTGATTTGCATAACTCGAATGGTTCTATTTTTAGAAGCACAAGGTCACAAAACATTTGCCCATTGAGTCCTACACAAATTGGTTGGTGGTTAACCACCTTTGGCAGTAATTCACCACATTTTCGCCTGTAATTCCTAAATGGAACATTTCTGGCCCCTAAGATTTGACTGACATAATGAGAAAAAACATGGGAATTCTTCTGATATCAAAATATCTTGATGTGAAAAAAAAATCATAGCCCCAAAAATGTGATCGGAACATACACCTTTAACTCAATTTTACTTGCTGTTAGTCACCTAAAATACTTGATTTGAATTGACTTGAATATATTTTTGTTTAACGAATATATTTAATTTGTTGACATGAATCTGGTGTTGCAATAGCTAAAAAGTATTACGAAATCTGTCTGTTAGTATCTGTTTTGGTCACTTGATTTAAGTTCTGATTGCAAAATCATAACTTGACTTGATTTGTTTCAAAACAGTTTTGAAGAATTCTCTTGTCATAGCCACTTACTACATAACTTGACGAGAGCCTGGTGCTGCTAAGTCATAAAATTAAATTATTTGTCCTTATCTTAAGTCCCTTGACTCTAAGATGGTTGACCTGATATTTAACCAATATTTCAAAATTTGAGTTAAATTGAACCAGTGATTTTTAAGATAGAAGCAATTATATACACTTGAACAGTTCACAAAATTGTAGGGTGGTATGCAACATTTACAGTTAGTCATCATTTTTACACTTAGCATCTAAATTCTAAAAGAACATCTTAGGACTGAAATCTGAAATGACACAAGATGGTCTTTCTTCTGATACTAAGATCTTAATTTTAATGGGAAAAATTTGATCGTGATTTGACTCGAGTATGTGTTTAAAAAATATTGATCTTACTTGACATGAGACTTGCTAGTGCAGATGACTTCCAAAAATCTTATATATGAAATTAATACAAAGACCTTCACTACTCAGAGAAGTGATTTTCACAGGTAATGTATACGTGTGTATGAGAAGCTAACACTTTTTTGTTCACTAGGACTTGACTTGAACCGACTAACAACCCGACTCGTCTTGATTGAAAGAAGAGCATTGAGAAAACTATATCTGTTTTGAGCTTCATCTGATTGTTGACTTTTAAATCAGGCCCAGTGATTTGATCAATCAACTTTATACTACAAACTTACTGTAAGAAAAAGCGCTCAGATCTTCCTTGAAATGCCAGTTCTCAAATCCCAATCGGAACCAATCACCATCACACTCATCTATCTTCATCCAAAATGTGAATGACCTGCTAATGACACCAAGGTCAAGGGTCAAACAACAACCAATACCCTCACAGGATTGATCAAAGAAGCAGTAGTCATCAAGATGTCTTGGGATTCTGACTCCGGTACATTCTACAGAAAAATGCACAAAACATATATTTCGAGGGTTGAGCGCCAGAAGGCTGTAACTTCAACTTTTGGGCAAAATTATATGTTGGTACCAAAATAATCCATAACCCACAGATTTTAAGAACCATAAAGACTAAACTCATAAACACTCTCAATATTTGACTATAATCAGAGGTATTAGGTGCTACAGTGTGTTGTACGGGTCCCAAATATTCAAAGTTAATTATCTCAAAATAGCTATGTCCTTCCTTTCTTTAAACTTCAACTTTTGGGCAAAATTATATGTTGGTACCAAAATAATCCATAACCCACAGATTTTAAGAACCATGAAGACTTAACTCATAAACACTCTCAATGTTGGACTATAATCAGAGGTATTAGGTGCTACAGTGTGTTGTACGGGTCCCAAATATTCAAAGTTAATTATCTCAAAATAGTTGTTTTTTAGTTATGGCCTTCTGGCGCTCAAACCTCGATTTAATTAACCCTTACGCCACTACACCATACAAAATCAAACAGCCAGGAACTATCTTCAAATGCATGCTACGGCATTGGTTGGATGATGTGGGTACGAAATCGCTGGCCGGGCAACGTTTGGAGCTTAGCTCAGTGTGTAGGGACAAAGGTATTTGTATACCAATCCATAAAAAGGGTATTTAAGAATAATCTTAATAACTGCGGGGCATCACATTAACTTCATGTATTTCTAAAGTGTTTAATCGTATAATCTCTAAATCAATTTCATGTTTTGTTAAAGACCACCAATTTCTTGCGGAAATACAGGGATGCTTTAGGAAGAATTACAGATGCGAGGATCTAATAGATAAATCGTTCAGATTATAGATAACTATGACTTACTATTATCTATTGGAATGATCTGCGTTGGTGGTCCAGTACATATCAGGTAGCATTTACATCCACACTTACACCTAGTCTGCTAACAACCAATGCACTATAATAGATAACTATCAGACTATAGATAACTATGACTTACTATCTATTGGAATGATCTGCATTGGTAGTCCAGTACACATCAGGTAGCAGTACATCCACACTTACAGCTAGTCTGTTAACAACCAATCCATTAATAGATAACTATCAGAATATAGATAACTATGACTTACTATCTGTTGGAATGATCTGCGTTGGTGGTCCAGTACACATATCAGGTAGCAGTACATCCACACTTACACCTAGTCTGTTAACAACCAATCCATTTGCATAATGTGAAGAGTCACCAGCTAATGAGAAAGTTATAGTGACACTAATCAATGCTACAACAATAACCTTACACATGAAAAGACTATAGGACACAAATTGTTACATATGGAAGGTCAATTATAGGACATACACAGAAAACAGTTGCAATAACCATCATTATCAATCTTAGGGGTATAGGACATGTATTTACCGTATCATCCAAAATGACCCATTTTTGTTCTCCACTTGCCACAGTTTGCTTATTTTTCAGTCGATTACTTTAATTTTTTTGGGAGGATAAACTAGATTAACAACGCTTTATACAGACAACAAAAATGCCATGGTTCAATGCACGCATCAAGGTCAAATGGCCGTTTCAAATCGTGCACAATTCTTTTTGATTCACCCTGTATAGTAACACGTTACAGTACAGTCAGTCAATGGGGTTTCCCGGTGTTTTTTCAACCTTTCCTAATTTGCTTTATTATGGTCCGATATGATATGGTTTATAAAAGATAAATATCTACCAAATACATAATCCGACGTCACAAAAATAATATCATGAGGCTGGAATGGTCCCTTCTGAAGGTATTCCAATAAACTGCGCATGCCAGTAATCATTTATATATTTCTGCACATGGGGTTTCCCAAAAACGGTTGATCTCAGTTGAAAATTCCCATAGCGTTACACTGCCGATAATGAGCTAATTGATATTCATGAGGTGATTTACTACGGGGATTTTACATAGGAATTCTGACTTGCTCGATAAAACCATGAACTGTATTATGCTTTTAAATCATGAATCTGATCGAATAGGAAACATGAATTTATTGGTATGAAATGTACAATGAACACAATGAACTGGTAATTGGATCTGATGGCTTATTACTTTGTTGACAACACAGTGATAACTTGCAAGCTTCCGGGAGGAGGGCGGGGAATACTTTTGCGCGGCAGTGTAGCCATGTCCTTTCTTTAAATACATGTTACAGAATAAGCACGCTTAGACAAGTGACAAGTTAAATATTAACTTACAAAAATCATATATCCATTTGATATCCCCTCCTGCATTACAATATGGAACAAGAGCAGATACATTTTCTAACAGCGTCATCTCTGGGAGACATTTCCCAGATACACATATCCTTAAGTGTAGACTGAACACAAGGTAGCGATTGTCTTTTGTTTTGTCGATGAGATACTTGATGTATGTATCACTCCCTATCCATTCTGTAACAGTCTGGCCCCATTCATAGCTACAAGTTAGAGATAAGACTTTCAATGGATTAATTATGCTTTCTTATCATTCATTAAATCAATTTTCATGATATAAGTGAGTTATTGCTCTACTCAATTACAAACAATTTATTAATCAATGAGCAAAGTAAAAAAACGTACCTAAGTAAGGACACTGCAAAATTCCATTGCTCAAATCCAACTTTCAGCATGAATTCACATGGATCCACTGTTAGCAACACTTTAAGATTACGATTGGTGATACCCAAGTCAACTGTAATACAGCATTCAATGCCCATACAGTTGTTACTGTACTGACATAAACCTCCTCTTGGCAACATGTCTGGGATAACTGCTGGGTCAGGTAAATGGGGGCACACTACAGGGAATAAGAACAAGTCAAATATTATTTAGTACAGTTTAAAGACTTTCGGGCAGCATGATGGAATTGTCTATAAGGTGATTTGTGTGGGCATAGGCAATTAACTTGTTTTTTTACTGAGTGGGGGTGGGGGTATAGCGATAGGTTGTCCACAAAACCGGCCAAAAAAACCTGCATGGTCAAATACGCAAATCTACCAACGGAGGCTCGAGTTTACCGACGAGCTTATTTCATTATTTAAAATTTAAAATTTGCTATTTGACATGTGAATCCCTCCCCCTCTATTTATGCTTTATACAATTATACACCTACATTATATAGGTTGCATACCAACTAGGGATTCTCAAGGTGACTCTATCTACCAATCAACATACCTAATCCTTCAACGTTTTTCTTTCCAGGAAACTGAACTGTGCATTGCTGGGGATTGATTACTGATACAGATACTCTGAGTAGACTGGCTATGTCTTGCATGGTTATGTCTCCTTCAAGCAGAATTGGAGATTCCAGAGCTAGTCCTGAATGAAAGACAAATGAAAAATATGGACTTACAGATTTGTATTGCCTTAGAAATTGCTTAAAGGTAGGGGTGATTTCAGCAAGGTGAAAAGGTAGGGGTGATTTCAGGAAGGTGATCAGAAATGTACACACATCATTTTTAAGACAGAAGAGGGAGACTGACAAATAAATCAAATAACACGGACATGATAACATCAGCGATATCAAATTATATCACATAATATTATATTAAATACCTTGTGGTGAATCAACAGTTGGTGTACCATCAGACATACACTTTGGCAATGGCATATCTGCTGACTTCAAAAGCACAATATCACCAGATGTCTGCCTGGTTAGTTTTATTTCATAGGAGAGATCTATAATAAGAGACTTGTAGTCTGATAGCAGGAGGCCGTATCTGGAAGGAACAAAGCCAAGAAAATGCAACTATAATTATTTATAAGATTAAATATGTGCATTTCATCTTTAAAAGCTTAGGTTAGCAGCTTATACACCATTTTTTAAATGGGCTTCTCATTATCCTGTAATCTCGAAAGAGAGTCATGTCATAGCTGAGCAGTATCAAACTTGTACGACCAACTAAACTTTTTGTCTTTATTTTAAATATCTGTCATCAAAGTCTATCACATAACAAGGGTTGCATAATTTAAGGTAGGTTAATTTGTGTGCAATCTTTAGGTTTAGACAGGCCAAAATAACCCTTGCATGGTCACTTACCTTAACTATTTGATAATATTTGGTAACCATTGATATGTATTCATTAGATCTACGAAAGTTAACATTATCAATAAAAATAAAAACACTTATTACTACTTTATAAATCATACAACACCACTTACCGTATGACCATAAAACTCCCAACGGTAATTTCCTCAGTTCTTCCAAATTCTAAGTCTCCCAATATTGACTTTTTATACGTCCAATTATCCAATCTAATGGTAATACTTGGCTGACAAGGTTCTATTTCTAGACTCAATGTATACACATGGGCAGTGATAGTGTAGAGATCCATATTCATACAGCACTGGAGGGCCATACAGGTTGCTGATAGCTGGCAATGTACATTGTCTGGAAGATTTGAAGACACTCTCATGTTCGGACAAGCTATAAATTTGAAGGAAAATATTGTTATCATAATTGTCGCAATTCGTGTATTTGACATATACGCATTCTAAACAAATGAACAAGTGATAATTAGGAGCAACATTGGAATGATTTACTGCAGATAGAATGTTTATTAGGGATAAATGATTTTGACAGTATCATAGTATGCAATGTCTTTTCAATCGGTCTGTACAAACTAGGAAATAATACGGAAAAGGAACTATGGTTTGGTACTATACCAAAAACCAATCTTCAATAAAAGATACAGCTATTGCTTCAAGAATTGATTGCCTTCATATTTTGGTAAGAAATGTTGTAAATATTTATTTTATTTTGAGTAGAATTGTTTTTACTCACCCTGTATGTAAATTGAATGACTTTCATTGCACATTTCCAATAATAAAACCTAAAATACATTACTTTTAAATACCTTTATGAGACTCTGTGTAAGTCTGATCAATGACACATTCACCATTGTCAAAGAAGCCTGGATCTACACCCAATTGGGCTACAAGTTCTTCTGTTGCACCTTTCAGTAAGTTGCCAGTTGATACAATAACAAGATCATTACCTGGAAAAAGTAATATGGAATGATATTCTAGAGCGTGATTGGGCTGTAATATTCTCCCTTGCACTTGCGGGTAGATAAAAAAGTAAGAGAGGTCTAAATCAATATTGGCAACAATTGTTGTTGTGCACCTGTAAGTAGGATGATAGTCTATTGGCAACATTTGTTGTTGTGCACCTGTAAATAGGATGATAGACTATACAACAATCGTTATACCTAACCCTCCTGGAACCTACAATTCACTACGGCATGCTACACAGCCGGCATTGATTGGATGACGTCATCATCCAAGCTGATATGTGGGTACAAAATCACTGCCCTGGGCAGCCATGGGGAGCTTAGCCTAAGTGGTTATGCACACGGCGGTGGTATGCAGATGGTCCGGGGTCGAATCCGGGTGGGTTCACAACGTCTTTTGGGGTACAACATTTATACTTTGTCCCCCTCCCCTGATCCAAAGAAAGAAAACACGCCTGGTAGGGTTAACGATGCAACAAATCTATAGAGTGTACCAAAGGTAACACATAATACACAGACACAAAGGAAATTATGATATTAGAATATGTTGAAATGTTGACATACCTTTCGTTTCAACATCAAAGTTTGATTTACAATCTGATACTGGCATTGTGAAGTTTTCAAATGCAGGGATGAAGTTGCTGATACCATCTATGATCAGTCTCAGATTCATATTAATGACAAACTTGTTCTCATCCAAAGAATCTTTATATTTTTCAACCTTGAATCTGAAAAAAAATAATGAAAAATACAGACTCTAAATGTGCAAACAATAGTTACTTAAAGGTAGTAAATTATTTATATTTACTTATGAATTGGTAAAACAAATCTTTTGGTGATTAATTCTAGTTTTATTTTCATATGCTTTGGAAAAGTGTTGACCTGATCCACGAGTTACAATTCAAATCAAGTCATTGACAGAAGTGACTCAAAGTCAAGTCAAGTGTTGTCTAAATTTTCCACTAGTCAAGTCAAGTCAAGTCAAGGTATGTCAAGTCAAATTAAGTCACTGGTTGGTGTAAGTCAAGTTGCAACAACACACTTTTAAAACACCTAATAAACTGTATGTGTAGGGGTGAATGTGTTCTATATCACATACACTTCTAAACGCGAATTGTTGAATTTTATATTCATTATCAAAGTTCCTGACTGTAAAATGAGCTGCGTGCTTTGGTGAGCCTCGACGCGCGTTTGGTAAACACATGTCGTTTAATGCTAAATTTGGCTGTGTGCGATTTTACTATTTAACTTATACATACTTACATCATAATAAAGGCCTCATTTATACAATGGATTATCTCCGTTCCTGCAATAAACAAAGAAGAAATGAAGAAAAAAACATGTATGCATTTCAAATATAGCTGTGTAGAGAAGGCATTAAGTTCCTAAGATGATGCAACCTGCCCAGGATAGATTGCTGACAAAGATCTAAACCCAAGCGGAATGAAGGCAAGGCAACTGTTACAAGTTACATCGACCATCAGCCGGGGGTCGCAGCTGTCAAGATGGAAACAACTTTATCCTACCATCGAGACGATTCTCGTGTTCCTATTGGATAAGCGCCTGAATTTAGTGACTAGATATATTCCGTATCCGACCCCCGTATCTTGTATCCGGTCAGTAAGGAACTGTGCATGCGTTGTAGTAGGGTTGCTACGCCGGCGCGTGACGATCGTCACGAATCACGATTGCATCTGAACTTGCTCGGGTTTTAGGTGACTAAAACTTTACAGAATCATTTGTTCTTGTTTTGTTTTAATAGGGTTTTCGGAGTCTGTATCGGGACGAGGGTGCGATACAGAATCCTTGACTAGATATAATCCGTATCCGACCCAACCTCACCTAATAACTAATAGTCTACAAATAATCAGAGGACATGAATCAAAATAAACTACTGAATAAAACAAGATAACGATGACAGATCTCCAAAATAACATATTTCTGTTCAAACTTCTTAATTATTCACAATTAAAATATTACACTTGAACATTCAAATTCTAAACAATTTGTTTGGAGACTCCTCGTGTATTCATACATAAATATCAAACGTGACAATTTAACAACCTAATCCCCTGAATTGACATGTTTCTTGTAATATTTTCCAAAAGAAAAGATGGCTATCGATAATGTTAAAGATCCACAAGAGGCCGTCGAAAGAGGTCAGGTCGCGATCCACCAACTCCCAAACCGTTTTTGCCTAACTAATAAAATAAACACATTCCAGCGCAAATAAAAAGGATGAGAAATCTGCGCCATCGTTCTCGGCCACAGCCACTGCCACTGACCATGACTCAGAGAAGTTAAATATTATGCACAATTAGATTAGAGCCACAGATTATATCAGTGTTTATTTAAGTATAAATGAATTACAATTACCATACTCGGATTTCAAAAGATGAGAGCTTTGTGAATCAAGTTGAATTTCATCAGTTTTGGGTGTATATACAGTTAAGCCCACAATTATTCATACCCCTTGGAAAATATGAGTTTTTTGCGTTTTTCTCATATCTATACCAGCTGGAGTGGTGGAACTTTCGCTTTACACTAAAGACAATTAGTTTGCAAGTACAAATCAATATATTTGGGCTTAACATGTTTTGCATAACAATAGAATTGAACAAGAATTGTGTTTTTATGCCTGTCCAAAATTATTCATACCCCATACCAAGTCTCAGGATTGAGGCCATTTTTTGTGATAATACACATGTTTTTGACATTCCAAACATTCTTTATTGTGTGATAGGCTTTTATATTGTTATACAATTATTCCATGATGTGTGCATACAATGTGGATGCATTACAAATGTGTCCTATTGAATGTACACTGAGGGATATTATAGGACAACACTCTAGCTCTTTGACAGCATGGCGAAGGAGATCAAATAACTCAGTGAGGACCTTTTTTGTGTATTGTGAATGCTCACAAAGAGGCGAAAGGCTACAAAGCTATTTCGAAGCAATTTCAAGTGCCAAATTCCACCATATAAAGCATAATTAGGAAGAACAAGACAGTTAAAATCAGTTCAAATCAGTTAAAAACCCTGAAGAACAAGGTCGGAAGCCAAGAGTGTCCCCTTGTTTGACAAGAAAAGTATGGTGAAAGGCCAACAACAATTCTCATATCACCGTCAATGCTCTCCTGAACAACCTTGATGAGTCTTGGACCAAGATATTAAGGCAGACACTCCACATGCTCCAGCAGACATAGTACACAAGAGTTCTCCATGGACTCCGACCAAGAAAGACTCTACTCCTGAAAAGAGACAATGAGAAACTCATCTAGCATTTGCAAGAGCACTTCTGGACAAAGATCCAAGTTTTTGGTCTTCAGTGTTGGGGTTGTTTAAGATGCCAGACAAGTTTCTCTGTGTCTCTTTTAAGGAGAAGAGTCTTTCTTGGTCGGCCTCCATGGAGACCTCTCATGTGCCATATATGCTGGAGTGTCTGCCATGATATCTTGGTCCAATAATTGCCAAGGTTATTCAGGAGAGCATTGATGGTGATCTGTGGATTGTTGTTGGCCTTTCGCAATACTTTTCTTGCCAAACAAGGGGACACCGTTGGCTTCCGACTGCATCCTTCAATGTTTTTTAGTGAGTTGAACGTCTTGTTCTTCCTAATTATGCTTTGTATGGTGGATTCTTGCACTTGGAATTGTTTCGAAATAGCTCTGTAGCCTTTCCCCTCTTTGTGAGCATTCACAATATGCACAAAAAAAGTTATTTGATCTTCTTCACCATGCTGTCAAAGAGCTAGAGTGTTGTCCTATAATATCCCTCACTGTACATTCAATAGGACACATTTGTAATGCATCCACATTGTATCCACACATCCTGGAATAATTACATAACAATATAAAAGCCTATCACACAATATAAAGAATGTTTGGAATGTCAAAAACATGTGTATTATCACAAAAAGCGGCCTCAATCCTGAGACTTGGTATGGGGTATGAATAATTTTGGACAGGCATAAAAACACAATTCTTGTTCAATTCTATTGTTATGCAAAAAATCTTGAGCCCAAATATATTGATTTGTACTTGCAAACTAATTGTCTTTAGTGTTAAGCGAAATTTTCACCACTCCAGCTGGTATCGCATGAGAAAAACGCAAAAAACTCATATTTTCCAAGGGGTATGAATAATTGTGGGCTTAACTGTACATCTATCTATATCTAGTTTGGAATGAGCAATTTAAATGGAACAACAGAATAGCGGTTACAATTTTATAATCATATAAATGCATCATTGTCTCGCAGAGATAAAAACATAAGACCCTTGTTAAGAAAAAATTAACACTTACCCCATTTGTAATTGAAGACATTAGCATGGAATTCATAATTCTCTACGCCAACAGTAAATGTGAAATCACATGGATCAAACTCAATCCAAGTTGTCAGGGAGCATGTAGCCAACCTCAGGTCTAGATTACGACAACATACAAGTCTTGTGCAGCTATCACCAGTAAGAGCACATGACTCAAGACTGGATACAAGACTAGCGTCACAGCCTGAAAAAAATTAAAACAATATCAGTAGGGCTTGCAATAATTGTATCTCAATATGAATCTCAATATCAAATTGCAACTGAAGTTCATCTTCTTCATCAGAATCAACAGGTAATGTCGAGGGTTTAGTGCAACATAGGGCTATCTGCATTTTTGGCCAAAATTTGATTTTGGTATGAACATGATCCGCACAAGATCAGGAAGCTAATTATGAGAAAATAGTAAATTCACCTAATCAAAAAGGTTTGAATAGCATTTCTTTTAACTTGTCAAAACCAATAGGTGACGATGAGGGGTATAAATCTGTAATTCACTTTTTCTCAAAATGACCGAAATGCAGATAGCCCTTTGTTGCACTAAACCCTCGAATTATGTGTCGTGTCTGTTACTATGTATTGCTTTTCAAGCCTTTTAATAGAATCATTAATACTATCTTGTGACCAACCTCTACACGTTGTCATTTTTAAATCCACGATTAACTTACCTTCTTGTGGTGGAGGTAAAGTACATCCCATTTTGCCATTGAGGATGTCCTTCAGACCCAGCTTCCTAAGGATAGCTTCTACGGCAAACTCACTGGCAATGTTATCCACATGATCCACAAAACCATCTACTGTACCTGAACCTAGATGAGCAAGGCAATCATTTAGAAATAAATAAAAAAAGAGAATAATGATACAATTCAACAAAGAGTAGAAAGTCATTTATGGGGACTGATTCTTTGCAACTAAATTAATAGCGATGAATTTAAAACACACCTTTTTCCATATTCCTTAAACCGTAACCCACCTAGACTATACAAATCAATACGCACGCTGCTACAATCTGGTTGGTACCACGATCTCTAGCTCCCAATCTATCTCATGTCACACTCTGCCAGGCTATCAAATTGCATGATGAACTTACGTTTTTTGAAGCTGACCTGTAAAGCATGCGACACAGGTTTCCATCCCCAGCACATGCGATGACTGATATCCCCCCCCCCCCCAAAAAAAAAAAAAAAATTAACAAATTTTCATCCCCTGATAATTTACAAAAACATTCCCGATGAGTTAGGGTTAAGAGACAAATGGAGATTTACAATAAACAATGTTGATATGAACACTTCCACACCTATTGACCCCCTCCCCCCCCCCCCCCCCGAGGAAATATAGACACGTTGAAACCTTTTTAATTGGCTGTACAGTGTCAGCATCCATTTCTTTAGAATGTAGTTTATAATGACCTTAGAGTTGCATTTAATGATAACAGACTAATGCAATTTCACACACTTTATACTACCACATTTCATAAACAAAACAAGCAAATTCTTACAATTTTCATTGAATAACTCCCAACAGCCAATTTTTTAATAAATGAGAACAGATACTACAAAGTTAATTATATTGTAGGTAAGAATGACTGCCAAATGGGTCTAACCTTTTGGAGCCATACTCTAACCTACCTTGTGTAATTCTACATATTTCCTCACCTGGCAGTTCAAAGGTGCTACCTGTACATGTTGTGATAGGAATAACAGCTCCATCCAATATGGTGACACGAACACACCTATCCTCTATGCAGAATAACGACTCAAGATTCAGGATAAACATGCCACGCTCTGGGTCTTTTTCTATACGATATCTGAATAGAACATTGTTAGAAATATAAACAGGTAGTCAGTTTTTGTTTTTGGCTCGGACACATTTCTTAAATTTGTTTTACAACAAATGTATGATTGCTTCCAGTGTCACTTTCTGATATATATATATATATATATATATATAACACAACTTGGCACATTTAAGGAAAAATCATTAATTAGTAACTCATCAACTGACATAACCATTGCCCATTGAGTAGTGGTGCACATAAGGGTACTTATGACCAAATATGGTCAAAATCGGCTCTATGGTTACGGAGCTATAGGTCCCATGACAGAAGAAGAAAGAACTAGAGATAATTGTGATCTTAGATCACGGATATTAGTCGAGGGCTTTGACCTTTGACTGGTATATGTTGTCAAAGGGCAATAACCTTATAATATCTTAAATTGTACTATATTTGATAATTGTTTTTATACATTTCAGCCCTGAAGTAGTTAAAAAATACATTTTGAACCCTAATGACCTTTTCTTGACCTTTGACCCCAAACTTATAAATGACTTTTTTTCTTAACTTATCAATGCGCACAAGAAAAAAGTAGTCCGGTCAAAATCAGAGCATGTCTTCAGTTTTACACCTGTATTGTTCAATGACCCCTAGTGACCCCGTGTGACATGTCACTTTTAGTGGAGTAGCACCCTATATGAAAATTGATACGAGGAATCTTTTGACCAATTCTGACAATCAGTCATTTCCTCTCGGACAAGTAGTATTTGGAGTGAATGGAGTGAAATATTACATTTTGACCCCTAATGACATTTTCTTGACCTTTGACCCCAAACTTATGATTGACTTTTTTTCTTGGCTTATCAATGCGCACACGAAAAAAGTAGTCCGGTCAAAATCAGAGCATGTCTTCAGTTTCACACCTGTATAGTTCAATGACCCCTAGTGACCCCGTTTGAAATGTCACTTTTAGTAGAGAAGCACCCTATATGAACATGGACCCAAGAAATCTTTTGACCAATTCTGAGTATCATCAGTCATTTGCTCTCGGACAAGTAACATTTTGAGTGAATGAGTTAAAATTTACATTTTGACCTCAAGTGACCCCAAACATTTTTCGATTTTAAAAACCGAACTATTATATATGCGTACGGTCAAAAGGAATATGTTGGCCAATTCTCACGATCCTAGGTCATTTCACTAAATTGCAAATGCGTTTTAAGTGAAAATCACGTTTTGACCCCTAGTTTCCCTTGTGTGACCTTTGACCCCTTATGCTTTACAACCTTAGTAGTAGTAACATAAGGGTACTTATGACCACATATGGTCAAAATCGGTTCAATGGTTACGAAGCTATACATGTAGGTCCCATGATGGAAGAAAGAAGAACTAGAGATAATTGTGATCTTAGATCACGGATACTAAGATCACGGATATTAGTCGAGAGCTTTAACCTTTGACCTTGGTATATGTTGTCAAAGGGCAATAACCTTATAATATCTTAAACTATACTATATTTGATAATTGTTTTTATAAATTTCAGCCCTGAAGTAGTTAAAAAATACATTTTGAACCCTAATGACCTTTTCTTGACCTTTGACCCCAAACTTATAATTGACTTTTTTCTTGGCTTATCAATGTGCACAAGTACAAAGTAGTCCGGTCAAAATCAGAGCATGTCTTCAGTTTTACATCTGTATTGTTCAATGACCCCTAGTGACCCCGTGTGACATGTCACTTTTAGTGGAGGAGCAAGCTATATGAACATTGATAAGAGGAATCTTTTGACCAATTCTGACAATCATCTGTCATTTCCTCTCGGACAGGTAGTATTTTGAGTGAATGGAGTGAAAAATTACATTTTGACCCCTAGTGACATTTTCTTGACCTTTGACCCCAAACTTATGATTGACTTTTTTTGTTGGCTTATCAATGCACACAAGAAAAAAGTAGTCCGGTCAAAATCGGAGCATGTCTTCAGTTTTACACCTGTATAGTTCAATGACCCCTAGTGACCCCATTTGAAATGTCACTTTTTAGTGGAGAAGCACCCTATATGAACATGGATCCAAGGAATCTGTTGACCGATTCTTAGTATCATCAGTCATTTGCTCTCGGACAAGTAGCATTTTGAGTGAATGAGTTAAAATTTACATTTTGACCTCTAGTGACCCCAAACATTTTTCGATTTAATAAACCTAACTATTATACATGCGTACGGTCAAAAGGAATATGTTGACCAATTCTGACGATCATAGGTCATTTCATTAAATTGCAAATGCGTTTTTAGTGAAAATCACGTTTTGACTCCTAGTTACCCTTGTGTGACCTTTGACCCCTTATGCTTTACAACCTGAGTAGTGGTGCACATAAGGGTACTTATGACCAAATATGGTCAAAATCGGCTGATTGGTTACGGAGCTATAGGTCCCATGACGGAAGAAGAAGAAAAAGAAGAACTAGAGATAATTGTGATCTAGTCGAGGGCTTTGACCTTTGACCTTGGTATATGTTGTCAAAGGGAAATAACCTTATAATATCTTAAATTGTACAATATTTGATAATTGTTTTTATAAATTTCAGCCCTGAAGTAGTTAAAAAAATACATTTTGAACCCTAATGACCTTTTTTTGACATTTGACCCCAAACTTATGATTTACTTTTTTTCTTGGCTTATCAATGCGCACAAGAAAAAAGTAGTCCGGTCAAAATCAAAGCATGTCTTCAGTTTTACACCTGTATTATTCAATGACCCCTAGTGACCCCGTGTGACATGTCACTTTTAATGGAGAAGCACCCTATATGAACATTGATACGAGGAATCTTTTGACCAATTCTGACAATCATCATTCATTTCCTCTCAGACAAGTAGTATTTTGAGTGAATGGAGTGAAAAATTACATTTTGACCCCTAGTTACATTTTCTTGACCTTTGACCCCAAACTTATGATTTACTTTTTTTCTTGGCTTATCAATGCGCACACGAAAAAAGTAGTCCGGTCAAAATCAGAGCATGTCTTCAGTTTTACACTTGTATAGTTCAATGACCCCTAGTGACCCCGTTTGACATGTCACTTTTAGTGGAGAAGCACCCTATATGAACATTAATCCAAGGAATCTTTTGACCAATTCTGAGTTTCATCCGTCATTTTCCCTCGGACAAGTAGGGTTTTGAGTGAATGAGTTAAAATTTACATTTTAACCTCTAGTGACCCCAAAAAAAATTTGATTTAAAAAACCGAACTATTATACATGCGTACGGTCAAAAGGAATATGTTGACCAATTCTGACGATCATAGGTCATTTCACTAAATTGCAAATGCGTTTTTAGTGAAAATCACGTTTTGACCCCTAGTTACACTTGTGTGACCTTTGACCCCTTATGCTTTAAAACCTGAGTAGTGGTGCACATAAGGGTACTTATGACTAAATATGGTCGAAATTGGCTCAACGGTTACGGAGCTATAGGTCTTATGACAGAAGAAAGAAGAAAGAAGAAAGAAAGAAAGAAGAAACAGCTAGAATACAGTATATTAGTCGTTTCTCGACTAATATAAGGAAACAGGACGAATACAGTATATTAGTCGTTTCTCGACTAATATAAGAAGAAAGAAACAGGACGAATACAGTATATTAGTCGTTTCTCGACTAATATAAGAAAGAAGAAACAGGACGAATACAGTATATTAGTCGTTGACACGACTAATATAAGAAGAAACAGGACGAATACAGTATATTAGTCGTTTCTCGACTAGTATAACAACTCAAACACCCCACTAACTGTCGATACATGAACTTACAGCATTTCTAGGACATCCTCTATGATAACAACTTTAGTATCTGTTGCTATGGTAACACCAAACAACTCATAGGTCTTAGACCACTTCTCTACATGTACAGATACAGTGTAGTTACACAGGTCTACATCCATAGTGAATGAAACAGGACGTCTGGTAACAATAAGATCCATATCTACACAGCAAGTAATACCCGCACAATCGTTGTGAATTTGGCAACTTATGAAGTCTTCAAGGTGTGGTACTTGAACTTGAGGGCAATCTAAAATAAAAAATAATATATATTAGTTTACATAACACATGAAAAATATTTTTGACGTTTTGAATGGTGGATACTACATCAGATAGTATACAAATATTTACTGCTCTTGAGGGATCTGGTGGAATCTATTTGGCCCCTCGGTGAACTGGAGGCTGTGAGGTACTATTTTCCCAAGACCGAGGGAAAATAGTATACAAATATTGAATGCCTGAGCGTGTAATAGTAAAAACTATATCACAAGGTCAAATTTGGATTTTTCCATTGCACGAGGTGAAGCCGAGTGTAATGGAATAATCCAAATTGGACCGAGTGATATAGTTTTACTATTGCACAAACAAAAGGCATTCAATATTTGTTTTATATCATGATATCACATCATTATTGTTCAGCCATAATGATAGTAAAAACTATCACATGGTTGAAATTAGGCCTATCATGATATAATACCCCACAGTCTCCAGTTCACCGAGAGGCCCAATAGATTCCACCAGATCCCTCAAGAGCAGTAAATATTTCTATACTATTTTCAGGCTTGACGTCATTCCTGGTTGTTTTAAACTGCTACCGGTCATTACAATTTCACCAGGGTCACCCATTTTTATTTTTATGCAATAATCTGTGATGCTATACACTAAGCACAATCAGATGATGGCAGGGATGTAACGTCATAATAAAAATTATAATGAGTTACAAAAGTGTGCGCTGATAAATCCATGAATAAACATGAGCTTCTTTGTTATTAATGGATTTCCATGACACTTCCATTCACTTTTTGGACATGTTAAAGATGGTGGTCGAATAGAGGCCTATATGTTTGATGGTCCAAAACTGGTTCAATTGGGTAATACAATATGACTAGTAAAGACTACTCAAACACAAAAAGAGCAACAACTTACTTCCAATAACCGATGCTGGTAGTCCAATGTCACAACTTGGGGATTGATTGAACACATGAATCTGTAACAAAACAATTAATGGAATATATATTTAAATTTGTGAATTTGATCACCCTGAACTATAAAATGATCGTTGCCGCCAGTGCTATTTATTGTACCTTCTGAATCCCTTTGCTGCGTTGTATTTTGATTGGCGTTGTGTATGAATATTATCCATACGGAGCCTGGGGGCTGTGAATGGGCAGTAGTGCGTCAGGCTGTCTGTGAATATTCAACTGAGAGGTTGTGCTTTCATTTGATTTTCATATCGACTTAATTGAAATGTTGCATTTACCGGCTAAATTAAAAGCACTTCTTTGTGTTGCCATGCATCCTTTTGTTCTCTATTCCATTTGTTATACTGTTAAACCGTTACTGTTATTGTATAAAATCAACAAAATATATCCAATATGTCTTTGTATACATCAACTTACATCCATATCTAGCTCCTCCATTACCATATCAACTGCTACATCACCAATGCTCCCTTTTAGGTGATCAATGAATCCAAGGATGGAGCCATCATCACCAGGGAGAGTCCTCTTTCGTCTCCTTCCACACCCAGGTTCCGGGATTCGCACCTCTGGCATAAGTATCGCAGTTGTTCTACAGTCTTCATCAATACAGAGGCTCGCATACAGAGATAAGTCATAGAAATCAGTCCCTTTGACAATTTTGTAACTGTAAAAATAAAATGTATATCAGTTAAAAGAATCACAACAATTTCAATGCTGATGTCTATACCTGTGCTCTATCAATTGTGCTGTCATTTATTATTTTACACAAAGTGCAAATAAGAACAATAGCCCAACAGACATTGATGCGGTCCATACTTGCTTAGTTACAGCACCATTAACATCTTTAATTGTGTAATCACTGTTGCCTGGAGTCAATCCAGTCTCTATAGTCATGATCTTAGGATATCCTTTATGTGTATTTCTTCTTCTTTATCGAGTCGATGATTCATATTATACATTTGGGAAATAGTCAATATTCATAATGAGCCAAATGAAACACAAACTTTATTTATTAGGCGACGAAAAACAACCACCCTGTTTTACGGGCGGACGGATCTGTCAAGTAGGGTGGTTCAGTCGGGCGGGGTTTTCTTTAACCTAAAATGTCACACAAATTAGGATTTTATTCTAAAATGTGTGGCATTTTGTTAGGACAGATTTTAAGCCCAAAACGGCTGGTTTTACATGATTAAAGAAACATGTATCTCAACAAAGAGAAAACAAATAAAAAAATCGCAAAAAGTGGGTCGGTTGTACCCGTAAAACAGGGTGTGTTTTTTGTCACCTTACTGATATTAATTTTAATAGTTTTATATAACTTGCTCTCAAAAGTATGTAATTCAGGAATTTAATAAATATTATTACCAATAACACTTTAATAGATTGAGCCAAATAAAATGCAATTCCAAAATATTCACACCAAACTGGTAAAACATCCCACTTATTTGACCTTCACAAAAATAAAAACAAAAGTCCTTTATTTCATTTATACCCACATATCCTCCCTTGCAAACAGGAGGTGCAAGTTCAAGATACTAGCACAATCTACTATTTTATTTTCATCAAAAAGTGAATTTCCCACCTCATAGCATACAACATTTACCTGATATCAAATGCTGCCCCAATCATTTTTGTGACTGTAGACCCCATCGTGTAAGTGGACAGTGTATCCATAAATGACCAACTCTCAAATCCAACTTGGTAATTATCATTACATTTGTCCAGACTGAAGCTACTTTGAAGATTGAAAGTCTTGATACTGAAATTAATAGCACTACAGCATGTGATCTGGAGGCAACTGTCATCAATGGTGCATGATAGCATATTCATAAGATAGGGTAGGTTGATTTCTGGGCAATCTGTGAAAAGAATGTGAAATCAAATAAAAAGTTACGGTAATAATAAAATAATATCTATAAAGTGTCAAAGACTCTAAATATACACCTAGCAACAAAAGTCTCGGACTAGGTGCTTTGAGGTTGGCTAATTCAAAATAGGTAATCGGTACCAAAAATCTGAGATAGACATTAAATGAGCCAATTTCTTCTCCGCAGTTTGATAACTCATTCAACAAAATCGAATGGATACTTATTAGTTATGGCGGTTTCAATGACCGCGCATAACAACAGCAAAGTTGCACTAGGTATAGGAAATCATTGAATTTACAATAAGTACATCCCCATCAAATCAACCTTGCACCTCCGCCAATATGCAAGAGGTGACACATTTGCTGAAACCGATTATAGTATAAGAAGTGATTCTGCTATTATGTGTACTGTTTTTCACCATGGAAATTTGGTAATTTCTTAATTACTAAACTGTCTACGAATTTCAAAATTGTTTGTGCATTCAGGGAGTTACTTTGTAGATTTGTAAATTTTAGCCGAATTATGGGTCAACATTTTTGCATCTTGAGAAATTCTTGTATCTTATATCCATACCAATATGTGTGCCAGAAATGGCTGTTTTGTGAAGTTTGTAACAATAAAATCCTTTACAAACCCCGCTTATAAAGGAAAGTACAAAAACCTCTACGGGTCCGGTCAACCAATTTTTTTTGTTTAAACATTTTTGAAAATATTTGCAATTTTTTTTCAAAATCTTTTTTTTTTAGATTTATTTTTATTTTTAATATTCAATAAGTAAATGATTTGATATAACAAAGGTGCACAGATGCTGTGAGATTATTTGAATTGATGACAGAATATGAATCAAGACAATATATCATTGTTAAATAATCAAGTTGTATTCTTTTTCAAAATCAATGATGTTCTTGCTCTCCTATTCTTAGTTTTTATCCCCTATTTGTTATAAGGCCATGTGTTTTGAACTGATCACCCAAAAAGGGTGGCGGCGTTGCATTTTTGGTGACGAATCATCCATCTCTCTTTATTAACTCAACAACTATATGTGGTAGAGCTATGGTTTAGGTGTCATTTGAAAGCTTATTTATCTAGCTACACCGTGTGAATAAATCAGGTATTTCTATAACTGTTTGGCTGAGATATGATCGATTATACTTCAAAAGTCAGGGGTGGCGGTGGCGGCGGTGGCGGTGGCGGCGGTGGCGTCGTGTACAATCTCTATGGGGAATATAGAAAATGTTCCCAATTCTACGTTCAAATTACAATAACTCCTCATTTCTGTATGGTACAACCATGATTTTGCTCTCATTTTATCGATTGTTTTATATTCTATAAGTTTCTGTTTCAACAAACGTGTCAACTCTTACGTAACAGTTGTAATCACGAATCGATTGCATTGTCTTTGGCTTTTTCCCTATTCACTACACAGTAAACTTGCCCTAATTCATCGGTTTTACATACATGACTATAACAACAAAATTATTCAACCGATTATAGCAAAATTATACATTTTTGGAAAGCTCTCGAATAGGGGAATTCAGAAATCTTGCTTAAAATAGGATAGGGTGAATAGCCAAAAAAATATATGTGTAAACTCTAATAAATTTGAAATGTAAACGTTTGTGCTCATTTACTTCCCGATATAGTATATTTCAACAAGTTACACTTGACAACCATTATGTTCTGATGGGTAAATTGCATGAGGAACTAATATGCACAGTAAAATGATGATTGGGATAGGAATAAAAAAAATATTGAGCTTTAATCAAAATATGAAAAAAATCGATATTTTTTGAACATTCTTAATCACAACATGTTACCATTAGGTCTTATGCAAATTCCAATCACATATTTAGATTTCTTGTGAGATTACCGTTCAGAAAATATATACTTTTTATAGGGTAGAACAAGTAGTTATTGCGATATGCTAATTCGAATCTCAGATGGTGTAAAATGTAAAAATCTGGACATGCAACGGGAAGGGTGGCGAGTTCAAAACACATGGCCTTAAACACAAAGAACAAAGAAAAACAAATCCCCTCGCGACTTCAAGTCAGTTGGGCGTAGTATTACTTTTTCAAATGTGATAAATGAACGTGGCAACAGGGTATCAATCCGGCAACACTCGACTTCTTAAATCAGGTGGTTGTTAGAATAAAGATTATGTTACTCAATCATGAAGTTAGTTTGGACAAATAATCTAGCACCTTGATGTATATAGTTCTACTAAACCTTTTACTTTTTTCATTGTTGAAATCAGTATAATTAGGACGATTTTTCTTTACAATGAGCCAAAAAAATATAGGCTCATTACCATGGCAACAGAGGATAGCTGAATGTTTAAATACAATATATTTATATAACTATTGAGGCAAAATCTAAGGAGTTTGTCAACCTGAAAGAAATCGCTCTTAAAACATCAGTCTACACTCTAAATGCTGCTACGCTTACTTGGATTTATCATTGCTATTGCTGGGATTGTACATTCAGACCCTGTTAGATGTTCCTGAAATTGGAAATAAAAGGTTTACAACATTTATTTATAATCCAGTTTCACACACATTAAATGCATTCTTTAGGGTTTTGAACTTAACGTGTATCTTCAAATTAATCAATTGAAAGTGTTGAGTTTTAGATACTAATCTTAATTTAGCTGCACATCAACGCTAGAGTAAAACGCTTCTATCTAAAAAGTTTGACATGAAATATACGAGGGTCATTCAATAAGTTCTACCTCCTCACTCATAACATCGCTATATGAATGTCAGCCTTATGACATTAGTCATGATTATAGCTCTGAATCATAGTTACACATTTATAGTAAATGCTAATTGATACCTATTTCACTTTTGTCATGATGCAATCAAAGCCAGAGAGAGATTTTGGACAACGGACACGGAAAATGACCCCAAAGATAAATACATGGGTTTTTTTCGTTTTCTCTCCATATTGTATGATTAGGTATAACCGCCCGATTTAAATACTGAAAATAGAGAACAATGGGTGATTTCTGAATATAATGCTATATTTTCATGTATAAATCAGATTGTAGGCAATATTAACCTTTGTAGCTTGCAAATAATGTAATATCGACTCAAATGTATTGCTTTGCCTTTAGCATACTGGAAAACTGCTATTCAGTCAAATGTTCGTTGTCACAAGTCAAGCCACAGTGATACCTCGAATGTTAAATCTTAACATGATAGTAACTGTATCAGTTTTTCCTTATATGCAACATTTAGAATAGTTAATCAGGTAATCAGTGATAGAAAAATATATCTTCGAGAGACTTGAATTATATCCATTTAGTTCTGTATAATGAAAATCTCTTAGTTCCTATGAAAATCAAATATGACTTTTGCAGCGTTTCTCTAGGGTAGGGTTAATAATTGATGGCTGTCCTGGTCTGGTTCTGGCTAATTAGAGGGCATTTTCCGCCAAGAAATCAGTCACTTGTATTGTTTAAAGAGATATTTGTAACTTAGAATGATTGTAATTGACCGATAGGTACATTTTGTCTCTTAGAATGGGCCAAATGAATAGCACTTAGGAGACATTTGGCTTTTTTATACCCGTTTCCGTCGCACTAAATGGAAGTTTGGTTATTACTGCATATCCAGAAATGTCCAATGAGCATTCAGACCAATTTAATATGATCTTGTAGCTGAGATTCAAAGCTTCAATTGTGGAATATTTCATACGACTGGCTTGTATAATAGCGAAGTTATTAGGTAGGAGGTAGAACTTATTGAATGACCCTCGTATACATTAATAATTCATCAAATGGTTACGTTATTCCTCCCAGAAAATAGTGATAAGAGAGAGAGAAAAAACATTGATAAGAAAATTTAATACTGGGCAATCTTTTGATAAAAGAGAAAATGTGTTTCTTGAATGTGTCTATCAAATACAACAGACTGCAAACAAATCAATGTGGCAACTGTTTTAAACCATCTCTTTACAATATTCTGCATGACCTAAAGCATTTACCTTAACTCCAACTGCCTCAAACACCACATTGTATGCTCCCGTTCCTGCATCCATTCCGAGTGAACCGATGAAGCATGAGAGAGTCTCACATGACACAGCTGAAAGGTCAAATGCATCGCAAGATGTGGGCATAGGGAATATGGTACTGGACATCAAGGTGTATGTGCTGGATTCATCTGCCAACTCTATACTGGCATCAATGGATAGCAAGGTGCTGCTCATTTTATTCACAACAAAGCTGATAAAATAAAAGAGGAATACATCTGTTGGTGTAAACTATATTTAGTGTTAGTCAAAAATAAGTTGATCAGAATTTGACCTACCAATACATTAGGTAGAAGCATGTAGACTGATATTGGGTTCGATCATGATTTTAGGAATAATTTAGATACTTTTTTCGAACCACTGTGTTTAAGCTCCGTAGCTTTCCAGGTCATCACGACCCATACATTCAGCGTAGTGTTTTCAGGACACTGACACCGACCCTCAACCGAGACACCGGCTACGACCTACCTGCCATCTACGATGACCTGCTGTCATGTGATCGCCCAAAAGGTGGCCATGTGACAAGTGGAGGGAAGTAAACACTACGCTGAATGAAGGGGTCGTGATGACCTCGAAAGCTACGGAGCTCAAACACAATGGTTCGAATAAGGTATCTAAATTATTCCTAATACATTTGGTGTCTTCTAGTTATACCTGTTTTAATAAAAGCACCCACTATGGCTGCTGTCCACAGAATTCTAATCCTTTAAAGCTATCAGTCTATGTGAGTAACAAAGAGTGCACAGATTCATTCATCTTCAAAAGGGATTAACACCCAGGAGTTTTAAACACAGAGTTGAATTTGATTGATAAGGTCAATAATCGGTGGTTAAGATTAGTGGATATGAGAAGTTATATGCCTTGTTTACCAATATGACTCATTTTTCTTAATGAAGACAACTCGTACACTTTTTTAGTAGTTATGAACCAATCAGAAAGCAGGAAACTGATATGCGGAGCTCTTTGAAAGTGTCTAAATACACTCAGCATGCACGCCATACAGTGCTCGCCCCACGCTTTTTGTATTGATATGTTGTTCAGGCGGCTCTGGTTAACCATTTTTTACTGCAGGCTTAGCAAAACCTATTTTAATAGGTTTTGCTAACACCTGCAGTAAACATGTTATATTTATTATTAGTATGCACAAAATTGTGGATTTTGATTATTTACCCTGTCATGTAGGATATAGATCAATACAGGCATGTTTTGTTTCTCAAAAAATTACAAAAATCAATGCACTTGTGTCTTGTGATAATGCTAATAGCACTCAACCAACACGCATGCATTATAATTTTCTCGAAACAACACATACGCATCTATAATTGATGTTTACTTACTGATAAACCAATGCATCACTAATAGGTAGATCCATCTCAGTACCCCAGGTGTAAGAAAAAAGTGTGATGTTAAAGTACCATTTGTCGATGCCAACACTCAGCTTGTAATTACAGACGTCTAGTCTCATCCAAGCCAATGTTGATAGCTGTGACATGCCTAAGTCTACACAACATTCGATTCCTAGGCAGTCATCATATAGAAGACATTGGGTAGAGCTTGGATAGGTTGGTAGTGTGACTACAGGACATGCTATGTGATAAAGAAATAATGAAGACATTCATTAGAATTATCATTCATGATATTACCAATTCATGCCAACTCTCATACACACACACACAATAATTTATCCTGTGGTTGTAGGTGACATACCTGAATTAGAGAATAAAACATGGACATTGTAGTTTTGCTGCTGAACTATGGTGTGATAATGAATGAGCAGATTCATATATTGAGTAGTGGGTGATTTGAGCACATGTATCATTTATTTGTTAATGTAAAATTAATCTATTTTCTTAACTACATCTTCAACATGAAAACAAATATCCGATATATTAATAAAATAAACAAATCTGGCGAGTTGTTTACTTCTTTTTTCAGCATGATAAGCTGCTTTCAATCGCATATATGCACACTGCGCCCTGTCAAAAATGAACGCACAGCACTTGCAACACAGAGTTCTTGAAGTGAATACAGAATGCAAAATAAAGTTATCGTGAATGATGATGTAATTGTTATCCATTACGACTTGGTAATCAGCAGCAAAGAACTAAGATCAAATAAGACTTACCAGCAGCATTGGGTTGTGGTAAGACACATTCTGACAGGTTGAGATAATCCTGAATGCAAAACAAATATTGTATCATTAGTATAACATTAGGCTAGTCATACATTTTACTGGCAATAGAATGTGGCCTTCTAGATTGAATCTTTTATGCTCCACGTGTACATGGTTTATCAATGCCAATTACAAGCAAGGACTCTGCTTTTCATATCATATTATAATTAATATTATCTTTTTCAAGCATGAGGTTTCAGTGGTTATATATAAAACAAGGACTGTCAAAAAGCATGCTTATTCTGTGTCCACTTGGATATGAACCTCTATAAAGCAAGTCACTTTTATTATGACGGAATCTTTTAACTACTAAAAGAGTCAGACATGATTCACAGAAAATGACAATGAGGGTGCATCAACACCATATCAACCACATCAATATCACTATAACAAACTCACTTCAATATCATCATCCACAGCATCTCCATCATTGCAGGGTTTCACTATGGCACCGCTAACAATAGGAAAGGCAGGATCACAAACGTTATCTATGCATACTAGTATGTCTAGATCTACCATGTAGCCTTCATTAGGTTGTATTTGTGTTACTTTATATCTGAATTCAAAGAGAGATAAATGAATAGTATAACAAAACAATGACAATAACGGAAATATCAACATTTATTCTCACATTATCAACAATATCCCTCATATTGCATCTTTTGTTCTAATTATCACTTTTCAAGTATTGTGCAAGCAAACAAATTTGAAAGTGCAAAAATGTAATTTTGCAGTGAAAGTAATTTAGTCTACTTATCTGCCACAAAAAGACCAACAATCAACTCTAAGCCCTCTGTCTGGATGAGCGTGTGATTTCAACAATGAATCAAACTGTACATGTAAATTCAATCCAATAAGCCTTATCGCCAATCGAAAAAAAATCCATTGATTATCCTTTTCTGATGCATTGTAGGATCCAGAATGGGGCAGATTTCGCACTTTTGCGATCCCACAATGCAACAGAAAAGGATAATCAAAGGCCTTTTTTTCGATTCGCGATAAACCTTATCCTGTGTAAAATGTTCCAATCTCTGCCGACTTATGTTTCTAGTGTGATAGAAGACGATTTATTAGAGCAAACTTACTCATTTCAAACAGAAAGTAATTTTAATCTTAATTTATCTTAATTTTAAAATGTTACCCTAATTTTCGAGATTTTAGGAGGGTATCACAATATTTTGTTTGCCTAATAGTCATGCAAATGACTATTATTCTCATCACATTTCTGTCCCAACTTTACTCACCTTATTCTTATTTCATCACTGACATCAAAGTGTTGGTATGTCCCAAATTGATTAGGAGAAGACAACATATCCAACTTTGAGCTGAGGCCTAAAGTCAGAGTTAGTGAGGGTGCACAGGGATCAAGTACAAATGAGACGGTGCTAGCAATATGAGCTAGTTTGAAATCTAGGCTGGCACAGCATCTTACTCCATAGCACATCTCATCTACGTGTTTGCATGACAGCATAGTGTTGACCCTCAGTGGAAGAAGTGGACACTCTGAAATGAAATGATGTGTGTGATAGTGTGGTTATTAGTTTGTCTTGGGTAGTACCATCACATTTGGTAAGATTAACACAATTGGAATTGACATAAATGATTTGGCAAAAAAGAATAATAACGGTCTACACTCTGTACTAGCTAAATACAAGTGCAGTGGGTTATGGCGAAAGGAACATGAAAAATTGGTCAATCAACCCTAACCCCGGCAGAGGGATTTTGGTGTGGAACGGGGGAAGGGGGAAAAATCTCAGGATTTTGAACAAAGAAACCGCCATAGTCCGAACGATTTAAACCACGGACCTTCCGCACGTCAGCTCCTACCAATAGAGCTAACACGCCAGAGCTGACCTGCTGGGCAGCAATTCGGTGTGCACATATGAGCTTGGTCGATGACGTCATTCAAATCAATGTCAAAGCATGCGCTTGGGGAGAGGATTTTGCATAGTAATTTGTAGTATTTACGAGGGGTTTAGGGTTAACATTTGAAGAAATTTATTGATGAAATGATAATGACACAATTATCTGTCTCAATTAGATATAGTGATTTTTAATACTACATTATAGACCATTTCAAATCCGAAAATATTCCATCGGTTCCGAATGCTTCCAATTAGCCGAGTGATTTGACGCTCGGTTACAGGACCTGTCAGCTCACAGGTCATGTCCATGTGCCGGAAACATGTTTTTCACCCGTCTGCCCGGGTGGTAGATTGCGCTGGTGTTGGTGATAGATTGTATCTCTCACAAAGTTGATGTTGCGGCATTTCAGTAACAAAAACGGTGAGATGAACGAGATTTGTGGTAATATTTTCAATTTTTAACGTCTGCTCCATACATTTACCGGTCAACGCCTTTGTCGATTAAAAACCAAAATAGTCTTGTTCCACGGTTTACTTCCCATGTGTGCATGCGTGTATGTAAACATAGTAAATCACTAGGCGGACAACCAACTAGGGCAATGCTATGAATGCGATCAACTGTTGCGAAGAACGCACAACGCACCTACTCCACGTGACCTGTTTTTCGAAGATTTCCATCTCAATTTGAAATGGTCTATACCATTTGTGATATTGTGCTAAGTTTATCAACTGCAACAGAGCCGCAAGGATTAAAAAATAACAACAATATCTTTAACCCCCCGCTATCGAGTCTTCGTCCACCACCGCCTGAAGCCATCAACAGCGCCGCCCTTCACATGAAAGGCAAGCGAGTTGCAGCCAGAAAGCTTCCCCAAAGGTAAACTTATTTAGAGTTGTGAGTAAAAATAGTCTACAAATAATATCTTTAAAAGCCACCATAACTATATTATCACATTCATCTCATATCCAAAATATAATATAACTGGTTTTTGATTACGTACTGTTTTCTTGTATGGCTAAAAGCTCCAGGTCGCATTGATCACTTGCTGAAATATATTGCTGAAATGACAACAACAAAACCACAATAATCATTAAATTTCTAGCACTCATTAATCAATGACCTTTTTGGCCCCTAAATTGCATCAGATTTTGCTTCCATTTCAAGGCAATCAAACTGAAAATATAAAAAGATGCACACAAAATATATTACTACTTCATAAAACAGAGGAGCTTTCACAAGCTTTTTTAAATTATCATTTTATACCCGTAGGTCCACTCTTACCAGACTGATCCTTTGGAATATATCAACCTGTTCAATGGGTCTGATTTAAAAACTACAAACTTGATTATTACATACATTTCAGTAATAATGTGTAATTTTTTAGTTTTATCATAGCTACAAATTAATAAAATAGCAAACATAATTACCCAACGACAATTTATCCACTAATTAATGCTAAATTAAATTAATTAACTAATGAATTAATCAATTAATTCCTTTATTTTTAAAATGGCACGATCAATAATTAAATGCCACGGTAATTATTTAGTTAGCTATCTTTTGAACATGATTTACCAAGAATGAGTTTGTCCTTTTTTATGTTAATCAGTCACTGGGCGGAAAACTGCTAATTTCGTGAACTATTTAATTTTGCAAAAATTGCTAGTGCTTAAATTCGCGAAAATAATTACCCCTAAAAATGGCAGTATTTATAATGATATTTTTGTATGGTTTCGAATCGCAAAAATTAAGTATCCACAAAATTGAAGCAATTCACAAAAATAACTACCTGCAAAATTAATTTATCACTGCATTTCCAGATTTGGAAATATAACCTGATTTCCAGATTTGGTCATTTGCCTGGACTGTTTAAGATGCCTTTTGATTTTATTGACATATTTGTGATGTTTGTTCGTTTGATTTGGCCAATAAAACAACTTGTTGCCAAAAGAAAGTGAGATTGTTTGCTTCCTGATTGTCTGCTTGGGTCCGACAAAAAATATTGTAAGGAGAATACAACACCAGTTAAAAAAAAGGAGTGGAAACCCTCTACCAGCAAAAAAGTATACTTACATCAAGTTTCAAACTTCTCAACAGCAATGTCTGCGCTTCTATGGGTGCTTGTGAACCGAGATACGAGATGAAACCAGAAACGCTACCACCACCAGGTAGTATGACTAACATATTAGGATCGCATGGTTGGCTGCTTATCTCAGTGGCATCCAAAATAATCCATTCAGTGCACTCATCAATCTCCACACAGAACTCAATACTGAGCCACAGTTTGAAACTTTGCGCAAGTTTTTCAATCTCCAGCCTGGGACAGCATAGTTAATTTAAAGAGAAACACAAGAATTTAAAGCTTCAAAATGTGATATCATTGTGCCAGTGAATCATAGCATGTGACAAATTGAGTGAAACTGTCCACAATAGCTGGTGTATGCACAGTGAATCAAAAGTCCAAATTTGAAAAGCCTTTAACAGGGTTCCCAGCATTTCACAAGACCAAAATTCCCTGAGTTTTCCCTGACAAATTTATATTATTCCCTGAGAAAATATTTTCACTTTATCGGAAGTTGGGAAGGCAATAATTATGTGGATTGGTTATTATCATATATAGCAGCTGGGATACTGATCAATACACATAATACCAATCCTGGCCTTCCTGGCCTTAATGAATCAATCAGGGTATATTGTCTCTCTCTGGGGATGAACAACAAATATATGATGTAAGCATTTGATGCATAAATACATTATGTTATGTATAATGTGTATGTTATGTTATGCCAAATCTTGTTTGGAACATTTAGTTTGAGCAAACAATGCTGTTTCTGAATCCAGAGATGTCTCATTTTACACTTTACACTTTTTTCAAAGCCTCGGACAGTTTGTTAACAATGTCCTTCTGCTTCTTGATGTCAGCCTCCATTTGGCTGGCTTTATGTCTCAGAGCGTTTGACTTGGCAAGAAGGGTGAAGTTGTTTTTGTGTTCTGCCTGTAGTGCCTGTTTGTCAGCATCTCCAGTTAGTGATGCAGCTGTTTGCTCATACTTCTTCAGCTTCTTCTTTGCCTCACTCAGCTCATCTTCTTCTGCAGCCCTCTTTTTCAATTTTCCTTGCTTCTCTGTTTCTATCTTTTGATCCTGCAGGAAGGCAGAGTACCTTCCATAAGCATAACTGCATGATTGCATTAGCCCTGGGGTAATCTCGAATTTAGCAACAGGAATTTCTGAAAGAATAACTGTGTCATATATCCCTCTTTGTGCCACCAAGGACTGTGTCTTGAGATTTGGTACTAGACTTTTACTGTTGATGGAGAACCCACGTTCCACTGATGCTTGACCATGACAAACAGTCAAGAGGAGCTGCATCAGTGCCCATAATTCCTTCAGATCCTGGTTCTCTGCCAGGCCAATGACTGAATGAAAGAAGGTATCCACTCGCTCTGTATCTACTGCAAAGCTCTCACATTGTACCTTGAATCTTCGTTGAAGAAGTTCCAGTAGATCCCTGAACTGACGCAGTAGTTCATCACATTCACGGGTTTGTCTATGCCCCTCCCCACACTGCACCGTAGGTTCGCATCAAGCCAATCACAGCTCGCATGTCCGTATGCTTGATAGGGCACAGCAGCCACCCAATTCCAACTATGTCCTTAAAGGGGAGCTACCCCTGTGAGTTACTAGCCACATCCAGTTCTCTTGGGAATTTGACAAGGTTACAATTTCTCCATGTTAACTCTGTACAGTCTGTCATCAAGTGAACAGGTGTATGACCAGTTCGTCTGTGGCGAACTATTAAAGTGGTAGGCCAGCTTTAACTATAATAACAAGTTCTAGACACCTCACATATCTGCAATCAAGCCTTTTGTTAAGAAGGTCTTGAGCAGGAGCTATACTTTTTTAACAATTTTGACAAAAAATGGCTACTGGTCCTATACTTTACTGTGCAAAGTTTGAAAAAACCAGAAGCCAACACTTGGCAACAAGTGGGTAACAAACTCTTGGGTTCTAACTTAACAATAGGCTTGTCTGCAATGTTAGCTCTGGAGGCAAGGGGCGCTATCCCTTTGGGCTTTTTATTGTACAAATTGAGTGTTTTGGACATTTTATATTTCATTCTCATTATTAAAGCAACTTCCATATTCATTGCCTGGAAATGTGTTTTAAGTCACACTACATATGCACACAAAAAAGCCATAAACCATAAAACATAAAACTTAGACAGAAAAATACCAAAATAATTACCCACTTGAGCCATCAAATTCCCTGATTTGTCCCTGAGTTTCTGTATTTTTTTCAAATTCCCTGAGTTTTCCCTGTCTGGAAAAAGTTATTTTGATTTCCCCTGATTTCCCTGATTTCCCTGAGTGGCTGGGAACCCTGTTTAACTAATCAAAATTAACTGTAAAAGGAATTATAAGCTCTGTGCCATTGTGTCAGTGAAATTGAATTATAGCCATGATGAATTGCAGGAAACTGCCCACTCGGCCAAAGAGTACATGGATGGTGTATTTGGTTTCAATCAATGACACTGGCATTGACCAAATTTATGTTGTGGATTATCTTACGTCATCACATGCATATGCATGACTTTTATGCCAGAAAATCAATGTGATGATGTGATTTGCGAATATCTGCATCTATGGATGAGTTGTGTGAAGCCCGTTGATGCAGGGAACCAGCATAACATTTCACCTCCATGACATGCAAAATCTTCATGATATTGATATGCATTGATAATGCGGGTTGTCAAAGGTGTTTTGAAATAAGCCAAGGGCTAAATATCAAGATTTCCCTAATTGAAATAGGTTTTACCTAGTTCTTTAATACTTACCCACTTGTTCTTTACTTTTGGTAAACCTCGGGCACTGGCCCCGCTATCGCCCATTATTTCGATTTTTATCGAAACGCCCATCCCTAGATGGCCACCGATAATCGGTGCGCCGATCCTATCTCCAGTTTCTTTTGATCACATCTAAGAACTCTTTTGGAGTATGAGCAGTTGTGGGGATGGTTGGGCGGGAATCCCAAGTGGGTAAGTATTAAAGAACTAAGTAAAACCTATTTCAATTAGGGAAATCTTGATTTCCCGTCATTCTTTAATACTACCCACTTGTTCTTTACTTTTGGTATGGACTTCGCAGCCTTCTGGCGGCGGGTTCTGCCATACTCCAATATAGTTTGCTAGCAATATACTCTCAATCTGCCAACTGAGGCAACAACAACGCGGTTGCCCTTTTAATTTTTTTTTTTTTAATTTTTTTAATTTTTTTTTTTATCTGTCTTTTTCAATTAAAGAACTAACATCCACATAGCTTTTAAAAACATTCACCTAGTGGACATTAATACATTCATAAGGACTTAATAGCCTTAAACTATTTCTAGCCATTTCTTAAAAATCTATTTACATGATGCGATCTAGAAATCTACCAGCATCTTCTGTGTGCACTTCTCATACACTAAAGTAAGTAATTAGGCCTACTGAAAGTGATGCATCTACTTCCAGATCCATTTTAAACTTTATATAGTTAAATATTGTCTGCGCTGCTTTTAAGTTGCACAAGAATCACTGTCTTGAGCGCAGCGGATTAAATATGACGTTCGACTTTCGTTTTGCGGGAGCTCTTTTATGACATAATTTCCATAGCGTTACGACGTGGTAAATTGCGAGCGTTTCCGGGATCAAATATGATATGGCCTATAACTTGGTTTTTGGGTAATGAGAACAAAAAAGAGTGTTAGAATAGTCAAAGAATAGCATAAATCTTCTTAAAAATCATAAATTCACTAAGTTTCATTGCACCCTCACGGTGCTCTCACCAAAAAATAAATGCTGTGTGTAGTGTATACAGTCAACATGCCTATATACCTGAAAAGTATCGCTAAAATGCAAGAACTAAAAAATGCTTTAAAACACCCCAAAAATTAATTTAAATGTGTTTCAAGGGGTCTGACAGTTAGAGATTTATATATAAGTTAATATTCTTGAGTTTCATTGAATTTAGTTAAAGAATATCAAATTTATAGCCATTTTCCAGACGCTCAATAAATTCTGAGGATGAGCTCAGGCGAGATCAAATATGACCCTTACGAGACATTGTTTTTATTCTGTGAGAGTCAATCATATCTCAATCATCGTTTTATTTATACACAAGCTGGAATTCATTGTAACTATCAGATTTAGATTCATTTTGCTGACATAATAGAGCTGGAAGGCCTTCAAAACAAGTTTTGAAAGGCGCCAAGGGATCAAAGAAGACGCTATGGCGCTCGCATCCGAATGTTGTAACAGGTTGAATCAGACCTTTCCATCTTAATAGGGGCTATTAATATGTTCAGTTACCTTGTTTACGACTCCAACATTTATAAAACAGTCCAATGAAAACAAATAATGAATTATTTGTGTAGTTTTTAATTTGGCGAAAATGATGAAGAGCGCGGAATTGCCCGCCCTCTGTTGTCGGCAGTCAATTCGTCATAAATATTTAGTTAAATACAACTATAAATACATTTTAATGTACGCATTTGTAATGTTAGATGTGAAATATAATATTTTTAATCATCTACAAAATTTACAATAATAAATAATAAAGAAACAACTACATTAAGACTGATAATATGGGCACCCCTAAAGCAATATTATTTGACGAGGCGGCGCCCCGACCAGGTTTATGATCTACGCCGCAGTAAAGTTAGCAAAGTTACCCAACTTTGAACGGTGTTTATGATTCTTTTGACTGGTTTTGATGGTTCTAGTCTCCAGTATAGTACCGGCTGCACCCCATAATACATAGAAATCGGCTTTTTATGCTTGAATGTACTGATATAATCAAAATAACTTACTTTGAAATATGGTCATTTTGGCATTTTTGCATAAACCGAAAATGGTGAAAATATGTATATTTGTTAATTGTATGCTCTAGATATTCGTTGAATGGTGTCACATACACAAGAAGGCCACCCCAGACCATTCCATGGACAAAAAAACTGAAATAAACCAACATATTCGATATGATTTGCGTTTTTTGGTTAATCATGCCGGGCGGGGAGGCCACTTTCAAAGCCCAATTTAAACCCCCAAACTGAACCAGACACATCAGTTTGCTTGTAATATTCGACACCAAGGTTCAGCACGGCTTTCTAGCTCCGGGAGGTGTCTGAAAAATGTTTTGAGTTGATTTAATCTGCATTTCAGTGGCAGTTTAAAATAGTGTTGAATGTCGAATTGCATTTTTTGGCGAAAACCGGGTCAGCACACTTCTGGAGATAACCCAGTCATTAAAATAAAACGGTAGTTCGTAGGACTGATGGTTTTTGGAGCTGAATGAACGTTAAATTTACGATTTGAAGCGTTTAATGTTTATTTGTTCCATAATTCAATGGGTATAGTATTTGTCAGAATTGTAATAAAAGGGTGATTTAAACTCTCGATTTTTTAGGGGCATTAAAAGTCCTTGGCGAGCGCTTGCTTCGCTGATTTCCACGTCATTAATTGAAATGCCATTAGAGACAAGCCATCGGGAACATTTTTTTCGTTATTTTGGTTTGGGAAATCAGTGCCAGAGGTGTAGTGATGCAGCGGCCGGTTGTAGACGGGGTTGTAGTGACGTGACGGAGAAATCTCATAAGCAAAGGCACCTGAATTACACATTTAAATCTTTCTGGCAACTAATAAGGTAAGTAGAACTTCGTTAAGTACATCTTGCTTCAACCAGGGGCCCGTACTAATAATTTTGAGCTGAACAATTTAGGCCTACGAGGCTATTACGTATACAATTACAACCATAATTTAGTCACCAGGCAAGCAATTAATACTAGCTCGTTCACGTAGTCGTAGCGTATACTAAATTATAAATACGTTCCTTCAGCAGTTATCGTATCGGGCAAACTCTGAGCCACCTCGGACTAGAAATTGCAAGCAACAAGCAATGCAATGAGTAAGTGGCCGCCCATATTATGCCCGTAGGCGTAGTAATGTAGAAAGGCTTCGTTGGCATGCCTGACAATATCATGTCATGAGATTAACTTTCCCGGGGCCCGGGTGCTCAGTACAGTGGTCATCAAGGGCCAAAAAGGGCCAGGGGTATCATCATGTGCATCCAACGCTCTATTGCCACTTCGTCCAATGCCATTTCGTCCATTAACCAGTTCGTCCAATGTCATTTCGTCCAATGCCATTTCGTCCATTAGTCACTTGGTCCAATAACCACTTGGTCCAATAGCCATTTCGTCCAATGTCATTTCGTCCAATAGCCACTTCGTCCACTGTCACTTCGTCCAATAGCCACTTCGTCCAATAGCCATTTCGTCCATTCCCACTTCGTCCAATAGCCATTTCGGCCAGTACCAGTTCGTCCAATGGCCATTTCGTCCATAGTCATTTCGTCCATAGCCATTTTGTCCAATAACTAATTCGTCCAATAACCAATTCGTCCAATAACCAATTCGTCCAATAACCAATTCGTCCAATAACCATTTCGTCCAATAACCATTTCGTCCAATAGCCATTTCGTCCAATAGCCATTTCGTCCAATAGCCATTTCGTCCAATAACCATTTCGTCCAATAACCATTTCGTCCAATAGCCAATAAATCATTACGTGAGATAAATAATAATCATTACTAGTTACAAAAGAAGGACCTTTGATTGGATTTTTCAAAGAACGAATTTAAAAAAAGAACATTTGTTATTATACCTGTACACTTCAGTACTACATACAAACGTGTACAAATGCAATTAGTGTAAGGTACCAGCCCGGCACCAAGTCTATGGTGTAATACAATGAGTTGTCCTTTATTCTACTGTACAGTTACATTAACCCTAACCCACCCGGTGGATTTTCCAACGAAATTTTGTTCAAGCGAAAAAAGCACACACAACAAGAGGTGCCACGCCCCGGGGTTTGAACCCACGACCTCTCGGTTGGCGGGCGGACGTTCTACCAACTGCGCCACGGGGGAAGCTGTGCTGGGCGAGTGTATTCGCCCAGCTATATAGCCCGGGGCCATTATTTCACACAAAAACCTCAGCACCAGGTGGAACCGACAGGCTGGGAAATGGGATTTCATGGGATCCGGGGCTGTAAGGGTTAAGCCCTTTATCGCTTGCTTACATTTATCGTGGTGTTTAGAATTACCTCACGTCCCCTATTTGTTCATAAACGTGGGCCTAGTCTTACAAGTATGCATGTCCCATATGGCCAACCTGAGAAAAAAACAAATCACCTGTTGCCATTGATGTACATAATTATAGCCTACAAATTGACATGATGCGACAAATTATACCCCATATTATATTAAGTTAAGATACCCTTAAAGTTCTCGAAAATATTGGTGATTGATACCTTTAGCACGGGCTGACCTTGTATGTACCGCGTTTTGGTTCACACGGATGATTACAACATTTAATATGTGACTGACCTCCCCCCCCCCCCCCCCCCCCTCTAGCTCTGGATTTTGGACATTAACACCAACATTACAAATTAAAAGCTGGCTTTGAATGATAAAATAAAGCAGAGAAATTACGATTTTGTTTTGGGAGAGACTGAAAGTTTGTATATTTTTAGTGCCTCCCTCCAATTAGGGCTTCCAAGGGCTTCAAAACCTTATGTAAGCATTTGGATTGTGTAACAACGATTATGAGCTGCGCGGATCTGATCTCATGTACCGGAACGATCACGATGCCTGATCTCATTGTAAAGATGTTTTTTTGTTTCATATTTGCTTCTTATAGTTATTTACTGTTTGCTTCTGATTGTTTGTTATTTGTTGGTTGCTTGTTGTTGTTTGGACGAAATGGCTATTGGACGAAATGGTTATTGGACGAAATGGTTATTGGACGAAATGGTTATTGGACGAAATGGTCATTGGACGAATTGGTTATTGGACGAAATGGTTATTGGACGAAATGGGTATTGGACAAAATGGGTATGGACGAAATGGTTATTGGACGAAATGGTTATTGGACGAAATGGTCATTGGACGAATTGGTTATTGGACGAAATGGTTATTGGACGAAATGGGTATTGGACAAAATGGGTATGGACGAAATGGTTATTGGACGAAATGGGTATTGGACGAAGTGGGAATGGACGAAGTGGTTATTGGACGAAATGGCTATGGACGAAATGGCCATTGGACAAAATGGGTATGGACGAAATGGGTATGGACCAAGTGGCTATTGGACCAAGTGGTATTTGGACCAATTGGCTATTGGACCAAGTGGCTATTGGACCAAGTGGATACTGGACGAAGTGGGAATGGACCAACTGGCATTGGACGAAAGGGCTATGGACGAAATGGCTAATGGACGAACTGGCATTGGACGAAATGGCAATGGGCCGTTCGGCCCATCCAACATGTCCAAGGACTTTCAAAAAGTACCCTAATGAATAAGTAATTGCATAAATGTGAACCCCTAACAAGTAGGACTTGATGGCAATGTCTTGCTAGATGTCCCGTAACGGAATTCCCCGTATGTGCGCATGCTCACAACAATTAAAATGTGTTGTATAATCAAAACAAAGAATTCTCGATCAAATCGTATACGATTCCTCAGTCAGTTTCCCATGCGACTGGGGCATATTGTGTGCGTGACCGCGTCAATCGCAACGGCAAGGGCGCAGTAAAACCGGAAGGTGTGACATTCTTGTAAACAATAGGTAATTGACCAATCACGGCCCTAATCAACAAGACCCCATGCTGGGTGATTGGACAATTATGTAAGTACGCCCGATCGCGTTGTGGTGTGGTTGTCAAGGGCTCATCACACTGCGTTCAGAATTAGGATGAACGCTGGCGTGACAGGAATAAATGTTTTGATCAAGAATTCGTTGTTTTTATTATAGTATAGTCGTCGTCAGAATACTTCGGCACTTTTTTCTGTGACAACTGCGTACAGCGTAAACACGGAGTCGGAAGTGCATTGTACTTAGAACAGCGTCACAACAGGGTTATCTTTGAGCAGTTCGACGCGTCGCGGCCCCTGTAATCCGATTGGCCGCGATTGTATCTATGGGTCATGAATGTTCCCGCCCACACGCTCAATAACTAGACGTGCGCATTGGCGGTTTTAAAAAGTGCTGAAGTATTCTGACGACGACTATAATAGTACAGGGTTTATTCCGTTTCCGTACGGGACGTCTATCAAGATACAGGCAACTTGTTTTATATACCTAAAAAGGATTAAGCAAGTAATTTCAGTATTTTCATACCCTAACTTAGATAGTTTAGGCCTTACGTACCGTACCATAAGCACGTAATTTGTAAAATTTTGAATCTTAACTAAGAACGATCAATTCAATGCACTCAAGGCCTACATAAGGGTTTGAAATATTGTGATTGAAGTCCTTGATGATTGCAGGCCTGCTTTCATTCACAGGCCTGCAACATGCTTTTCGCAGGCCTGTGACAGGCTGATGGCTATGCGTAATAACTATACAAAATGTGTTGCAGGCTTGTCATGCAGGCCTATAGTCTGTCGCAGGGCTGTCGCTATGCAGGCCTGTAGCCTGTCTCAGGGCTGTCGCTATGCAGGCCTGTAGCCTGTCTCAGGGCTGTCGCTATGCAGGCCTGTAGCCTGTCGCAGGCCTGTCATACAGCGAAAGGCCTGCGCTAATTTACATTTCGGCCAAAATACAGGCCTGTCGCAGGCTTCGTGCAGGCCTGCGGTATCCTCCCACACAGGCTAGTGGATTGCCTGTCAAATGATGTGAATGGCCTGCGTAATCCTGTAGAAAGCAGGCCATTTGATGGCTATGTGCAGGCCTTCCACTTTGGTAAGGGTAACTATTAAACACTGATTTTCCTTCAATATTTCTGGCAACGCCAAATAAGCTTGTCTTTAGCAAGCCCCAGGAGCAAGCCGTATTCTACTTTTAACATAAGCACGATACCAGCCCTCAAATTAAGAAATGGAAAGGGCAATGCAATTTCAAGCAATTTGAAAGGGGCACCAAGGCAATTCGAGGCAACTAGGTGGGGCACCGATGGCAATTGCCTTCGGTTAATTTGAGGGGTGCGCGATACCCAATGTTGCGAGGAAGACTATAAATTGGCAAGACTTGCTAAAAGTCTATGTGGCTTCTCGGAATTCCAGACAGGGTCGATGCCGGGATGAATTGCGACGGAAACAAATTGAAGAATATATCGCGGCTATTTATAAAAATTCTCATAGAATCATAGATAGAAGAAAATAAGGACCCTAAATATGTAACACCATTGTATGAAAAGTATACCCTGTTTCCTGATTGTTCTCGTTTTGATACCCTAAACATGCTTTACGTATCGTGCCCCGTCTTCAAAAACCACCCTATATAATTATGTGATTTCTTGTACGCGCTTGATCAGTCGCTTGATACCCCACGTTCAATAACCACTGAGCACCCGGGTAACTTTTGCATCGGTGGTGCAACCCGGCCTTAGAATTGTGTCACTGGACAGTGCGAGCAGTCATGGCAGTAAGTCAATCGCATTAAGAGCATATTGCTCAATTTTACGCGATAGCGACAATTAATAGCGTAGAAGAGCACAGGTGTGTGCGAGCAGTCATGGCAATCGGAATTAGGAGCATGATCGCGCTACTTTACACGATAGCGACAGTAGCATAGAAGAGCATGGGCATGTGCGATAGTGCGAGCAGTAAGGCAATCGCGTCAGGAGCATATGAGCGCGCTATTTTACGCGATCACGAGACAGTGACGTAAGCTCGTATTCTACTTATTGCATCACATAAGATACATGTACGAGTGCATAAAAGCTGCACCTGTTAAGTTACGTCACTGTCCAGAGGAAGCCAAATAGAGTATAGTGACAATAGCACAAAAGAGCACAGGTGTGTGCACTGCAGCAATAGTGCGCGCAGTAAAGGCAATCGCATTAGAGCATATGATCGCGCTATTTTACGCGATAGCGACAATCAATAGCGAAAAGAGCACGGGTGTGAGCGAGCAGTACAAGGCAATCGCATTAGAATGATCGCACGAAAGCGACAATCAATATAGCGACAACAGCGGTAGTGCGAGTTCCCGCGTTCCGACAATTAATAGCATCTGGACTAAGCATGCAGAGTTGAGCATCATTCGCGCGATTTGCGTTTTTTCTTCTGACAATCAATATAATTATATTGCGGATAACACTAATAGCACAGACGAGCAGCATTCGTGTGGAATCGTGTCATTCGTGTTTTTCTTCTGACAATCAATTAAAGCACCAATAGCACAAATGAGCGACAATAGCACAGATAGAGCGTCACTCGCGCGATTTCCGTTTTTCTTCTGACAATCATATTTAGCACACACCTATTATATGCTCTTCGGTGATATTACTGTCCGCTCTTTTATCACATGCATGCAACGTGCGTGTAAATCGGTCTATAAAATTATGTTTCAGCTAAAATCACATATTTTCTTTTTCAAACATTAAATATACATTCTAGGGTTTATTTAACGGGGTCTGGTTGGCGCATCAAATTATAAGGATTTGAAAACTGCATAATAGCGCTGTTTGTCAAGGGTTCAGGTGAACGTAATGTGACGCGCCAATGAGATCCCAACAATTATTTTTCACTTTTGTTATGTACCCAACTGGAGGGTATATATTTTCAGGGGTCATTTTGCCTTCCCTGCTCCCACCTCTATAGTGTTAATTCATCCAACAGTTTTGTATTTAAATTAAAAATATTTCTGACCAAAATTTGAAGAGAAACTATGCCGACAAACAGAATCACAAGATTTTATGGTTTCTTTTTATAGATATGGCTATTTTTTTACCACAACTGTGTTTTGGACATATTTGTGTGATTTTCTTCATGTCAATGATCCATAGTAATTATGTGCATGTATTGAAAACAATAACTAATTTTATTGAATCAATTGAATACACATACATCTTGTTCAGATATTCCAAGGCATTATGCAGATAGACCTCATACCTCATTTCCTTTATAACATCAAGTATGCTGCAATTTGAATCTTTTATTTCCCCAATTTGAAATCCATTCAACCATAAAATAAATAGCACACACCACAGCATACATAATGAATTGCACCCTGTGTTCCAATAAATGATTTAATTCAAGTACAGATTCCACAAATTAATTCCCAAAGTTTTTTTTTACTCACCCTGTATATTTTGTTTTAGGAGCCATCTCTATGTGTACATGTACTATGAGTTACCAGAAAAGATGTGGAATTCATAGAGCAAGAAAAGGACGGCAATGGCTTCTTGATTGACTCACCCGGATATAATGACTTCTCATCAGAGGTAACAGCCGCTCGACGTGTCACTGATGGGGGCTCTTGCGGTGGTCGACTATGTCAACGGTAAGTGATAAGGTCAGAAGATGGTATAATTATAGGTCAATAAATGCATGTGCTGTTCCAAGAAAAAATAGACAAATCAATGATGTTGATGTGTCAATAATGGCATGACCCCGAAGGGTGAGTGCTATTGTGATTGATTTTTCTAATTTTTCAAGAAACAAAATATATGCATTTATTGAAAATTGGTGAACGCCTGCTGCATGAACAACGAATCAAAACAAAGCGCATGGTGCACGCATTGACATAGATCACACCTTGACATAACCTCCAGTATAGTGTGTGTTGTAAAGTAATATAATCATCATTTTTTTCTTCTCTCTAGTGCTCCAAAAGGAGCGCTTGTTTTTTAAATATTTTTTATAGTGCTCAACAACAAACAGAAATTACAAAAAACATACATACATTATATACATGTACATTAACAATAATGTACAATACATTATGGTCATCATTCATCAGTCAATGGCGTATCCAGGACTGTTTAGATGGGGGGGGCCAAAAAAACCTAAAGCCATCTTGTTGATCTTAAATATTGAAACGTTGAACCTAATACGCGCAAAGCGCGCACAAAATTGTGATTTTAACACTAAAAAGGTACAGTATGACGTTGTTAACGTCCCTTACATAGTATTTACAGTATTTGGTGTGGTTTGAGGGCCATTATTATATTAAAACCTCTAGAAAACATTAGCGCGGAGCGTGCAAAATTTTGAGTTTTTGAACTAAAATGGTCATGAAAAAATGTCCTGAAGCCATCTTGTTAAGCTTAAATAATGAAATATTAACGTGCGCGCTGCATTTGTAACACTAATGGTCCTGTATGATAATAACGTTCCCATAATATTATTTTGAATTTTGTGTGTGGTTTGAGGGTCATTATAATGATAAAACCTGTATTCGCGCAGAGCGCACAAAATTTTTGAGTTTTTGAACTAAAATTGGTCATGGAAAACTGTCCTGAAGCCACCTTGTTAAGATTATGAAATATTGAAATTAAACCGCGCGAAGCGGGCAAAAATTGACATTTCTAACTCTTAAATGGTCCAGTATGATGTTTTTAACGTCCCCCACATAATATTTAGAATATTTGGTATGGTTTGAGGGCCATTAAAATGTTAAAACCTGTAGAAAATATGCGCGCTTGGGTTTTAACTAAAAATGGTCATGGAAAACTGTCCTGAAGCAACCTTGTTAACCTTAAATAGTGAAAGATTAATATCAATACGCGCGCAGAGCGCGCAAAAAATTGCATTTCTAACACTTATGGTCCAGTATGATAGTAACGTCCCCCACCTAATATTAAACATGTTGGTGTGGTTTTTGCATTAAAACTTTGTTTGTTTGTTTACACGGTCGTTTGGTCCAGTATGATGTTTTTAACGGCCCCGTATATTTAGAATATTTTGTGGGTCTGAGGGCCCATATAATGTTAAAACCTGCAGTAAATATTCGCGCGGACCGCGCAAAATTTTTGACTTTTTTAACTGAAATGGTCATGGAAAACTGTCCTGAAGCCATCTTGTCAAGCTTGAATATTGAAACATTGAAACTTATGCGCGAAGTACGCAAAAATTGACATTTCTAACACTTAATTTATGACGTTTTTAACGTCCCCAACATAATATTTAGAATATTTTGCATGGTTTGAGGCCATTATAATGTTAAAACCTGTAGAAAATATGCGTGCGAAGCGCGCAAAAATTTTCAGTTTTTGAACTAAAATGGTCATGGAAAACTGTCCTGCAATGCCATCTTGTTAAGCTTGAATAATGCGTGCGATGTACGCAACAATTGACATTTCTAACACTTAATTTATGACGTTTTTAACGTCCCCAACATAATATTTAGAATATTTTGCATGGTTTGAGGCCATTATAATGTTAAAACCTGTAGAAAATATGCGTGCGAAGCGCGCAAAACTTTTCAGTTTTTGAACTAAAATGGTCATGGAAAACTGTCCTGCAATGCCATCTTGTTAAGCTTGAATAATGCATGCGATGTACGCAACAATTGACATTTCTAACACTTAAATCTTAAATGGTCCAGTATGACGTTTTTAACGTCCCCACATAATATTTAGAATATTTCGTGTGTTTTGAGACCCATTATAATGTTGAAACATGTTGAAAAAGTGAGCGCGAATCGAGCAAGAAAAAACCCAGTTTTTAAACAAAAATGGTCCAGAAAAACGTTCCTGAAGCCCTCTTGTTAAGCATGAATAATGAAACATTGAAACTAATACGTGCAAAGCGCGCAAACATAGGCATTTTTAACACTAAAATGGTCTAGTATTCCGTTTTTAACATCCCTCACATTAAAATTATGGGGTCGTGACCCCGTACCCCCCCCCCCCCCCGTCCCCATTTGCACCGCATATGTCCATACCCTTCCGCCCCCTACCTCCTTCTCTTCCTACTTCTTCTCTTCCTCCTTCTCCTCTTCCTCCTTTTTTTTTAACACTTTTTTCAATGGGGGGGGGGTGGGGGGCATGGCCTGCTGGGCCCCCTGGATACGCCACTGTCATCAGTAAACATAATAATAATGTTTTTAAAATACTCATTGGATACAAAAAGTTTTCAAACTTGTGCCTTCCATTTCTTTAGGAATTTATACATACACTTAAAGGTGTATGTTCCGATCACTTTTTTGGGCTATCATTTTTTTTTCACATCAAGATATTTTGATATCAGAAGAATCCCCATATTTTTCTCATTATGTCTGTAAAATCTTAGGGACCAGAAATGTTCCATTTATAAATTATAGGCTAAAATGTGGTGAATTACTGCCAAAGGTGGTTAACCACCAACCAGTTTGTGTGCTATTCAATGGGCAATTTTTGTGTGACCTTGTGCTTCTAAATATAGAACCGTTGAAGTTATGCAACTCAAACTATGGAATGTGACAATTTTAAGGATGAACTTTCATGTAAAATAGAAAACATCAAGTTGAAAATCGGGCCAGCAATCGGAACATCTACCTTTAACAGCAATAATCTTTTCAAGAGAATTTCACAAGATATTTGAAATGAATAAAGGATGGAGTCTTTTTTAAATTTGTTAGTAAATAACTCTCTTCATTAAAATGAAACAAAGATTACCAAAGGGTCAGAGCCAAAGCCAAATAGAATTAGCTTATAATTTAAATCAATATCGTCATTAAAATACTGTTTATACCAGTTAGTATTGTGGGGAAATCTATTGAAGATAACAAAATAGTAATATGCTATCTACTGAAGATATTAATTTGTAGCATTGTGCTATCTACTGAAGATATTAATTTGTAGCATTGTGCTATCTACTGGATATAACAATGTAGTATTGTGTTATCTACTGAAGATAACAATAGTAATGTGCTACTGAAGATAACAATGTTGTATTGTCTTAAGGGCTTGAAATAAGGAATTCAGAACCAGAAGCAGCTTTGTACATACTTTTGCCACATACCAGGGGCTATTAACTCTTTACCTGACATAGACGCATTAATGCGTCAAAACGACCTTTTTACGTTTTACCCTATAACTCGTTAACCAAACATTGGAAGTATGGCAAACTATACCTTTTTGGAATCCTTGTGCTCAGCCGAACAATTTGGTATGCCTTTTAGTGTAATTGAAGGCATTTGAGGCGTCTTATAAAGTTACTGGTATAGTTAAAATGATTTGATCGCTGTTTTGTTGTTGTTTGAGACTGAGAGGGGAAGTTTGTTCCCACCATGAATCCCGTACTGGTAATGGTAACCCCCAGTCATGGCAGGCTGTAATAAACACACACACAAAATTGGTATTGTGTCAGCCCCCGACTCACATGATGAAGCTGTTTTTGAATCAAGCTTTCCCAGGTTCAATTCTTAGTGCTGGTACAGTTTGGGTTTTCCCCCATTATTTGCCTATTTTTTATTTCTCCTGATACTTTTAATCACTCTTGAGTTGTCATCATCAACTTTATTTTGATGGGTTTGTGTGGCAGCAATTTTCGATTTTGAGTTTTCCCGTTACCCGCCAGCGTCACTTTTTTTGCGCCTGCGTCAAAATATAAAAATCATTAACAAAACATCATTGTAGCCAGTTTTAGCAATTTCAAACATACTTTTCACTTTGTAAAATATGAAACTGGGAACTAGGCTCAAAAGCAAGGCTAACGTACCTCTCGTGAATATTATATATCATTTTAATCAACCCTGTATTAATATGGGTTGATCAAACATGCATTTACATGTCAATAATGAATGATGAATAATTAAAAAGTCACCTCATCACTCAACAAAAAAATAAACATAACGGGAAACTTGTAATTGACTTTCATTAACCTAAAGAATTGGGTTTATCCTTGGTGTAATTCAGCACGAAATGTCCGGACACGAATCTTGTATGTTCTGTATATTACTTCAATTTTTATGCCCCTGTATGGCGGCCATTTTGGATTCTGGGCTTACGGTATATTTGACTTGCTGATCGTACACGATTCTGGTCGTTGCGCTATAACCGAATAACCCACTACAGAAAATTTGGTATCAAAATGTTCAGAATTATAATGCCCATCTCTTGAAAGGGCTCAGTAGTATAGTTTTCATACAGGACTACTAAATATTTGTAAAAAAAGATGTTACAAACATTGCATGCTGGGTAACGGTTACCATGGCAACCGCCACGATCGTCCGGTATCGTTGAAATTTTCACAGAAGTGTCCGGCCATTAATTTATAAGCTTTCAGAATATATATGTTTTACTACCTTACAGAGTCTCATATTCAAATTATAAGTTGATATTTACATGCATGTGCAAATTCACAATTTCTTCACAAATCAATTTGTCAGGGAAAGAGTTAAAGGGCAAAACCACAAGAATATGTTATCCTGAAGATGAGTACAAAGGAATAAATATGATACCCAGAGGCAATAATCAATGTAAAAGTTGATACGAACCAGAGGCATTTTGAGGTTTAGTTGGGTATATTTGCTCCTTGCTCCTGCTTATTTCAAGCCCTGGGTATTTGTGCTATCTACTGAAGATAACAATATGTAGTATTGTGCTATCTATGGAAGATAACAATATACTATTGTGCTATCTACTACATGTAGAGCTAATAATGTGTAATTTGTGCTATCTACTGAAGATAACAATATGTAGTATATTGCTATACAGGGTATATCAAAAAAAAATAGGACTCTGATTCATGACAGTGTAATTCTTATTATAATCATTGGACCATGACCAATTTAGTCTCAATGTAAAGCCCAATTAATTATTATGATATCCTGAAAATATGAGATCAATCCGATGAAAAATAAGAAAACTAGCGTACTTTGTGTAAACCATGTCATTTACTGGTTTGTACAATGGTACACAGTAACAGTCGAGTAACATGAAAGTGCTCGATTTATGAACCATCCACAGTGGGTTCCAGAACTGTTTAACAAAACTTTTTTTAATTTTCACAGAATATGCATGCATCTGTTTTGCGGATTATTTAAGCCAGTATTGATATTTGCCAGAATTAAATGGATTACCAAACTAAATTTTGCTATTGACTAATAGATTATTTACTATGTTGACAATTATTATAACATTGAAACATAAACCATGTTATTTACTGGTCTGTACATGTAGATTCCATTGTACAAACCAGTAAATGACATGGTTTACGCAAAGTACGCTAGTTTTCTTATTTTGCATCGGATTGATCTTATATTTTCAGGATATCATTTAATTAATTGGGTTTTACATTGAGACTAAATTGGTCATGGTCCAATGATTATAATAAGAATTACACCGTCATGAAACAGAGTCCTATTTTTTTTGATACACCCTGTATACAGAAGATAACAGCATGTAGTATTGAGCTCTGTGAAGATAACAGTACTGTAGAGGATTGTGTTATCTACTGAAGATAATAATGTGTAATTTGTGCTATCTACTGAAGATAACAATATATAGTATTGTGCAATATACAGTATTGTGCAATATACAGAAGATAACAGCATGTAGTATTGGGCTCTGTGAAGATAACAGTACTGTAGAGTATTGTGTTATCTACTGGAGATAACAATATGCTATATACTGAATATAACAATATGTAGTATTGCGTTATCTACTGAAGATAACAACATGTAGCATTGTGCTCCTCTACTGGATATAACAATATGTAGTATTGTGCTACTACTGAATATAATGATATATAGTGTTGCATTATCTAAAGATAACAGTATGTAGCATTGCGCTATCTACGGAAATAACAATATATACTATTGTGCTATCTACTAGAGAAAACAATGTGCAGCTTGTGCTATCTACGGAAGATAACAAAATATAGTATTGTGGTATACAGAAGATAGCCTCATGAAGTATTGGGCTATGTGAAGATACCAGTGAGGAGTATTGTTATCTACTGGATATAACAATGTGTATATTTTGTGCTATCTCATGAAGATAGCAATATGTACTATTGTGGTATCTATTGATGATAACAGTATACAGATGACGGGTTATCTACTAAAGATAACAATAAATAGCATTGTGCTATCTACAGAAGCTAATACTATGTACTGTAGTATTGTGTTATTTTTTGAACATAGTAATATGTGGTATTGTGATATCTACAGAAGATAACAACATAGTATTGTGCTACCTATAGAAGATAACCGTATGTAGTATTGTGTTATCTACTGGATACAACAATGTGTTGTGTGTGCTATCTACTAAAGATAACAATATGTAATATTGTGCTATCTCATGAAGATAACAATACACAGTGTAGAGTATTGTGTTATACCGGAGATAACAAGTTGTAGTTTTGGCTATTTACTGAAGAAAACAATATGTAACATTGTGTTATCTACTGCATATAACAGTATGTCATCATCATCATCAGGTATAGTTCGCTCCCTTGAGAGGAACCCCTCACTAGAATGCCTCCACAGACTTCTGTTTCTGGCTAGTCTTGACCCTGTAGTGCCCAGCTGTCTGGTAAGGTCGTCTCCAGCATGTTTTGGGGTGTCCACGTTTACGGGTCCAATTTCTTAGAGTCCCCTCTGTTGCTCTGACTGTCCACTGGTTATCTGCTAGCCATGCAATGTGTCCTGCCCACCTGCGCCGTCCTGATGTTATCGCTGACACTTGTCTGTTGTCGAATCTAGGTGTTAGCTTTCGGTCGTGAAGGGTAATGCCCAGCATTATGCGCTCCATCTTGTACTGTGCCACTGCAAGCTTCTCTAACATGGTGTTGGTCGGTGCCCATGTCTCACTACCATAAGTCATTACTGGTAGAATGTACTCATTTAGAACCTTCATCTTGATCTTCATACTGGTCTTACGGCTTCTCATGATATTTTCCACTTTACTGAAGGATGCCCAACCGAGTCCAATCCTCTTTATCTCAGGGAGCAAATCACCATCTCGCGTCACCGTCTTTCCCAGGTATACATATATGATCTGTACGCCTCCTCGATGGTTTTTCATCAATCAGTTATTACGCACTTGTTGACATGGTCATTGAACATCACTTTGGTCTTGCCTAGATGCATGTTAAAGCCAACTGGTTTGCTGGCTCTATGTCAGTTAGCATGCTTTCGAACTCCTCTGGTGATTTGGCCATCAAGATGATGTCATCGGCGAATATTAGGTGTGAAAGGTGTTCGCCATTGATGTTAAGGCCCCTGTCTTTCCAGTCTATTCTACCTATGATGGCATCTTGGAGACATGATGTGAAGAGTTTAGGTGATGTTGTCACCTTGCCTTGCTCCCCTCTCCAGCTTGATTGTATCACTGTCCTCAGGATGGATGTGGCTGATTGTGGCACCATGGTATGTATGTAGTATATCTGGTACACACTACATTATGTAGTATTGTGTTATCTCCTGAAGATAGCAATATGTGGTATTGTGTTATCTAATGAAGATAACAACATATAATATTGTGCTACCTATAGACCATTTCTAATCCGAAAAGATACGATCGGTTCTGAATGCTTTCGATTAGCCGAGTGATTTGACGCTCAGTTACAAATGCATTCTGGATAGCCTACATGAAGATGTCTTGTCTCCTGAGATGTAGGTTTTAAATGCCACATGCTTTGAAAGTATTTCCATTCTTAGGTTACTGATAACTCAATATTTATGAAATCTAGTTATTCCTTTCCAGAAAACCCTTGTGTGTCTTACAAAGAGACAATAGGAGCAGAATCTGACTGTGTATGCCTGGCTAAATGAGAGAGGTTCCTTTCCTGATGGACTGTCTGAGGCCATAGAAAATGTAAGTATATAGATGAGATCTGGAACAATGAAGAACTTTCATATCTTTTTCCAATTTTAACACACAAAAAAAGACTTTTTTGCAATCTATATAAAAATTGAAAGTACAATGAAACAGTTGTATTAACCTAACACTCACACGAACTATGATTCACTACAGCCTGTGACTATCTTTGTGCGCATGCTAGGGCATTGATTGGATAATTTCATATGAAATCGTTGCCCGAGAGACGATTGGCAGCTTAGCTCAGTGGTTGAGGCCTGTGACTGGTGTGTGGATGGTCGGGGGGGGGGGGGGGGGGGGGGGGGGGGTGTCGTGTCGTTTTGTTGGGTGAAATTCATACTTTGTCCCCCTCTCCTGATCCCCAGGAAAATATCGCCTGACTGGATAGGGTTGAATGTGTGGAGTTCAAATTTAGCCCTATAAAAACTCTCATTTTTGATACTTCTAGTGCAATAGGTTTACTTGTTTAACACGAAAAATCCTCATAGGGTGTATTTTTGGAGAACACAGATTTTGGGTGTGTCTGAAAAATCTTCGGTCATGTTGCTTACAACATTATATTTGACTATCATCCTCCACCGGAACACCAATATTATCTTATGTTAGGGCCAAGTTTCATTATAATATTTTGAAAATTGTGTCACAGAATGGACCATTTTGCCATGAGAATAAATGTACGTGTTTGGCTTTGGTTTGAATAATGTAATATCTTTGGAGTCGAATGAAAAATAAAGACTCATTGTATTACTTCTGACATCATTATATTTGCCACTTAGGGTGATGTTAACCCAAGACAAGACTACAGGGAGTATGCCAGATATCCAGCAGACAACTATGACTATGATGTAGCAAAAGCCCGTAAAATCTGGTGTTTTGGCCCTGACGGTAATGGCCCTAATCTACTGGTTGACTGCACAAAAGGTGTGTAGAATATTAGCGAAATCAGGAACAGTGTGGTGGCTGAATTCCAATGGGCAGTGAAAGAGGTTAGTACAAACCGGTGCACAAGATTATTTAGGAAAAGTGTACTTTAGGGCCCAGATTCTGGAACGTACTAGTATCGTACAATACTAAAACACACAGTATCATTCGATACTGGTACAAAGGCAGTGTTCCAGTATCGGACAATACTGGCACATACAAAATGTTCCAGTATCCGGCGATACGGGTACCCAATTATATACCAGTATCGTTCAATACTGGGACAAAATCACTACTGGGGCAAATCACTACTGGTAGCATGTGTACCAGTATCGCCCGATACTGAAACATAAAATCGTACCAGTATCGAGTGATACTGCCAAATTTATTGTATTGAACGATACTGGTATACCAGTTATCTGGGACCTAAAGTACACTTTTCCGAATATTTTAAAGGAATCTTTAATTGGTTAGGCTAACAAATTTTGTTTGTTTGTTTGTCCACGTGCGACCGACCGTGTACCATGGTGCCAACCGTATTATTTTTTATTATTTTTTTAAAACAACTTTTTAGCAATTTGAATGGCTAAACGGACCATTTTATCCATGATTTCGTATGACATCTTCAATCTTTATAACACCGTCCCCAATGCGCAATCCTGTGTAACATGATGTTTATAACATGAACTTGGCACCCGCGGGGACTGTTGAAAGGACTAAATGAAAATTCATTGCACATGCAAGTGATTTCATTTTTATACTAAAAACGCAGTGTGAGAAAATATGAAAAATCTAGTTACGGTTAATATTGTTCCCAAAATAATGCTCAACAGCATGAGTATTAATTTCAACATAGTTAGTACGGGAACAAATAGGTTTAGTAATACTTTCACGTATATATTTCTAACAAACCTTCAACACAACATTCTTTCGCTTTCTGCAACAATGGCGGCGCGTTTCAAATTCGGAGTTTGCAGAGTTGCAACCAAAGCGACAATATTTATGGTCACACACTCACAATTTTTGGCCACCCGCGCAGGACACACATATGATGCAGTGTGCTTGTTGCCTTCTGTATTCATTTGAAGCTGAACAAACTATAGGAGCTTAACAAGTGCAACATGTTGTGTACGAACCTTCATACCTTATGTTTATTACTGATCCTGATGTATCTATTCAACAATGTGGTGTTGCTTTTGTCAGCACTATAACTCCTCCATATACACATCTTTTTCCTTTGGTATTTTTATATAGTTTTTTAGTTAAAATTATTTCTTGCTAACCAAACCTACCCATTTTATGTTCATAAATAGGCCTACTCTAAATTTGGGTCAATCCAAGCTCTTCCAAGCAATATGCATTTTTACTGTTTTATCCATAAACCCTGTCAATAATTATTAGCTAGGTGGGTGTTGTTCTCATTGTTTCCATACAACAAATACAAAACCCTCTTTAAGTTTATGTGTGGTATAAAATTGTAACAATTCAACCATATATTTTATTTCCAACCATGCATATAGATTTTTTCAATTTAGAGCGTCTTGTGTGAGGAAAGCATGTGCGCCGGGGATACGATTCAACATTCAAAACATGAAAATTCACAGAGATTCAATGCAATGCAAGGGAGGTCAAATCATACTTGCTGCACGCCGTGCTGTATTCGCCAGCATGCTCACAGACCAACCCTGTAGCATGGAACCAGTGTTTCTTGTAGAAATTCAGGTGAGACCAATAATAAAATAAAATGCATCAATTTTTGATTGGGCAATGGTGCACTATTCTCAACATGCTTACCCAGAGCCACAGTGTCAATACACAAACATATTGTTAGCTGGTTTCAGAATACACCATAATCCAACATCAACTTCTAAGAAGAGACAAATTCTTATGTGGTTTTTTTCTTCAGTTGGTAAATTGCCTGTAATTTAAAAACTAGAGGTTCAATTTTAATTTGGGTTGAACCATACTGTAGCATTTTTCATCTGCTTTTAAACTGCCGACATACATGTATGACTTATTTAGCTTGATCACGTTGTATATTATTACTGCCCTATCAAGGACAAAGCCACTTATCTTATATAGGTCTACCACTGTGCAGTAACATCATAGCATCCAGTGACTGATGCATTATATCAACATGAGTTCAGGGATTCATCTAAGTGATAAACTACAATGATTGTAATGTGCTCTAACTGCATATAGGTATCACAACCTATGCATTTTCTATTATTATCATTATTCATTGCATAATTTATTATCATCGCAGCCTATCGGCTGAATTGGCACAATATTACAGATATTCACAAAATATATGTGTGTGGATGATAACTGTCCCATCATTCTGTAGTGAGTTTATGATGAGTGAGGATCTATCGGTCCTTATGAAACAGATCTGTAAAACCATGTAGCAGGATCAAGTCTAAATTTTATATTGTACGAAAATCCTTACCGGTTGAGCACTTTACATTTTGGATGATTTCACCGCTATGTATTATTATTAGGCTTACTGTATTTTGCACAATGAAATGAAATGAAACAGAATCTTAAGGTGGTCTAAAATTTCCAAATCTGTTGCGCAAAATGCAAAATTGCGGAAAGGATCCGTTGCGCAAAATACAAAAATGCGTATCGTAAACATAATGTGAAAACTGCCCTAGTCCGTGTTATAAACGACATTTTACAGGCAATTGATTCCCACAAATGTGTTGTCCTCGTCCTCTTAGACTTATCTGCGGCGTTCGATACGCTTGATCATGATGTACTTCTCACTCGTTTCAAGGAACGTTACAGTATCACTGGCATTGCTTATCGTTGGCTGTTGTTCTACTTTACCGGGCGTCGACAATGTATCGTCATAAACGGAGTGCGTTCTCAGCAACGAACTGTTCCATATGGTGTACCTCAAGGCTCAGTCATCAGGCCAATGGGGTTTTCCCTTAATTCCTCGCCGATTGAAGACATTGACGCTCACGATCTTGAATCTGTGGTATATGCTGATGACTCTCAAGTCTACGTAACATTAAAGGTCACACGAGTCCAATTCCAGCATTGACCGCATTGAACGTTGCATTAGCGATATCAAAAGCTGGATGGTCACAAATAAACTTATGCTCAATGACAGCAAAACAGAACGCCTCCATCTCACCTCTCGGTTTATTAATGAATCGATCAATGTTAATTGTTAACGTTGGTGATGCGAACGTTTCCACCTCTTCCTCTGCACGCAACTTGGGCGTATTGATTAAAAAATGACTCTATCCCAACATCAGCAATGTCTGCAAGAGTGCTTCGTTTGCTCTATACAACATTGGCAAGTTCAGAAAACATCTAGATCGGGCTTCCACCAGAGAAGCTTGTTCATTCATTTGTTACATCACGTCTAGATAAATGTAATGGCTTGTTAGTTGGACTCCTAGCGCAGATCTTGACAGACTTCAAAGAGTGCATAATTCTGCAGCTCAGTTAGTTACCCGTGTTGGAGCAGGTCGTGTACATATCGTCAGCCTGCTTCAATAATTGCCTCACTTGTCAGCGAAATTGAGTTTTTTGCATAAATCATGACTTCATTACATTATGCACATGCTGTAATAATATCTAAAGTCATTGACAAATCATAAGTGTTGATAAATGCACAATTGCAATTCTGCCTAAGTCAGCATTGTGAGTGAGGCAGATTGTAATAATTATGTAAAATGTTTAAAATTGGTCATATTAACTCGTATTAGGCCTATAACAAGCCACATTTCCCCAACCTATCGTCAGCCTGCTTCGATTAACTGCCTAAGTCACTTTTCCTATTTTTGCTGTTTTCTCAAAACTAGAAAAAATGAGTTAGGCAATTATCGAAGCAGCCTGACGATATGTTATTAGTATTTTGCGAGCACTTCAATCTGACTTTGAACCGTTATGATATGTATGAATATCGTAAGTAGTTTCTCAAGCTACCAAGTAGAAGGAAGAGGAAGCAGAAGAGAAGGTTGAATCGGAATGTTTCGCAAATAACCCCCATGCTGCAAGGTGTCTTTAATTAGTATACTTCTCTGCCTGATCATGTCATTCTTATTTAGATTTTGGACCTACCGTGTTCAGTTGCCTTTGCATGCCTGATGGAACAGGGACATAGAAGAAAAAAGTATTTGGGTATTGTGTCCAACTGATAAAGACTTATTTTTCCTCATCTGCGCTCTACAACCTCTCTTGCCCTCACAGACTTCGCGAAACAGTTTTCTTTTCTTACATGTGGTATAGATACAAATCAGCAGCTATTGGATTTTGGTTTCATAATAGTTGAAAGTCTCCACTTTGTCATTAAATTGGCCTCAATAACAAGTCAATCTGTACAGCCTGGTGAAGATTCAATCATTGTGTTCATAAATACACTCTTGGATTGCATGTACACATGTAGGAAGATGTACATCCAAATATATCTCATCTCATCTTCTTCCTTTCTGTCTTTCAGGATAATCTCTACCTCGGAGAGTTCGTTGTGCAGGTCTCTGGCGCCAGGAGAAGACGTGGGTAATTGTGAAGACTATGGCAAAGAAAATAATGGACTTTTGCAGCACTTAGAACAATAACATCGTCATCCACAGTAAAGGCGCGGTCAAATTGATGGTGCGTAAGCCTCTGTAGAGAGGATTTTGGTAAATATGTGTCGCTATAATGTTATTCCATCCACTAGAGTGGATGCAGTTTTACCAGGCTTAAACCAAATTTAGATGTACTTTTTTATGACCATCTTCGACTATTCTAATGCAGTGGGTGTGGTCAGATACAGTGGCGTACCCAGGGGGGTCCAGGGGGCCTGGCCCCCCTGAAATAACACCGTTGGTAAAAACGACCCTCCGTCGGTAGATTTGCGATTTTGACCATGCGATTTTTTTGGGGGCCGGTTATGTTGACAACTTCATCGCTACCCTCCCCCCACCCCAACTTATCAAGATTTCACCTGCTCACGGGAAAAAAATTGTGCATGTTTTACGAGAAAAAAATTGAGTCTGTAAAAAAAATTGTCTGTACATCATGCATCTCGTCGGTACAAATATAGTCGGGCCCCCCCCCCCCCCCCCCCCCCCCCCAGTTTCCAAAAGCTGGGTACGCCACTGGTCAGATATGGTATTTACTTTATTCAGTCATTTTAATTAATTGGACCAGGCTTAAACCAAATTTAGATGTACTTTTCTGTGACCATCTTCGACCATTCTAATGCAGTGGGTGTGGTCAGATATGGTATTTACTTTATTCAGTCATTTTAATTGGACCAGGCTTAAACCAAATTTAGATGTACTTTTCTGTGACCATTCTAATGCAGTGGGTGTGGTCAGATATGGACCATCTTCGACCATTCTAATGCAGTGGGTGTGGTCAGATATGGTATTTACCTTATTCAGTCATTTTAATTGGACCAGGCTTAAACCAAATTTAGATGTACTTTTCTGTGACCATCTTCGACCATTCTAATGCAGTGGGTGTGTGGTCAGATATGGTATTTACCTTATTCAGTCATTTTAATTGGACCAGGCTTAAACCAAATTTAGATGTACTTTTCTGTGACCATCTTCGACCATTCTAATGCAGTGGGTGTGGTCAGATATGGTATTTACCTTATTCAGTCATTTTAATTGGACCAGGCTTAAACCAAATTTAGATGTACTTTTCTGTGACCATCTTCGACCATTCTAATGCAGTGGGTGTGGTCAGATATGGTATTTACCTTATTCAGTCATTTTAATTGGACCAGGCTTAAACCAAATTTAGATGTACTTTTCTGTGACCATCTTCGACCATTCTAATGCAGTGGGTGTGGTCAGATATGGTATTTACCTTATTCAGTCATTTTAATTGGACCAGGCTTAAACCAAATTTAGATGTACTTTTCTGTGACCATCTTCGACCATTCTAATGCAGTGGGTGTGGTCAGATATGGTATTTACCTTATTCAGTCATTTTAATTGGACCAGGCTTAAACCAAATTTAGATGTACTTTTCTGTGACCATCTTCGACCATTCTAATGCAGTGGGTGTGGTCAGATATGGTATTAACCTTATTCAGTCATTTTAATTGGACCAGGCTTAAACCAAATTTAGATGTACTTTTCTGTGACCATCTTCGACCATTCTAATGCAGTGGGTGTGGTCAGATATGGTATTTACTTTATTCAGTCATTTTAATTGGACCCCAAAATTACTAACATCCCTTGTCAGCCCGATGGATGGCTATGACGTCATCTGGCACACAGATTGCATCGATTTTTCAAAAAGGGTGGTTAATGTTTTATTAAAAAAAATTATTATCAATTTTCCTTTTATTATTTAAAATTTAAAATGCATTAGAAAGACAATAAAAGATGGATATTTTGTTTTGGTTGCCGTACGAACCATGTGCAACAATGGATGGGTCTGTACATAGTATAGATATTTTGGAATGTAACCGTAACCTTCCCAGGCACTATGATTCATTATGGCCAAAAACAATCTCAGTTCTTACCACAAACAATTAACACATCAGTTCAACTTTTGCTGTTCTCTTGAATCTCTGAAGTTCATAATATTCACCTCATTCCACACAACCTTCATCATAAAATAATTACAACTATTTAACTCTCTTTTACCTTTCAGGGCCTTTGGACACCGGGGAATACAGCATTCTGCTAGTGGTCCGAATTTTCATTCACTCCATGCCACTGAAATATCATTTACCTGGTCCGCTCAACATATAAAGTGAATCTGAGCATAGGCTACGGAAGCATCATAATTTAGAGGGGTTGCAGGCAGCAGACATATTTAATCAGAGACGGTAAAAAACAGAGATAATCGTCTCTATTGAAATTGTGTAGGAAACGTGTGCTGTCTGTCTCGCTCGCACCTTTATATGACTTGCATATATTCAATACTACAGGTAGTAGTCTGTTACGGCAACAAATTGTCTCTCATAGTATAATAATAGTGTAGTATGATATATTAAACTGTTTGTGAGATAGGCTTTTAGGACGGGTATTCATAATATAAGTTCAAAGTTTAACGGGTTCGACGTCGGACAAGTTTTAAACTATCTTAAGAAAATTAAATATTAAACTATCTTTAGAAAAGACAGGTCGGTGGAAATTCAAATCCATCATACATTTTTAACAATTAAAAATTATTGCATGAAATCACTGGTGCAATTTACATAACAATATTTAAAAAGTATTTTATGCAATTGTTTCACTCAACTATATACATTCGGAATAAGAGATGTGGTGTCAGGTTAGATAATACTCTTGAGGAGTTATTTTATGGCAGCGCTAGATGCTACGGGCCTTTTGTGATGCTTCCGTATGATCCATTTTAATCTGAGACACAAATAGCTTCAACAGAAAATACTGGCTTATAGCCGTACACATAATTTAAAAGTCTCTGATTAAAGGATAATGACTGCGTATTAGGTAACTGTGAAGAAACAAAACATTTTCACTTTGGAACCGAGAAATTGCACGAGGGGCGTAGCAAAGTAAAACATTTGATTCTACACTTACCGACAAAACAACAGTGCAAAGTCATCATTCTGATTCAAAACCGTCATTTAATGATACAGATGTTACTTGTACCATTAATTATTAATTTAAAAAGTTACATTTGCGGCAATTTAACCCTATATATATATATTCATACACTCTTAGTAGTGTTGAACCAATCAGAAAGCAAGAAATTAAAATATGTGGAGTGCATTGAAAGGGTCTAAGGTAAAGTGTCTAATTAACTCCGTGTGTGCCCCTTTCAATGCGCTTGGCAGTTGGCACCACACGCTTGGTTTTGATTCGTTGCTCAGGAATCACAGGTTTGCCTATTTTCACTGCGGGTGATAGCAAACTTGTTAACATGTTTTATTCATTAGTACATAGATCATACTTATGCTCAAAATGTGAATTGTGAATCATGCGTATGTTTTTTGTTTCTCAAAAAATTCGAAAAATCAATGCACTTGCACAAATGTTGGTTTGCTCACAATAGCACTGTCCCCTGCAGAGTTGTTCCAATATTCATACATCAACATCAGCGCGCGTGCATTGATTTGTCTTATTCTCTGGAAACAACAAAATCAAGGCATTTATTAACCTATAATCAATTAATCTGATTGAAAATTGTGCAGCCGAATCACTCACACGTTACGTCACTGCGTTGTGCACATACGCCATGCGTTTGTTGCATAACTCGTTATGGTGATTGAACTTGAAACGCATTATACGCTTGGGTGACTAATTATTACGCAGAAGTGCTTGGTTCTCCATTAGTGACGTGCGTAACGAATCCATCCACAATTTAAAATTTGTATTTTGTTCCACGTAAAAATTAATTTCAAATAACCAATTCTGAATGTTTCTGGTCATACGAGGGGCAGTCAATAAATAATGAAAGTGATCATGGTATGGGATGCATGAGTGATTCTATTGAGGGGATAATGAGATCAATACAAAGTATGAACCTTTGTCTTTCAAACAATACAGTTTTGGATGTTTAAGTGTGAACTATGACGTCATAGCATTGTCTCAAAGTAAGTACACTTGGGACACTGCTAAATCAGTTATTTGGCGGGAAATTTGAATTGTTTTTATGAAACACGTGGTAAGAAGATTGCATAACATGACATCAGAAGCAGGTAAATCCCGATTTGTTTTCCGCATAAATATGATACAAAAGACAATAACTTTAATCCCTGTGTAATTTGGAATGTGTAGTATAAGAGGAAAAAGTAAGGAGAAGCAATTGAATAAAAGGTATACAAATATCAGTATTTCAAATAGCTAATTTTCATTTAAAATGCCCAGTCAGTGAATCACTAATATTGCGGAAAATCAAACAATTTAGGAAAAATTTAAGCAATTAACCAGTTTGGAAGATTAACTAATTATCTGAACTTATTCGCATGAAACCTGCAGAAAAAATGCGCATGCGCAGACGGCAGATAATTTTGAAACGGGCCCAAAATGGCTAAAATCATGAAATTTACCAGATAAAAGCTTACTGCGCCTTCAAATTCTAATCAGAAATAATGAAAAATGCTTAAATCAATGTGTAAATATATTGTGATAGTCAAAATGAAGATATACATGAATGTATCAATTAAAGATGGCTGCCACAACCTCTCTTATTACTGTTCTAGATATGTATTGTGTAAGTAATCGTCATATAATTTCAATGGTTTGAGGACATTTTATGAACAGCTCCTTTTGAAATCCCCACTATTATTGCTTTACATCCCACAACAATGTATTAAATTATAATCCCTCCATTGTTCTTTATCCTTTGTTGTTTTCTAAGGTATATTATTGCGGATTTTGCTCAATAAAAGCGTATTTGAGATGGTCCCTTCTTGTTCGTATTTAAGGCATTCAGATCTAAAAAAGAGTGTCAAACAGAGATAAGTGTGTATTCTTACTATGTGTCAAGTGTTATCTGTTTTTATGCTTGCATTGCCGAGATATACGCAAATGTATCAATGAACCCATATTCAACATATTACATATCCAGCCAAATAATTGACAGATTTCAGTCAGTGTCTGAAACCTATTGTGTTTATGTTAATGACGTTACATAACTAAAGGTATCTAACAATCCAAAAGTGTATTGTTTGAAAGAAAAAGGTTCATACTTTGTATTGATCACATTATCCCCTCAATAGAATCACTCATGCATCCCATACCATGATCACTTTCATTATTTATTGACTGCCCCTCGTATAAGAACTAAATTCTGCTATCATCAAAGCAAATCAGTTCTACTCTAAATCACAATCAGCTTTTTTTTATCATTGATGTACTATTTCTGTGCCACAAATCATGTTTTGAGCCAATAAAATCCACCATGTCTTACGTCGTCTGGTTTGCTACGACCATGATAGTGCGCCCCCTATAAAACCTTCACCCGTGAATTTGCGCATAGTAGACGGGGGACTTTTGCCTTCAAGATACTTGTCCCATAATTATAGTCTCTGACGTGTCGCATATATTCATGAGGTTTCATGAAATTTTTGTTTTGAGAGACTTAGCAAATTTTGAACAGTTAAATTGTGTAGGAGTAAAGAGCTATGTTGCATAAGGGCCTACATCCACTTCTACCTGTTACTCATTTTGCATTATTGAATGGATGGCTATTCATTATGTGGCTTGTATTGTTGGTGCCTCAATCGGCATGCATGGATGCACTATCCCAAGTCATATAGAAACATTAATAAACACAGCCATACAATCATTTGATTAATTCCATCGACTTGTCTATGCAAATGCAATAATGAAAATGAGTAACATGTTGGAGTGGTCTGGTGGCCCTTTTGCAACAAAGCTCTTCATATACTACATGTATTTAAAAATATGAGCTGTTTTTCATTAATAATCTATATTGTATTTTGTTTGAAATAAAATAAACCATTTCAATATAACTCTAATAATGCAATTTTGTATGAGGGATGGAGATGTCATTCTGGCTAGGAAGAAATTTAAGGTCGTTAAACTGCTGAAGAGAGACAGCCTTTCAAGGCAGCCGCCAAGGCGTCTTGACCCCGGGGGGGGTCACTCACATATAAAAGTGCTACCCATGCTTGTTAATCAACCCTCAAAACTGACCCATATTGGCGTAACTGGTGGAAGTTAATTTGATACCCTTATTGGCGTCAAGTGTTATCATTTCATACCCATAATGGCGTAATGGCGTCAAGTGTTAAAAACTCATAGTACATTTCAATGCACAATTATTCATGATATCCATGATATCCCTTCCATTTTATACTTTTATGAGTAAGCAAAACTGTGTGTACTTACCGCCCGACTTACCGACGTTTTACTTTGGAATATTTTCCGTGTAGAATTTATATTTATTCCATGCCCGATTCCATGTGACTTGCAGCTTCGTTCATCGGCCGGTATACGCGAAATATTGAGAGTGGGAACCAGCCCGGGAACCAGCGATGGCCAATAGTCTCATACGCACGTTTCACGTGTCCAATATGCCAATATCAGACAGACGCCACATATACATTTCCGTGAGGCATTTGCTTTCGCGTTGTTGTGTGAGGATGATATTAGTTCCCGTATTAGTTCAGAGGGGTTGCACGAAAACAGACGTCTTTTTACCGGCCGATTTATACCCAGAAAATTTGACCCATTATGGCGAAAACTATGGTTTGAAAATGAACCCCTAAACGTCGAAAGAGCCAAAAAATGACCCCTTATTTTAAAAAACGTCGACGACGCTATATACTCAAAATCCGACCCATTTTCGACGTTTTTATTAACGCGGATGCGACGCACTGTTATATGTGAGTGACCCCCCCGGGGTCTTGACGTTTAGTTTTGTAAATAAGTACTAGTAACAGTTTTAATATAATGTAAATATGTATATACGGTTTTATCATTTTGCTCCATAAGGTCAACTAAAAATTCAAAAACTGACCACGGCATACTATGACAATTTCAGATGAAAAACAAAGAGAGATATAGCCGTCCGATTAGCGAAAGACACCAAGGCGGCGTTTTGATGTTTATTTTTTATTTTTGCAAATATGTGTATGTACTGTTTTATTAATTTGCTTTGATTATCTTAATTTAAGTGTCAGTAACTTCAAACTTTGCAGGAAACTTTGTTAATGGCATTATCAATCCTTGATGAGCTATATGACAACATTATCATTTTATGTAAAATGTCAGACACTATAATATGTTGCGTGGAAGAAAGTTTCAAGTGCCATTTTGGTCAAATTATAATTGAAATTGACTCCTACACTTTCCACACCTGACACCAAATGTTGCCCATGACATCATAATTCAGAATATGTGTGTCAAAATGTATGACACACTCCTCCCGTTATTCTCAAAAGTAACATTTCAATTGGTTTATCAATACCATTTCAATATATTATATGTTGTTTTGTTATTGTTGTGTTTTAAAAGTATGTGTGACGTATCTAGAAACTGTGGCCTGAGATATGCCCATGATCTGCTGGCCTACAGAAGTTTGATAGCCCAGATCAGCTAAATAAGCCAAAGTCATTTTCATTTGCACCAATGGTGTCAAACATCCACCACGAGTTTCATTATTTACCGTTATAAATGTTTCGCCAAGCCCATTAATGTTCCTTGTCAAACCTAAATAATGTTCTGTAGGTGGCAGGATTGAATTTAGTACGGTCAAACCTGTCCTTGCACACCTAAGGTTGTTATCTCATAGGTAGAAACATGGCAGCAAAAGTGATGACTGTGTTGGCAAAGGGACAAGCTTCAAAATATGGAGGTGCTTCTAAAAACACAACTAAATGCTTGTTCGCTTGAGTTTTCATGAATTTAATTTGTTTAGCAATTACTTACTCGTATAAGAATTAGTAGCACCTTTGCTTAAAACACTGGATTTTACTAATTGTTAGTAAAAGCAATTGCTTATTTTTATGAGATGTACATGTATTTCAAGCAATTTTCCCAACGGCCTTCTTGGCCTATGTTTAAACAAAGACGGTTAAGGTAGATGTTCTAATTGCTGGCCCGATGTTTGACTTGAAGTTTTCTATTTTACATGAAAGGTCATCCTTAAAATTGTTGATTCCAAAGTTTGAGTTGCATAACTCCAATGGTTCTTTAGAAGCACATGGTCACAAGATGCCCATACACACAAACTGGCGGGTGGTTAACCACCTTTGGCAGCAATTTACCACATTTTACTTTTAGCCTATAATTTCTAAATGGACCATTTCTGGCTCCTAAGATTTTACAGACATAATGAGAAAAATATGGGGTTCTTCTGATATCAAAGTATCTTGATGTGAAAGAAAATCATAGTCAAAACAAAAGTGATCGGAACATACACCTTTAATTAGTTTAAATCAATAGAGCTCCATCAATAGTGTTGATCGTGCAAAATGTGACTTGGGGATATTTACATGTCCTAAAACCCCGGAGGTCAGTGAACATACCAAACGGGTACGCATCCGCATCCAAAAAAACGGCGAAAAGGGTCCAGATTTCACCACATGACGTTGTCGACGTCTTTCTGAAAAGGGGTACTATTTAGGGGGCATCACACTTTAGGGTATCCATCGAGGTATCGACGTTTAGGGTACTAATTGTTATGTGTGACTTTTCACATGGGCATATCACATGCATATGTATAATAGAGGTATGAGCAATTCAGACATAATTTAAGGATTTATTTTATATAGTATACGTATTCAGACTTTGTACGGTTTCGTTATTTGCGGGGAGAGCATTCAATCTAGTGTCACACAATTTGCTTTTTATTAACGCATTGGTACAAACTAGTAATACAACCAAGATTTACAACTATAGCATGCAAGACTTCAGAAATCGTATAGTTAAAGCATGGTCAAAGAAGCAACAGTTCACCTTTGAGCATAATTATTGATATCAGTCCATGTACACGATGTAGAAGTATGTGTAATAGCATAATATCAATAGTTACATTAAATTTGGAGTTATGTGATATATTCTCTGAGAGTAGTTCATAAATGAATAAACAATTCTACATGTAGTATTGTAATAATACTTAAAATAATGTCCAGTTCGTTCCTCTTTGTTTTTATGTGTGTAGACTGTAAAGGTAGTCCGTATTGTATAATAGATACAATCATTTCGATCATTCAACTCATGCACATACGACACACAGTCAGGGTGTATTTTCAATTGTGCTAGCCGGCCTTACATCCATACGCAATCATCAAAAATTCAAGATAGCCTATTTCACGCGAGCATATTTTGCGAAGCTGCGTCCAGATCATAAATTTGCGAAAAACTATGCATGCATGCGCGCCACGATTGACCAATCAGGTCGGGTGGTCATTTTTTTAAAAACGCTCGGTACGCACTGACTAGGACGAATATTAACGATATCCTAATGGCAGCAACGTAATATTATTGGCTATAACAGCGTCTCGGAGTAGGCAACTTGCAATCTTGGAAAACGTTGGAACGGCGCTTTACACGTTTAGGGCATTCTATACGACAACACCAATGTTCCCTTCACCATACCACATCGATCAAGGGACACCTTGAAGAACTGCTGAAGAAATTAACAGTCTGTATCATTGCAAGTGGGTGTTAGTTTCCCGTCGATAACAAGTATAAAGCGTTCAAAGACTTTCCGGGATTGACAACGGTGGACGAATAGCTGTACATTTTGAATATCCGTTGGTTTCAATGTAAAAATGGATATATATCGATTATATGACCCAAGTTGGATAACCAGCTCCAGTGTCGGTATCCATATAAATTTTAAATTGAACCAGCCATTCATTAACCGTTTGTCCCATTTATAATTTAACCTTGAATATTCGAGCCCATATCTGGCATCGTCTGATTAGTTTTATTAGAAATATCATGGTTGACATTGCTATCTTCAGTAGATAGCAAACATTCCTTTGGCTGGAATTGATGTATTCAGCAAATAGCGCTAGCAAGCAATTTATGCTGACACTATGGTTGGCATTGCTATCTTCGTTAGATAGCAAACATTTCTATGGTTGAAATTGATGTGCTCAGCAAATAGCGCTAGCAAGCAATTTATGCTGACACTATGTTTGGCATTGCTATCTTCGTTAGATAGCAAACATTTCTATGGTTGAAATTGATGTGTTCAGCAAATAGCAAGCAATTTATGCTGACAATATGGTTGGCGGCATTGCTATCTTCGTTGGAAAGCAAACATTTCTATAGCTGAAATTGATGTTTTCTGCAAATAGCAAGCAATTCATGCTGACACTGTGGTTGGCATTGCTATCTTCGTTAGATAGCAAACATTTCTATGGTTGAAATTAATGTGTTCAGCAAATAGTAAACAATGTAGGCTGATACTATAATGGTTGGCCTCTCTTCAGTATATAATATAACATTCAATTTCATCACATAGATACCACAATTTGAGAAGACAAGTCCCATAGTTGGTGCAATTGTAATTGCTTACAAATATTTATTAAACAAGCAAATAAAACAATAACAAAACAGTCCTATTAACACAATGTATGCAAATATAATGGCATACAATTTGAATGCAGGTCAAGTGAGTTGGGATACGGTGATTATCATAAATGAAAATTTCAAATCTTTTCAAAAACTAAACTGGATATCAATGACTGTAACCACATGTAAATATTAGTAACTAACTACACCTAGCACATAAAGTCCCTGACCAGGTGCTTTGAGGTTGGCTTATTCAAAATATATGATCGGTACCAAAAATCTGAGATATACATTAAATGAGCAAATTTCTTCTCCGTAGTTTGATACCTCATTCAAAAAAAATGAATGATGTGTGATTTACCATAGACGGTAAAAATCAATGTTTTACCCGTCTATGGATTTACGCACTGAAAAACTCACAGCTTATCAGCTAAGACTTGTATTCTTCACAGCCAGATACACCCTTTGTCCCGCACATTGCGGTTATCACTAAAGACCCATTCATCTTCAGATAGCACACAGTTATGACAGTAATCACGCACAAATCAATGATTCCTATACCTAGTGCAAGTGCGAGGTCATTGAAATCGCCATAACTTTAAAAGTATCCATTCGATTTTTTTGAATGAGGTATCAAACTGCGGAGAAGAAATTTGCTCATTTAATGAATATCTCAGATTTTTGGTACCGATTATATATTTTGAATTAGTCAACCTCAAAGCACCTGGTCAGGGACTTAATGTGCTAGGTGTATATATACTACTACTACTTTGGGGTCATTCACCAGATTGAATTGAATGGGGAGATATGGAGTTCGAATGGTGTTGCAAACTCTTTTGTGATACCTCCAAGATGGCCACTAATCCCAAACACAGAAGGTCCCTATTTGGTTTGGTGGCAATACCAATGTTAGATGTACTGTAAAAGTGGAAATGTGTGTTTGTGTAATTTTTCGCTTCCATACATGGACCTACATAAAAAATAAATATATTTGCACATTCGCGCTTGCTGATTTTATCCCGAAAAAAAATGTAGCACTTTTGCAGTACATGGTTTCATTATCCTGGTTTTGTCTTACTAAACCCCAACATTCTTCTTCTTTGGGGGGGGGGGGGGGGGGGGGGGGTAAGAGAATGGACTCATGGACTAGGTTTCTCAAGTAAAAGGTACCTATGGCATCAATTGACATATCGTCAGCCTGCTTCGATAATTGCCTAACTCAAACAACAAAAATAGGAAAAGTGAGTTAGGCAGTTAACGAAGCAGGCTGACGATATGTTGAATAGCACCATGAATAGTACAGGTGAATTCCAACAGGAGCAGCACCTGTTGGATAGAATTAGGTTGGAGATATACCTTTAAGTGAAATGTGGCTTGTTATAGGCCTAATACAAGTTAATATGACCCATTTTAAACATTTTACATAATTATTACAATCTGCCTGACTCACAATGCTGACTCAGGCAGAATTGCAATTGTGCATTTATCAACACTTTTGATTTGTCAATGACTTATTTACCGTTTAGTTTACAGTGGCCAGTTTCAAAATCAGTGGAATTTTCAAAATACTCAAATAAGAGAATATGGGGCTACTGACTTTTCAGTAGTGTGTTTCATCAGGTTTAAAGTCCAATAATTCATAAGTGTGTTGACTCAGGCAGAATTGCAATTGTGCATTTATCAACACTTTTGATTTGTCAATGACTTATTTACCGTTTAGTTTACAGTGGCCAGTTTCAAAATCAATGGAATTTTCAAAATACTCAAATAAGAGAATATGGGGCTACTGACTTTTCAGTAGTGTGTTTCATCAGGTTTAAAGTCCAATAATTCATAAGTGTGTAGCTTCAAGTGTCATTTACTCAAATATTCAGAAGATGCTATAAATGTAACTCCCATGATGTACCAATATAAAATTTGATAATCTTCTTATAACTGCTCACATAATAATATAACGTTTACAAAAGTCATGATGAATACTGTATTATATAGGACAATGATATACGTACCAAGTAGGGTAAAGTCGCCTATTTTCGGTCACTGGTCAAAATCGTGTAATTGCATCGGTCATCGCCATTTTAAAAGCAATACCGGGCATCAACTATGCAGGGTTTTTTTAGTCGTCAGTTTTTAACGATGAAGTCATTTTTATTACACGATTGATTTGGACGAAGTGACCGAAAATAGGCGCTGACCGAAAATAGGCGACTTTACCCTACATGGTATTAAATAACATACAATTTATACACAAATAACATTCATAAATTGTAGGCATGGATATTGAAAATTAATGGCAGTGCTTAAATAGACCCATCATAAAAACAAATGACCATCGCCAGGCACACTATGGATATCATGTGAACAATTCTGAAATCACTAATTTTGTACATATCCCTATGGGCCTCTATTTATATTTAGTAGTGTGCATTCTTATGAACCCATCATCGTATGGGACATGCGAGGTTACCAGTCTGGTGGAATGCCCCATATCCAGTTAAAAGTGACCTCAACAGTTAGTGGTTTTGATCAACTCCAGCATGTCTATATGGTGTATGGCAATACCATCGGTATAAAATGAGCCCACTTCAATAGAACCCTGTACATTATCTATACAAGGCAAACAAATGTGGAGTTTCAAGGCCTTGATGCTCTATACATCTAAAATGTTGGATGCAATATAACCATAATAGTGGCTGAGAAAAACAATATGATGATATAGTTAAGGTATTGCTGTCCTATCATCATTCTGTCCTCAGGCAGTTGATCATTGATTCCAACTCTGGGAGCTTTAGGGTTAAAATCAAATAAAACTCTCATTAAAATCCAGAATCCAAATGACGCTTTAACAGCATCATCAACTGCAGTGACCAGGGGTGGTGGTAGTTGCTTCACGGAAACGAAGCTAGTTTCTAATGGAGTACCCACATTTACCTTCCATAGCAAGCTGTCTACGTCTAAGACAGGCATTGGCATCCACTCTATTTTGGCAAGGTTATGAGTAGTATGGCCATCAAAGATATTGACAAAATGGAGTATCTGCCCAAACTGATGCTTTCTCCCATCTACACCACGCACAGTGAATGAGGAAACGGTGTGTTTTGCCTCTTTTACAAGAGAATTGGTTCTGTCGTGGGTTGACATTGGTTGCTTTGAATTCATGTTACAGGTAACGACATCATGAATATCCATGGACTTTAAACTCTCCGATTCAGGAGGTGTAAGTTGATGAGCAGCTAATGGTCCTGTTGAGAAAAAAGAAACAAAGGCATTTAATACATTGACCAACACAAACCAAACATCCTCACATTCAACCCAGACATTATTGTAATATTTTACTGTTACATACATGTACATGGATTGTAATTGATACCACACACTCCAAATACATTGTGTGTTTCTTATAGGTCAATAAATGCGTATGTGTTGTTTCGAGAGAAATTAGACAAATCAATGCACATGCTATTATATTGTGAGCATATCAACATTTGCGCAGGTGCATTGATTTTTCATAATTTTTTCAAGAAACTAAACATGCATGTATTAACCGAATTCATACATGACACTATACAAATCAAAATTCGCAATTTAAAGCATAATAATTGTGATTTATGTAAAAAAGGCCAAAAATACTCTTTCAATATTGCTAACCACCTGAAGTGAAAATCGGCAAACCCGCGATTCCTGTAAAACGAATCAAAACAAAGCGTGTTTAACGGCACAAACACGGAGTGCATTAGACAATGCACTCTGCGTATTTTAGTTCTTGCTTTCTGATTGATTCAATACTACTAAGAATGTATGAACTCTATAGGTCAATAAATGTGTATGTGTTGTTTCGAAAGAAATTAGACAATCAATGCACGTGCGCTGATGTTGAACAACATGTATATAGTTTAACTTCTGTTATCAAACTTCAGATAAGGTATTCAGAATACCAAATCTTTCAGTGGTAATTCAGTAAACAATGATCTCATATACTTACGTCCAGTTCTAGCCAGACGAGGAACGTCATTCTCATCAACCAACTCCATAGTCCATCTGAGGATATCACACCCTTCATCATCATGAACTGACATAGCTCTAATATCTGTTATGGTAGAAACACAATACAATCATCCACACATTACTTCTGTGAAAATGTGGTCAACTACATTAAGTCTTCAGCGGTACAAATGAGCCTTTATAAATGTGTAATTTAAAGAAAACTGCATGCAGGCACTAAATAGTCAAGCTTATTTATTATTTAATATGAATTATCAAGTGTTATGACACATTTAAACTATGGTCATTCAGATTATCCCAATAAGATAGTTATTGCATATTCATTACTTCATGAATAATCGCGATAGCTGCGTACCAAGTGCGTTCCAATCAAATTAATCGTTAGATGAGAACGCGCACGCCGAGCGCGGGTTACTAATAATTGCCCGAAAGTACTGCGTCAAAGTGTTCCATTGTTTTGCTCACTGACCGACCAATCAAATTAACGCCTCACGCCCCTAAACTGAATATTCAACGAGTTATGAGGATACACGATTAAAGCTTATTATTGATTGGTTGAATGATAAAAATGTTAATGAGGGGATGACCCGACTTGGACTGTTTCAATAACTAAGAAGGGGTGGACAAAATAAACAGAAAACTAATTAATTATTAGCAAGATTATATCGGTACAAATCAACGATTTGGATAAAATATGCATATTTTTCAGTAATAAATGAGAATAATGACTGCTTAACAACTGTTTTCGTGAATTTGTTTTGAAATCCTCGGGTTTTGTTCTGGTCATTCGGAATTGTCCCTCGGGGGCTGCGCCCCTCGGGACAATTCCTCAGACCAGAACAAAAACCTCTGATTTTAAAACAAATTCACGAAAACAGTTGTTACGCAGTAATTATTCTCTATCTCTATGTTTGGTCTTATATTGCACAAATACACAAGTATGTTTCCAGTAGCTAGGCTTTACAGTGAAACGTGGTTATTTGCTCAAATTCATAGTGGCGATTCATTTGAAATTATTTAGTCAAATCATTTTTGATACTCTTATGCTCGCTAAAATGTGATTTTCGCCACGGATTTTCACTATTGTGTTTGCCGCATGTGGCCAATGGCGACCTTGAAACATGTTGGACATAAAGTCGCCACAGATGGCGCCCTAACAATAATTGTTTCCGGTTTTTTTCTGTTAAAAATATATATGCGCAAGAATCAAACGTCTCAGTGAAATGTGCGCACACTACTACTGGAAACAAACTTGTTTTTGGGGTGGTTTTTTGCCTTATCATTGCTTGAATATTTGTTGTCTTTTCAAGGCTGAAATTTGCCCATGGACAATTCGCGAGTAACCACTAAGCAAGCAACAAATTTAGTACAGGGTGTCCCCAAAGTGTTGATACCTTTGGGATAGAGGTAACTTGTTTGATGCCAAAATTGACTTCTTGTTCGAGGTCATGCTGAAGTTGGGTCACATAACTCTCAAAACCGTACAATTGTTGAACTTGCAGGAGTCAAGGCGTGTGTAGCCAAAAAGCTTTTACTAATTCAATTTTGTGCACAACTTTGATAGCGTAAGCATAATATTCATATTAAGGACTTTTCATTCTGAAATTAAAAAGAACCATTGTGGAAAACCTTTTTTCTCTCTCTTCACTGCCTCTTTTGCTCCATTCACTTCATTAAGCTCATTACTACGTGTTTATATGAAATTGCAGTTTTACAGTTAAGAATACTTTCTTCTGTACTTTGGCAACACAGAGAGCTGTGATTGTATGCTTGGTATCAACTCATTTAACAGAGAAAGTAAAGCTTTACAGGGTATCAACACTTTTGGGACACTGGATCAAAATTATGACTCTGATAGACCCAAAGGCTACACACAAATTATGACATACGGTTGGTGACTTACTCTGTATGACTCCATAACAGAAACTTCAGGGTCCTTTCTGTTGTGAATTCGTCCCCTGTAAGAAACTCATGAATCTCTCAAATGCATACATGGACCACACAATGCAATATCACCAGGTATATGTTGCAGCTGATGCATCAATATGGTCTGTAAAATAGAACAAATAAGATAGAAATATCAGAAAATTAGAACTGCTGAATACCTCATCAGGTCACATAGAATCTGACCAAATTACCCCGATGTCATCGGGTAAACCGTCACACAGAATCATACCAAATTGCCATGTCTTCATCAAGTAAATACATGAAAAAACATAATCAGACTGATTCTGTGAAATGTTTTTACCCGATGACATCATGGCAATTTGGTCTGATTCTGTATGACATGTTTTACCCGATGACATCATGGTAATTTGGTGCGATTCTGTGTGACATGTTTTTGGTCTGATTCTGTATAACATCATGGCAATTTGACCTATTCTGTGCGACTTGTTTTACCCAGATAATATCAGGGTAACTTGGTCTGAATTGGTGTGACATGTTTTATACCCGATGAGATCATGGCAATTTGGTGCGATTCTGTGTGCCATTTGTTTTACCCAGATAACATCATGGCAATTTGGTCTGAATCTGTGTGACAAACATGTTTTATACCCGATGAGATCATGGCAATTTGGTCTGAATCTGTGTGACAAACATGTTTTATACCCGATGAGATCATGGCAATTTGGTCCGATTCTGTGCGACTTGTTTTACCCAGATAACATCAGGGTAATTTGGTCCGATTCTGTGTGACATGTTTTATAACATCAGGGTAATTTGGTCTGAATCTGTGTGACATATTTTATACCCGAATGAGATCATGGCAATTTGGTCCATATCAATTTCTTAGGGTCACTTAAAAAGCCTGTCCTGATTACGCTAAAACCCACACTGCATAACTGTACTTTGGTATAGGGCCACACTCTGGTTTCCTCACTTCGACAGCGATAACTCTGGCTATATATAACATACTGATTTTGTACCTGGGTTTTTGAAAAGCTCAAGTATTATTCTTTCAAAATATATATGACTGATATTTTACAAAAATAATAAACCACCGTTTTTTAATTTATTAAAACATTCCATCCGTATTTTACGAGCGATATCACACTGTTATTTCTAAAAATGAGCTCTCACAACGCCTCTGTTTTGGAGGTACTTTTTCAGCGGCTATTTTTAGCGAAACTATAATAGCTACCGAAGTTGTACCTGCGCATGAATCAATAACAGGTTCTGCTCTATAATAGATGAAAGATACACCACAATTGGTCAAACTAAACCATCGTTTTTTTCTAAAACCAATCAGGGGATCTGTTTCAAATTTAGTCACATTTGGTGAATCATCAGCCCTTGTCTCAACCCAGTCTAACAGTGCTGGGAACGTTCCACTGTCTTTGTAGGGGCAATGCTATACAGACAATGCCTGTGTATTGCATCGTGTATATGTAAATGACTTTCTATCAACAATCTTTAAGTACCATGTATTTATTATCCATATAAATACTATATAATTTGAAACACATGACATTTACCAATGCAATATTTTGTTTTGTTAACCACAGAACACTGCTTTCTGTGACTAACACCCCTTATCGCTATAATGAAGTCGCCCATATTTGTCCAGTTCTTCTCTGTATGATGAATAGGCTCAATATTGATTTTGATATAACCACACACAAGCCGATGTGTGCAGTAATAAAAGTAGATTTTTAAGTGTCCAAAATCAGCCAAACAAATTGATATGCGATTCTGTGTGACTTGTTTTACCCAGATAACATCAGGGTAATTTGGTCCGATTCTGTGTGACATGTTTTATAACATCAGGGTAATTTGGTCTGAATCTGTGTGACATATTTTATACCCGAATGAGATCATGGCAATTTGGTCCGACTCTGTGCGACTTGTTTTACCCAGATAACATCAGGGTAATTTGGTCTGAATCTGTGTGACATGTTTTACCCAGATAACATCAGGGCAATTTGGTGCGATTCTGTGTGAAATGTTTTACCCAGATAACATCATGGCAATTTGGTCCGATTCTGTGTGACATGTTTTATAACATCAGGGTAATTTGGTCTGAATCTGTGTGACATATTTTACCCAGATAACATCAGGGCAATTTGGTGCGATTCTGTGTGACTTGTTTTACCCAGATAACATCATGGCAATTTGGTCTGAATCTGTGTGACAAACATGTTTTATACCCGATGAGATCATGGCAATTTGGTCTGAATCTGTGCGACTTGTTTTACCCAGATAACATCATGGCAATTTGGTCTGAATCTGTGTGACAAATATGTTTTATACCCGATGAGATCATGGCAATTTGGTGCGATTCTGTGTGACTTGTTTTACCCAGATAACATCATGGCAATTTGGTCTGAATCTGTGTGACAAACATGTTTTATACCCGATGAGATCATGGCAATTTGGTGCGATTCTGTGCGACTTGTTTTACCCAGATAACATCAGGGTAATTTGGTCTGAATCTGTGTGACAAACATGTTTTATACCCGATGAGATCATGGCAATTTGGTGCGATTCTGTGCGACAAACATGTTTTATACCCTATGAGATCATGGCAATTTGGTGCGATTCTGTGTGACTTGTTTTACCCAGATAACATCATGGCAATTTGGTCTGAATCTGTGAGACAAACATGTTTTATACCCGATGAGATCATGGCAATTTGGTCTGAATCTGTGCGACTTGTTTTACCCAGATAACATCATGGCAATTTGGTCTGAATCTGTGTGACAAACATGTTTTATACCCGATGAGATCATGGCAATTTGGTGCGATTCTGTGTGACTTGTTTTACCCAGTTAACATCATGGCAATTTGGTCTGAATCTGTGTGACAAACATGTTTTATACCCGATGAGATCATGGCAATTTGGTCTGAATCTGTGCGACTTGTTTTACCCAGATAACATCATGGCAATTTGGTCTGAATCTGTGTGACAAACATGTTTTATACCCGATGAGATCATGGCAATTTGGTCTGAATCTGTGCGACTTGTTTTACCCAGATAACATCATGGCAATTTGGTCTGAATCTGTGTGACAAACATGTTTTATACCCGATGAGATCATGGCAATTTGGTGCGATTCTGTGTGACTTGTTTTACCCAGATAACATCATGGCAATTTGGTCTGAATCCGTGTGACAAACATGTTTTATACCTGATGAGATCATGGTAATTTGGTGCGATTCTGTGCGACTTGTTTTACCAAGATAACATCAGGGTAATTTGGTCTGAATCTGTGTGACAAACATGTTTTATACCCGATGAGATCATGGCAATTTGGTGTGATTCTGTGCGACTTGTTTTACCCAGATAACATCAGGGTAATTTGGTCTGAATCTGTGTGACAAACATGTTTTATACCCGATGAGATCATGGCAATCGATTCTGTGCGACTTGTTTTACCCAGATAACATCAGGGTAATTTGGTCTGAATCTGTGTGACAAACATGTTTTATACCCGAAAAGATCATGGCAATTTAGTGCGATTCTGTGCGACTTGTTTTACCCAGATAACATCATGGTAATTTGGTCTGAATCTGTGTGACAAACATGTTTTATACCCGATGAGATCATGGCAATTTGGTGCGATTCTGTGCGACTTGTTTTACCCAGATAACATCAGGGTAATTTGGTCTGAATCTGTGTGACAAACATGTTTTATACCCGATAAGATCATGGCAATTTGGTGCGATTCTGTGCGACTTGTTTTACCCAGATAACATCGTGGCAATTTGGTCTGATTCTGTGTGACAAACATGTTTTATACCCGATGAGATCATGGCAATTTGGTGCAATTCTGTGCGACTTGTTTTACCCAGATAACATCATGGCAATTTGGTCCGATTCTGTGTAACAAACATGTTTTATACCCGATGAGATCATGGCAATTTGGTGCGATTCTGTGCGACTTGTTTTACCCAGATAACATCATGGCAATTTGGTCCGATTCTGTGTAACAAACATGTTTTATACCCGATGAGATCATGGCAATTTGGTGCGATTCTGTGCGACTTGTTTTACCCAGAAAACATCAGGGTAATTTGGTCTGAATCTGTGTGACAAACATGTTTTATACCCGATGAGATCATGGCAATTTGGTGCGATTCTGTGCGACTTGTTTTACCCAGATAACATCAGGGTAATTTGGTCTGAATCTGTGTGACAAACATGTTTTATACCCGATGAGATCATGGCAATTTGGTGCGATTCTGTGCGACTTGTTTTACCCAGATAACATCATGGCAATTTGGTCCGATTCTGTGTGACAAACATGTTTTATACCCGATGAGATCATGGTAATTTGGTGCGATTCTGTGTGACTTGTTTTACCCAGATAACATCATGGCAATTTGGTCTGAATCTGTGTGACAAACATGTTTTATACTCGATGAGATTATGGCAATTTGGTCTGAATCTGTGCGACTTGTTTTACCCAGATAACATCAGGGTAATTTGGTCTGAATCTGTGTGACAAACATACCCGATGAGATCATGGCAATTTGGTGCGATTCTGTGCGACTTGTTTTACCCAGATAACATCGTGGCAATTTGGTCCGATTCTGTGTGACAAACATGTTTTATACCCGATGAGATCATGGCAATTTGGTGCGATTCTGTGTGACTTGTTTTACCCAGATAACATCATGGCAATTTGGTCTGAATCTGTGTGACAAACATGTTTTATACTCGATGAGATCATGGCAATTTGGTCTGAATCTGTGCGACTTGTTTTACCCAGATAACATCATGGCAATTTGGTCTGAATCTGTGTGACAAACATGTTTTATACCCGATGAGATCATGGCAATTTGGTGCGATTCTGTGTGACTTGTTTTACCCAGATAACATCATGGCAATTTGGTCTGAATCCGTGTGACAAACATGTTTTATACCTGATGAGATCATGGTAATTTGGTGCGATTCTGTGCGACTTGTTTTACCAAGATAACATCAGGGTAATTTGGTCTGAATCTGTGTGACAAACATGTTTTATACCCGATGAGATCATGGCAATTTGGTGTGATTCTGTGCGACTTGTTTTACCCAGATAACATCAGGGTAATTTGGTCTGAATCTGTGTGACAAACATGTTTTATACCCGATGAGATCATGGCAATCGATTCTGTGCGACTTGTTTTACCCAGATAACATCAGGGTAATTTGGTCTGAATCTGTGTGACAAACATGTTTTATACCCGAAAAGATCATGGCAATTTAGTGCGATTCTGTGCGACTTGTTTTACCCAGATAACATCATGGTAATTTGGTCTGAATCTGTGTGACAAACATGTTTTATACCCGATGAGATCATGGCAATTTGGTGCGATTCTGTGCGACTTGTTTTACCCAGATAACATCAGGGTAATTTGGTCTGAATCTGTGTGACAAACATGTTTTATACCCGATAAGATCATGGCAATTTGGTGCGATTCTGTGCGACTTGTTTTACCCAGATAACATCGTGGCAATTTGGTCTGATTCTGTGTGACAAACATGTTTTATACCCGATGAGATCATGGCAATTTGGTGCAATTCTGTGCGACTTGTTTTACCCAGATAACATCATGGCAATTTGGTCCGATTCTGTGTAACAAACATGTTTTATACCCGATGAGATCATGGCAATTTGGTGCGATTCTGTGCGACTTGTTTTACCCAGATAACATCATGGCAATTTGGTCCGATTCTGTGTAACAAACATGTTTTATACCCGATGAGATCATGGCAATTTGGTGCGATTCTGTGCGACTTGTTTTACCCAGAAAACATCAGGGTAATTTGGTCTGAATCTGTGTGACAAACATGTTTTATACCCGATGAGATCATGGCAATTTGGTGCGATTCTGTGCGACTTGTTTTACCCAGATAACATCAGGGTAATTTGGTCTGAATCTGTGTGACAAACATGTTTTATACCCGATGAGATCATGGCAATTTGGTGCGATTCTGTGCGACTTGTTTTACCCAGATAACATCATGGCAATTTGGTCCGATTCTGTGTGACAAACATGTTTTATACCCGATGAGATCATGGTAATTTGGTGCGATTCTGTGTGACTTGTTTTACCCAGATAACATCATGGCAATTTGGTCTGAATCTGTGTGACAAACATGTTTTATACTCGATGAGATTATGGCAATTTGGTCTGAATCTGTGCGACTTGTTTTACCCAGATAACATCAGGGTAATTTGGTCTGAATCTGTGTGACAAACATACCCGATGAGATCATGGCAATTTGGTGCGATTCTGTGCGACTTGTTTTACCCAGATAACATCGTGGCAATTTGGTCCGATTCTGTGTGACAAACATGTTTTATACCCGATGAGATCATGGCAATTTGGTGCGATTCTGTGTGACTTGTTTTACCCAGATAACATCATGGCAATTTGGTCTGAATCTGTGTGACAAACATGTTTTATACTCGATGAGATCATGGCAATTTGGTTTGAATCTGTGCGACTTGTTTTACCCAGATAAAATCATGGCAATTTGGTCTGAATCTGTGTGACAAACATGTTTTATACCCGATGAGATCATGGCAATTTGGTCTGAATCTGTGCGACTTGTTTTACCCAGATAACATCATGGCAATTTGGTCTGAATCTGTGTGACAAACATGTTTTATACCCGATGAGATCATGGTAATTTGGTGCGATTCTGTGCGACTTGTTTTACCCAGATAACATCAGGGTAATTTGGTCTGAATCTGTGTGACAAACATGTTTTATACCCGATGAGATCATGGCAATTTGGTGCGATTCTGTGCGACTTGTTTTACCCAGATAACATCAGGGTAATTTGGTCTGAATCTGTGTGACAAACATGTTTTATACCCGATGAGATCATGGCAATTTGGTGCGATTCTGTGCGACTTGTTTTACCCAGATAACATCATGGCAATTTGGTCCGATTCTGTGTGACAAACATGTTTGATACCCGATGAGATCATGGCAATTTGGTGCGATTCTGTGCGACTTGTTTTACCCAGATAACATCGTGGCAATTTGGTCCGATTCTGTGTGACAAACATGTTTTATACCCGATGAGATCATGGCAATTTGGTCTGAATCTGTGCGACTTGTTTTACCCAGATAACATCATGGCAATTTGGTCTGAATCTGTGTGACAAACATGTTTTATACCCGATGAGATCATGGCAATTTGGTCTGAATCTGTGCGACTTGTTTTACCCAGATAACATCATGGCAATTTGGTCCGATTCTGTGTGACAAACATGTTTTATACCCGATGAGATCATGGCAATTTGGTGCGATTCTGTGCGACTTGTTTTACCCAGATAACATCAGGGTAATTTGGTCTGAATCTGTGTGACAAACATGTTTTATACCCGATAAGATCATGGCAATTTGGTGCGATTCTGTGCGACTTGTTTTACCCAGATAACATCGTGGCAATTTGGTCTGATTCTGTGTGACAAACATGTTTTATACCCGATGAGATCATGGCAATTTGGTGCGATTCTGTGCGACTTGTTTTACCCAGATAACATCATGGCAATTTGGTCCGATTCTGTGTGACAAACATGTTTTATACCTGATGAGATCATGGTAATTTGGTGCGATTCTGTGTGACTTGTTTTACCCAGATAACATCATGGCAATTTGGTCTGAATCTGTGTGACAAACATGTTTTATACTCGATGAGATCATGGCAATTTGGTCTGAATCTGTGCGACTTGTTTTACCCAGATAACATCAGGGTAATTTGGTCTGAATCTGTGTGACAAACATACCCGATGAGATCATGGCAATTTGGTGCGATTCTGTGCGACTTGTTTTACCCAGATAACATCGTGGCAATTTGGTCCGATTCTGTGTGACAAACATGTTTTATACCCGATGAGATCATGGCAATTTGGTGCGATTCTGTGTGACTTGTTTTACCCAGATAACATCATGGCAATTTGGTCTGAATCTGTGTGACAAACATGTTTTATACTCGATGAGATCATGGCAATTTGGTCTGAATCTGTGCGACTTGTTTTACCCAGATAACATCATGGCAATTTGGTCTGAATCTGTGTGACAAACATGTTTTATACCCGATGAGATCATGGCAATTTGGTTTGAATCTGTGCGACTTGTTTTACCCAAATAAAATCATGGCAATTTGGTCTGAATCTGTGTGACAAACATGTTTTATACCCGATGAGATCATGGCAATTTGGTCTGAATCTGTGCGACTTGTTTTACCCAGATAACATCATGGCAATTTGGTCTGAATCTGTGTGACAAACATGTTTTATACCCGATGAGATCATGGTAATTTGGTGCGATTCTGTGCGACTTGTTTTACCCAGATAACATCAGGGTAATTTGGTCTGAATCTGTGTGACAAACATGTTTTATACCCTATGAGATCATGGCAATTTGGTGCGATTCTGTGCGACTTGTTTTACCCAGATAACATCAGGGTAATTTGGTCTGAATCTGTGTGACAAACATGTTTTATACCCGATGAGATCATGGCAATTTGGTGCGATTCTGTGCGACTTGTTTTACCCAGATAACATCATGGCAATTTGGTCCGATTCTGTGTGACAAACATGTTTGATACCCGATGAGATCATGGCAATTTGGTGCGATTCTGTGCGACTTGTTTTACCCAGATAACATCATGGCAATTTGGTCTGAATCTGTGTGACAAACATGTTTTATACCCGATGAGATCATGGCAATTTGGTCTGAATCTGTGCGACTTGTTTTACCCAGATAACATCATGGCAATTTGGTCTGAATCTGTGTGACAAACATGTTTTATACCCGATGAGATCATGGTAATTTGGTGCGATTCTGTGCGACTTGTTTTACCCAGATAACATCAGGGTAATTTGGTCTGAATCTGTGTGACAAACATGTTTTATACCCGATGAGATCATGGCAATTTGGTGCGATTCTGTGCGACTTGTTTTACCCAGATAACATCAGGGTAATTTGGTCTGAATCTGTGTGACAAACACGTTTTATACCCGATGAGATCATGTCAATTTGGTGCGATTCTGTGCGACTTGTTTTACCCAGATAACATCATGGCAATTTGGTCCGATTCTGTGTGACAAACATGTTTTATACCCGATGAGATCATGGCAATTTGGTGCGATTCTGTGTGACTTGTTTTACCCAGATAACATCATGGCAATTTGGTCTGAATCTGTGTGACAAACATGTTTTATACCCGATGAGATCATGGCAATTTGGTGCGATTCTGTGCGACTTGTTTTACCCAGATAACATCGTGGCAAATTGGTCCGATTCTGTGTGACAAACATGTTTTATACCCGATGAGATCATGGCAATTTGGTGCGATTCTGTGTGACTTGTTTTACCCAGATAACATCATGGCAATTTGGTCTGAATCTGTGTGACAAACATGTTTTATACTCGATGAGATCATGGCAATTTGGTCTGAATCTGTGCGACTTGTTTTACCCAGATAACATCATGGCAATTTGGTCTGAATCTGTGTGACAAACATGTTTTATACCCGATGAGATCATGGCAATTTGGTCTGAATCTGTGCAACTTGTTTTACCCAGATAACATCATGGCAATTTGGTCTGAATCTGTGCGACAAACATGTTTTATACCCGATGAGATCATGGTAATTTGGTGCGATCCTGTGCGACTTGTTTTAGCCAGATAACATCAGGGTAATTTGGTCTGAATCTGTGTGACAAACATGTTTTATACCCGATGAGATCATGGCAATTTGGTCTGAATCTGTGCGACTTGTTTTACCCAGATAACATCATGGCAATTTGGTCTGAATCTGTGTGACAAACATGTTTTATACCCGATGAGATCATGGTAATTTGGTGCGATTCTGTGCGACTTGTTTTACCCAGATAACATCAGGGTAATTTGGTCTGAATCTGTGTGACAAACATGTTTTATACCCGATGAGATCATGGCAATTTGGTGCGATTCTGTGCGACTTGTTTTACCCAGATAACATCAGGGTAATTTGGTCTGAATCTGTGTGACAAACACGTTTTATACCCGATGAGATCATGTCAATTTGGTGCGATTCTGTGCGACTTGTTTTACCCAGATAACATCATGGCAATTTGGTCCGATTCTGTGTGACAAACATGTTTTATACCCGATGAGATCATGGCAATTTGGTGCGATTCTGTGTGACTTGTTTTACCCAGATAACATCATGGCAATTTGGTCTGAATCTGTGTGACAAACATGTTTTATACCCGATGAGATCATGGCAATTTGGTGCGATTCTGTGCGACTTGTTTTACCCAGATAACATCGTGGCAAATTGGTCCGATTCTGTGTGACAAACATGTTTTATACCCGATGAGATCATGGCAATTTGGTGCGATTCTGTGTGACTTGTTTTACCCAGATAACATCATGGCAATTTGGTCTGAATCTGTGTGACAAACATGTTTTATACTCGATGAGATCATGGCAATTTGGTCTGAATCTGTGCGACTTGTTTTACCCAGATAACATCATGGCAATTTGGTCTGAATCTGTGTGACAAACATGTTTTATACCCGATGAGATCATGGCAATTTGGTCTGAATCTGTGCAACTTGTTTTACCCAGATAACATCATGGCAATTTGGTCTGAATCTGTGCGACAAACATGTTTTATACCCGATGAGATCATGGTAATTTGGTGCGATCCTGTGCGACTTGTTTTAGCCAGATAACATCAGGGTAATTTGGTCTGAATCTGTGTGACAAACATGTTTTATACCCGATGAGATCATGGCAATCGATTCTGTGCGACTTGTTTTACCCAGATAACATCAGGGTAATTTGGTCTGAATCTGTGTGACAAACATGTTTTATACCCGAAAAGATCATGGCAATTTGGTGCGATTCTGTGTGACTTGTTTTACCCAGATAACATCATGGTAATTTGGTCTGAATCTGTGTGACAAACATGTTTTATACCCGATAAGATCATGGCAATTTGGTGCGATTCTGTGCGACTTGTTTTACCCAGATAACATCATAGCAATTTGGTCTGAATCTGTGCGACAAACATGTTTTATACCCGATGAGATCATGGTAATTTGGTGCGATCCTGTGCGACTTGTTTTAGCCAGATAACATCAGGGTAATTTGGTCTGAATCTGTGTGACAAACATGTTTTATACCCGATGAGATCATGGCAATCGATTCTGTGCGACTTGTTTTACCCAGATAACATCAGGGTAATTTGGTCTGAATCTGTGTGACAAACATGTTTTATACCCGAAAAGATCATGGCAATTTGGTGCGATTCTGTGTGACTTGTTTTACCCAGATAACATCAGGGTAATTTGGTCTGAATCTGTGTGACAAACATGTTTTATACCCGATGAGATCATGGCAATTTGGTGCGATTCTGTGCGACTTGTTTTACCCAGATAACATCAGGGTAATTTGGTCTGAATCTGTGTGACAAACATGTTTTATACCCGATGAGATCATGGCAATTTGGTGCGATTCTGTGCAACTTGTTTTACCCAGATAACATCATAGCAATTTGGTCCGATTCTGTGTGACAAACATGTTTTATACCCGATGAGATCATGGCAATTTGGTGCGATTCTGTGTGACTTGTTTTACCCAGATAACATCATGGCAATTTGGTCTGAATCTGTGTGACAAACATGTTTTATACCCGATGAGATCATGGCAATTTGGTTTGAATCTGTGCGACTTGTTTTACCCAGATAACATCATGGCAATTTGGTCTGAATCTGTGTGACAAACATGATTTATACCCGATGAGATCATGGCAATTTGGTGCGATTCTGTGCGACTTGTTTTACCCAGATAACATCATGGCAATTTGGTCTGAATCTGTGTGACAAACATGTTTTAAACCCGATGAGATCATGGCAATTTGGTCTGAATCTGTGTGACAAACATGTTTTATACCTGATGAGATCATTGGTGCGATTCTGTGCAACTTGTTTTACCCAGATAACATCAGGGTAATTTGGTCTGAATCTGTGTGACAAACATGTTTTATACCCGATGAGATCATGGCAATTTGGTGCGATTCTGTGCGACTTGTTTTACCCAGATAACATCATGGCAATTCGGTCTGAATCTGTGTGACAAACATGTTTTATACCCGATGAGATCATGGCAATTTGGTGCGATTCTGTGCGACATATTAAGGTAATTTGGTCAGAATCTGTGTGACATGTTTTATCCTGATGAGATCATGGCAATTTGGTCCGATTCTGTGTGACATGTTTTATACCTGATGATAACATCAGGGTAATTTGGTCTGGATCAGTGGGACATGTTTTATACTCGAATGAGATCATGGCAATTTGGTCCGATTCTGTGTGACATGTATTACCCAGATAACATCAAGGTAATTTGGTCAGAATCTGTGTGACATGTTTTATCCTGATGAGATCATGGCAATTTGGTCCGATTCTGTGTGACATATTTTATACCTGATGATAACATCAGGGTAATTTGGTCTGGATCTGTGTGACATGTTTTATACTCGAATGAGATCATGGCAATTTGGTCCGATTCTGTGTGACATGTATTACCCAGATAACATCAAGGTAATTTGGTCAGAATCTGTGTGACATGTTTTATCCTGATGAGATCATGGCAATTTGGTCCGATTCTGTGTGACATATTTTATACCTGATGATAACATCAGGGTAATTTGGTCTGGATCTGTGTGACATGTTTTATACTCGAATGAGATCATGGCAATTTGGTCTGATTCTGTGTGACATGTATTACCCAGATAACATCAAGGTAATTTGGTCAGAATCTGTGTGACATGTTTTATCCTGATGAGTTCATGGCAATTTGGTCCGATTCTGTGTGACATGTTTTATACCTGGTTCTTTATTCCTTGGCTGAGAAATATTAACCCTAACCCACCTAAATCTCACTCAAAGCGCATAAGCAAACGGTTTTCGATGACATAATCATCTGAGCATACATAGTGCAATGCAGTGAAGTATAGATCACATAATTTTTTCACTTTTTGACTGACCTCAAACTCCTTGTTTCGATAACATAAAGAGTTTGATGCATGCAATGAAGCAAGTTTTCTCGAAGGATACACATTTAGAGCAGGGGTAGCAATGCATTAACCCTTGATGGGGGTTAATGACCCCTATGAATGAATGTTCATCCCTCATAATGTGACTTATTGAAAGCTCAGGGGCGAAATTAAACCCCCAACTTTTGGACCTGTAGCCTGCAGTCGCTCATGGCAAAAATATCAATTTTTAGATTCTTCCTATAGTTCCTTTACATGCATGGGAGTGAAAAAAGATCCCTGGACGTTTGGGTCTTAATCATTGCTACCCATGCGAAAGAGTGCATCCTTGTTAGCCTCAATACGGTAATTAAAATGATTTACTAACCCTTTATCACACACTTTCGACAGCAGTGCTCCTTTGCTCCTGAACCTGCCCCCTTTGTCACTTTTCCACAGCCGGGAAAATCATAGATGCCAAGAGCTAGCCTGGCCTTATAAACTGTATCCTCTATGGAAATGCCATCACCAGCTTCTAACAGCTCGTCTACCAGAAGTTGCAGGCTGGGATTCAGTGGCGTAGCTAGGATTTTTTTCAGGGGGGGCAAGATTTCTAAAATTTTCTTAAAAGGTTGCCCCCAAAAAAATTCTAGTCACTTACCTCGTGAATTTCACGTAAGTGGGGGGGGGGGGGGGGGGGGCTCAAAAAATTTCACACAGTCCAAAAAAAATCGCACAGTCCAAAAATATCGCACAGTAAATGTACTACATTTACAATTTTGCCTTCTATTTGCCTAATAACCTCGGTCTTTTATCTCAATTTTTTCCTATTTCCTTTTTTTCTCACCCCCTTTTTTTTTTTAGAGGGATGGGAGGCGGGGGCTCAAATTGGATTTTTTTGTCAGGGGGGGCATTTGCCCCCCCTGGCCCCCCCCCCCCCCCCCCCCCCTGAGCTTCGCCACTGCTGGGATTCATATCGGCTGGTGCCTTGGGACCTATATGAAAGAATACATGAAAACAAGATTTAGCACCTGCACAAGCTTGACATTGTATCATCAGAATTATGAAGGAAATACAAATAAATCATGGAACTTTCAAATACGTGCCTTTACCGGACAAGGTCTTGAGGTCTGTTGTCACTTAGTTTTATCGCAATAAAGAGCACTGCGAACATGTGTAACCAAAGAATTTTCAGACAGCAAATATTTTTCCTTGATCCCTGAAACCTTTTTTTGTTAATGTTTTGGTTATTTTATTTTTGCAACGCACGTTTGCAGTAATATAGTTGACTAGCACCTTAATTTCTTGTCCACTGTATTTGGCCTGTTTTTCCTCATATTTTGGTCAATTATGTTTTATCACTGTCGAGAGGAATAAAATTGAGTACTTTTTGGTCATGAATGGGGAACCGACAATATAAAGTCGACACACCTTCATAGTGAACCATGCGTAAGGGAAATATACCTTTAGAGGAATCAACTTGACTATCTTCTGCTGCAGACGGAAAAGATGTTGATGGTACATCTCTACTGACATCAGATGCAGGCACAGTATCAAAGTCGTATTACTTGGCAGAAGCACCATTCCTAAACTGACCTCATCATGATCTGTAAAAAAAAAAAAAAAAAAAAAAAAGGCAAGACTGATGATAATGAATCAATGGCCTTAAACGTGGGTACAATCCTGAAAAGATACATGAAGCGGTGTATGCAAAAGAAAAAAACTCTCGCTTGGGTCAGCGTTGAATACATATTATGAACGTACAAAATCATAATAATAATCATGCCTTCTTCAATCTGTACGGTCTGAAGGAGGCATGGGGGGCAAGGTTGTATGGGAATCGCCTCAATTCGTATGTCAATTGAAATCAACAAACACCTGAACTGAAACGATCCACCAAGTGAACAACGGCACAGCAATAATGTACATGAGCTCTTTATACTGTTGCGTCACCTCGCCCCATGAACATCAGCATAACAATCCCACTGTAACATCACATTCTGCAAGTTCCCTGGGTAAAATTTTCGAGTGTGAAAAACTAAATTGGTGGTCAAAAGTTGTGTTGGTGTAGTGTGTTTTAGGCTGTAAAACAATGGAATTTTCAATATTTTTCACTCTTGAGAAAAAAATTGGGTAAAAAATAAAAGTGAAGGGTATAATACTTTGTGGGTGGAGTCAAAAGACTGACATCCCATGTGTAAATCTAAAACAAAAGATACAACCGCTCAACTTAGGATGGACACAGTGGAAAGGCTGATATTGTTATTTTAAAATGTATGTACAATGCAACTGGGTGAAGAAAAAAAGAAAATGCATAACAATTACTTGGTAATGAAAACATGGTTTCTAATAATTGGTGTCCCTTTTACCCACAAAAGATAAGAGACTGCTTCTGAGAACCTGACCCCATCAAAAAGGTAAACTTTGTACAAGTCAGGGGATCTCGCCAGGACATCCTGGATGGAAATGGTATATATATAGCGCAGTTTGGGCGGCTATGAACGTGTGACACCCCAATACCAACAAAATGCAACAGACAGTACAACCTTAGCCTGCCAAATTCACTGCGCCATATACACATCATGCAAGATATTCTTGCAGAGAACCAACTTCCTAAACAAAAGCAATCCCGTTAGTCAAGAAAATAAACAGTGTTACAAATGGAATTAATTATAGGTCAATAAGTGTGTATGTGTTGTTTTAAGAAAAATAGACAAATCAATGCATGCGCGCTGATCGATGTTGATGTGTGAATAATGTTGTGAGCATATCAACATTTGAGTAAGTGCATTGATTTTTGTAATTTTTCTAGAGACGAAACATACGCATTGACCTAATTCATACACTGCACTATACACATCAAAATTCACAATTTGAGCATAATTTTGATCTATTTAAAAATGAATAAAAACATGTTAACAAGTTTTCTATCACCTGCAGTGAAAATTGGCGAACCAGAAATTCCTGAACAACAATTAAAAACAACGCAAAGCACACCACGCATTTTAGTTTCTTGCTTTCTGATTGGTTCGACTCTACTAAGAGTGTATGAATGAGGTTTGTTTGGGGCTCCGGTGACCGATCACACCAAGGATGCGTTGCGCGGAGGAAGGCTGTAATTTCATTCATAAACAAAGGAACAGAAACTGAACACTTTTTAGACATTACATTTAAACCAAACAACGGTGGCAGCGGCTATGACACACAAGCACACATCTCTCACAACTGGTAACATCAGGAGAATGCAGATCAGCACTCCTGCATCAGGCCAAGAATCGCTTAGCAGAAAGTCTTGCATGGTGAGCTGAAAGAGAGGTTCGCCCTGCTATGTCAATGTTTAAAAAAGAGAGAAGCACAAAACATGGTTACAGCTCTTGGGGTTGCAACTCCGGCCATAATAACATGCTACAAGCGTGAACACAAACTTTGTAGAAAACCTTCTCTTTGTGTGTGATGGCAGCAACGACATTTATGAATTGAAGGTCAATAAATGCGTATGTGTTGTTTCGAGATAAATTAGACAAATAAATGCATGTGCGATGATGTTGATGTGTGAATAATGGCATGACCGGGCAGGAGAGTGCTATTGTGAACATATCAACATTGGCGCATTAGTAAAGCTAGGTTTTTGTGCGTGATCGGGGGACCATCCGCACCCAAGTCTGTCCCTCTACCAACTGAGCTGAACTGCCAGCCCACATATGCCTGCAGTAGGTGACGTCATCGACGCAATGCAGCAGCACGTGCCTGGAGATAGTTTCTGGCAGTTAGATTTAGTGAGATTCAGTTTCAGTTTCAGATTCAGTTGGGTTAGGGTTAATCAACCACAAAAAAATTGACATTTATTAACCCTGACCAGTAACGCTAGGTATTTGTGCGTGATCGGGGGAGGGGGAAAAAGTACTGGTTTTTTTACCCGAAAAATCACCCAGCACCCCCCCCCCCCAAGAATCGATCGCAGGACCATCCGCACCCACCTTTTGGGAAAGAAGCACTCCACAGGACTCGATTCATATTCACTACTCAAAAGTTGGAACCTGTCAATCATGCATTTACCTCAACTAAATCCAAAACATTGCATGACATGTTCATGAAATGGAGTCAAGCGCGATCAGAGTGCTTTTCATATTGTTAGCACTAATGTAGGTAATTCCATTCTCTTAAGAGGCGAGAGCGTACATGTGATGAGGTGCCTATACAAAACTCACCTAGTTTGGTCAGTATGAATCATGAAACATTATATGGTTTTTTTACTGGCTTCAACAGTCTCGTTCCATCAAATCCCGCAAACGGCTATCACCCTTAGGAGGAAGCACTACCATGATGACCACGATTGCTCTAGGAATTAAAGTTTTTATCTGAAAGACAGACACAAAATGATTGATGTTCACAATGAAATGAAGATACTTTCATAGTAGACAGCAACTGTGTAAATGACATGTGTAATTTGCTGTCTACAGTCTATCTCAATTCATTTAGATTACTGTCAATCGATAAATCAAATGTTTACTGTAAAACATGTTATGAATTCAAAGAGAAAACTCAATCGCCGCAGGCAGGTTTATGGAAAAATATAATCGGGAAGGTTTAACGTACATTATTATTTAGTTTTGATCGATGGCTGCACCCACCTGTTCCAATTGATCAACGGGCACTCACTGGATGATTGCAAAGCAATTGTATTGTTATTTACTCACCTTTAAAAACTGTGTAGGGTTTATTAACCTTCCCCTAAAACTTTTGACCATCATGGACCTTTGTCTATAGATTACATTACTCGTGCAATATTCACAACAAAAGCTTCGTGGGATAGATGCTGGTATTCACACACAAACACATTTGGCACAAATGTGAAATATCATGAGGCAAATCAAACTCCTCGTTAATGGCAATAATCGAAAGAGCCTAAGATGCACAATGAACACCAAGTCAGTGTCTGCTTATATTGTAACTCCCCGGTGCGTGAAATCACTCTATCATATATTATAAAACATAAGCTAATTTGAGAGGTATGCATCATCTCAAAGTTGTCGTACGCCTCTCCTATCATCAGTCCTGGGTGTGAAAGACCATCCATTTAATGTTCGATCTACATTGTATCTGTTAGCATTATTAATTAACCCTGGTTTCAATTTAAAATCAATATCAATTGACTGTGTATACACCCCAAACCGCTATTGCTTGTTTCGGGGGATTTGCCGCACTGTGTGTGTGTTTAGAATAGCCTAGACTTATCTGTACTTGCGCCATCTTTGAATTAGGCAGTTTCTTGTACTTTTTCTACAGTAAAATGTGCTAAATGTTCTAAACTGCACGTACAATAAGTAGTGGTTAGAAGAGCCACAATAAATTATAAGACTTTCTTTAATGAGGATGTATCACCATGGTAACCAGAAAGTCTATATGGCAGGCATATGGGCGATAGTAAATCCTGATGTTCATAAGTTGACTGATTTACATATGGTATGAACACCAAAATATATCTCTTATACTTACTGTGTAAAATGGCCCCTGGTAAAATGCAATTTTCTTGCATATAAAGCGACCGGTTGCTCCAATCTTGCATTTCCGAAGAGGATCATAGTCTTACATGTATTATAGCATTCCTACAAACAACAAAACAGTATGGTCAATACAAAATGTTTGAGATATGGGCCACAAAGATGCATGTTTGTAGAACACTAACATATCATACAAAATTGATCAGATGATTATTAAATGAAGATTACTAAAATAATCATTCAAATGTTCTTCTTCGAAACCAAATCTCAAGTAAAAATCCATTCAAGTGTGCACATGATTTGCTATAATTTTGCTTCACTGCGTTCATGACTTATACATATGCTAAGCATGCACTCAAATTGATCAAGAATTGTTTGCTTCGATTATAGTATTTTAAATGTTTGAAATTTGGCATCTTGGAAATTCACACAATATGTAAGAGCAAAAAATAAAAAAGAAGTGTTTTTCAGCCCATAAACCAAAGTTTTCAAGCACATAACCATATTTCTGACTATTTAATACAAATATTGGTACCACAAAATTTCACACACGGTCATCTTTCGTGAACAAACCTACACTATGTCCCTCGGGTCTTCAGTTTAACGACGATGAATCCGATTCATGTGAGCATACATCGATGATACTGGTGTCAACAGTCTTGTTCCAGCAAATCCTGCAGATGACGATCACCCTTTAGGAGGAGGCGCTATATGATTGATCTCAGAATGAAAGTGTTGATCTGAAAGTACAATTAGACCAAAAATGATTGTTTAATGTTTACATTGAAATGAAGATACTCTTTTAGTAGACAGCAACTGTTTTCATGAAATAAATGACATGTGCAATTTGTTGTGTTCAGTAGGTAGCAATCTGAATTAAATGAGATGTAGATTGCGGTCTACAGTAGATCACAACTAATGGCTATCTCTATTCATTAAGATTGCTGTCTAAAGTAGATAGCAACAACAATATAATTATTACATGAAATTCTTAATTTACAGTGTACAGCAGACTGCAACTGTGTATCAATCAATCAATCAATTTATCAATCAAAACTCCTTTCTCCCTGGCTACTCGGACAAGAGACATGCGCTTGCTTGCTGAGAACCTGGCTCCATCAAAGAAGTAAACTTTGTATATAGATATAAGTCAGGTGTTTACGCCAGGACATCCTGGGTGGAATTCATACACTCTAAGTAGTGTCGAACCAATCAGAAAGCAAGAAACTGAAATATGTGGAGTGCATTAAAAGCTTAGTGTCTAATGCACTACGTGTGTGCGTCATTTAAATTCAATGCGCGTTGTTAGCAAACATGTTTTTATTGGTTTTTCCGTAGATCAAAACTATGCTCAGATTGTGAATTTTGATTTGTATAGTGTCATGTATGAATTAGTCAATGCGTATGTTTTGTTTCGAGAGAAATTAGACAAATCAATGCACTTGCGCAAATGTTGATATGCTCACAATAGCACTCCCCTGCGGAGTCGTGCCACTTTCACACATCAACATCAGCGTGTGCATTAATTTGTCTAATTTTTTTCGAAACAACACATACACATTTATTGACCTATAAATGGTGCATGGCGCAGTTTGGGCGGCTATGCTAAGACACCCAAATACCAGCAGAAAGTGACAGACAATACAACCTTTGTTTTGATTTGTTGTTCAGTACAACCTTAGCCTGCCAAATTCTTATAGAGAACCTGTGGTTTGTTTGGGGCACCAAGATTGTACAGCAACAATTAGTGTGACAGATCACACCAGGCATGCGAAGCGCGGAGACAGGCTGAAATGAAAACACAGGAAAAGAAACTGAACACTTCTTTTATGTGTGATAGCAGCAATATACCAGTTACCAGTGTATGCCCATGGGGCTTTTTGATTTTCCCAGCAAGATGCCATGTTGCTTAGAACGACCTTTTGGGAAAGAAGCACTTGATTCATATTCACCACTCAAAAGTTGGAATCTTGTCAATCAAAAACATGTTCATGGAATGGAGCCAAGCGCGATCAAAGTGCCTTTCATTTGGTAAGCAATCATGTACATGTAGGTAGGTGAGAGCATGTGAGGTGCCTATTTAACAAAACTCACCTAGTTTGGTCAGGATGAATCATGAAACATGTGATTCTTACTGTAATCAACAGTCCCATAGCAAATCCTGCAGACGGCTATCACCCTTAACTAGGAGGAAGCACTACCATAACTACGACTGAATGAAAGTGTTTATCTGAAAAGACAGTAGACCAAAAATTATTGTTTGTTTGTTTTGTTTGTTTGTTTTTATTAGGCATCGTCAGCATAAATATAAACAAAATGATAGAAGAATTTTTTTTTTACAATTTACATTTACAAAGTACAATAAATTACACATCAACAAATAACAAACATTTCACCACAATGCCATCTAGGATGGCAGACACTGACACCAAAACTGACATACCAGGATAGCCGCCCATTAAGCATGTTAAGCCTGACAATAAGGAGCAAGCTTATTTCCAATGGGGTCTCAAACGAAAGCAGAGGCCGTGAAGAATGCGAACAAAGAAAAAGAAGAAGAAAAAAAATTAAGGGACAGGGAAACAAGCTTACACCGTAAAATCAGACATCTCTTGATTCAGGGACATGGTAGCCAGATGTTGCTTAACATTTTGCTTAAAGGCACACTTAGTGGGCAAAACCTGGATCCTTGGTGGCAGTGCATTCCAATCTAGAATGGCATTGTAGCAGAATGTGCTTGAAGCAATTCCTGTAACCCTAGGAACAATAAAATTATAATTACTTGACCTGGTTCTATGGGAGTGTGCATTGGACGACCTGGTGAAATTTTGACAAAGGTAAGCTGCACCACGGGCATTATAGATGTTAAAAACATGGTTCAGCCTCAGTTGTTTCACTCTGTCTTTTAATTTCAGTAATTTCAAAAGGTTGAGTTCAGGTTGCCCAATATGATCTCTGGAAGATAGACTCAAGATGTACCGAGCGATCTTATTTTGGGTAATTTGGAGTTTTTGTTGATAAAGCCGAGCAATGCCACTATACCAAGATGTACAACAATAATCCATGTGGCATTGTATCAAAGCAGAACTGAGATTTTTGCGTAACTTTTGGTTAAGGATGTGAGCATGCCTATAGAGAAATTTGAGGTGGCTAGAAGCTTTTTTGATGACAGATTCAACCATGTGCTCACCAGAGAGCGTGCTTTCCATAGAAACACCAAGATAACTAATAAAGTCCTGAGATTTAATTTTATAACCGTCATAGGCAACACTGAATTCACATTGAAATAAAGATACTTTTATAGTAGACAGCAACTGTATCCATGAAGTAAATGACATCTGTAATTTGCTGTCTAGAGTAGATAGCAACTTTCTTATATCTCAATTCAATATAAATCATTTAATCAAATGTTTACTGTTATAAATTCAAAGAAAACTGAATCGTGGCAGGCAGGTTTGTGCAAAAAATATAACCGGGACGGCTTTATTAAAGGCATATTGTGATCTTTTCCAAGAAGCGCCCTCTATCATTGGTTTTTACTATAAAAACAGATTTTCTTGCAGATTTGCATTTTTTATCATAAATCATAAAGATCTTCTAAGTCACAGATCGATACGATTCCTAATTACTTCACAATCTATTTTTCAAAATTTAACTCTAAATTCACTCTAAAGTCATGATTTTGAGGTTATTAGGAATTCATACACTCTTGGTAGTGTTGAACCAATCAGAAAGCAAGAAACTGAAATACACGGAGTGCATTGAAAGGGTCTAATGCACTCCGCATGTGCGCCGTTCAATGCATGCTTTGTTTTGATTCATTGTTCAGGAATCACAGGTTCGCCGATTTCACTGCAAGTGTTAGCAAACTTTTTAACATGTTTTTATTCGTTTTTACATAGATCAAACTATGCTTTAATTGTAAATTTTAATCTGTAGAAAAATCAACCCACTAGCGCAAATGTTGATATGCTCACAATAGCACTCCCCCTGCGGGGTCGTGCCATTATTCACACATCAACATCAGCGCGCGTGCATTGATTTGTCTAATTTCTCTCGAAACAACACATGCATTTATTGACCTATAATCGTATCGCTCTGTAACTTGGAATGTATTTATGATTTATGATCAGAAAATTAAATCTGCAAGAAAATATGTTTCCAATTTTTTTTCTCAAGGATTGAGGGCGTCCCCTGGAAAAGATCACATTATACCTTTAATATATTATCATTCTGATTGATGACTGCCAATTGATCAACTCTTTGACCAGGATGTGACTGGATGCATCTACAGTAAAATGTGTTAAATGTGTTCTAAACTGCACTTACAATAAGTGGTTAAAAGAGCCACAATAAATTATTTTGCGTACAAGCAATTTTAAAACTTCTTTAATAGGGACTGGTGTATCACCATGGTAACAGAAAGTCTGTATGGCAGGCATAGGCGATAAAAAATCCTTTCATAATTTGACTAGATTTACTTAGGGCTAATGCACTTTTACAAGTAGAGGAAAGAGCAGGGAAAGCGCGATCCTTTTAATTTCTATATTGTTAAAAGGAGTGACAAAGGATCGGTGATTAAAGTACTAATTCAGTGAGGTGTTAATCCCTGATCCTTTGTCACCTTTTAACAATATAGAAAAAGGATCGCGATTTCCCCCGCTCTTTCCTCGAACTTGTAAAAGGGCAAGAGCCCTTACAGCATTACGGTATGCTATGCACACCAAAATAAACATCTTACTTACTGTGTAAAATGGCCTCCAATAAAATGAAATTTTATTGCATACATTGTATGTGGCGACCGGTTGCTTCAATCTTGCATTTCGGAAGAAGATCATGGCTTGAATCCTGTAAACAACAAAAAAGTATGGTCAAAATCATACATTTGTTTTACATCTTATCATCTGTAGACTGTAGGCCTGGACATGTTGAATTTGAGAATCTCGCTCCTTCCAGGGAAATGTTGGTATTTGGAGGGAAATTTGGGTATTTTGGACGGAAATTTGGGTATATGGAGGGAAATGTAGGTATTTGGAGGGAAATAATTTTGTTTGCTTTCTGGGAAATATACAGTTTTCCAGCCTTGATCTTCTGATCAAGATTTCAGCCAAAACAAAATCCCAACAATTTTTCAAGCATTTTATTTTCATACATATTTCGACACCAGCTCCATTATTAATCTATTTAACAAATAATGACACCTTGTAATATGTGACCAATTTGAGCCTATTGTACAACTTGACCTGAGGTGACCTTTGACCTTGGTATTGATACAGAATTGGTGTTTCAATAAATATCTGATTCACTTATCAATCCCACTGTTGCCACTAAAGTGACTTGTTGTTTCTATTTAAACAATAACAACATACTCTATTATTATTGTTACCAAGTATGGTTGAGATTGAATCCTGAATTTTCTTATATGCGGAACCAACCAAAACGGCTAACCAAAAGGGAAAATACACCACGACACACATCCATGATCACAATAACTGGCTTTTCAAGCCAGACAGATAAAAAAGAACATTTACAGAATTTCTGAAAAAGTATGCATGCCGTGAGGGGACGAGAAACTGCTTAATTTTTTACTTGACTTAATCAGTTTAATAATTTCATGATTAGACAGTACCACTGATAGTGCAATCATCTGCCTATTGAACGCACAATGCTCAGCAATGCACGTCAATGTACAATACAATAATCATATCTATCTGTCTGAGTGCTTATGAAATAGAAGCATCTGAGTCAACGTCATTCTTGTTTTGGCCAATCTCAATTTCCAAGAAATACTGGCTTTAATTTCAATCACTGCGCCTATTCTTGCTAAAATAGTAAACAAATATGACAACTGTCTATTTGAAGCTATAATAGTTGGGATTTATATTTGAACGAACATGTCAAATGAAACAGCGTACAATGCGTGAAATACGCACAACCATAAGCGTGATTATTTCGGGCATGATCATCTTTTTGCTGCATGTTGTTGTTCGTTCAATTTTTAATCATAGGCCTACTATACGTAATTATATATGACGTACTGAATTCCATAGGCCTACACATGATGTAACATACGCACTTATCTTGTAGTGCATGTTGATAGAGAAATTATTGGACTGATGCAGTAGGCCTAAGTAGGGCCTACTACTTTTTGTAATTAATTTGTTATCACATTTTTGGGAATGACTGTTGAATCCAATGCATGATTAGTGTACATGATTCATGTTCACGGAAATGCACACTAATCGTGCAGGGCATGTTGAAATTGTTCAAAGTAATTTACATTATTTAACTGGTTATGTATTTAATATTAGGCCTAATAAGTACTACTTTTTGTAGGCCTATATTTTTGTATGCAGGTGTCACTATTCTTTTGTCATTTTCCTTATTGCTTTTAACTTTTTATCACATTTTTGGGTGGCGACTGTTGAATCTGACGGTACCTATTCGTGTTCATGGAATTGATGCTAGACTTTAAGAATATATATGACGGAATAAAGCGTAACAGCATTTACGCAAGATTTGTATCACATGCCATATTTTGTATCCATCATTCACTGATTGTCACCTCCCTCTCAGTTCTACAATTACATAGAAAACGAGAAAGTCCTGTGGTAATGTGATCATTAAAAACTAGACTAGCTCTGAATCATAGCTCTCTGTGTGAGACCTACAATATATGGAGTGAAAGCATGATAAATTTGATAGGCGGCCTATTACATGACTGGGGAGACTACTGGGGAGAGCCTCAGAGGTAATAGACGGCGTCAGAGAAGTTAAGCACTTTTCTGTGACAACTGCGTACAGCGTAAACAAGGAAGTGTGTTGAAGAATAGCGTTGATCTTTAAAGCAGGTTAACGCATCACAGTATTTGTAATCCGATTGGCCGATCGTATCTATAATGAGTCATCCCCGCCCACACACGCACATTAACTAGATCACAAGCGTTGGCTATTTCAAAAAGTGCTGAAGTTTTCTGCTGACGACCTATGTATACATGTACCTTGGATTAATATCTCAACCTGTATGTCCAAGAAAAACGTTGGCTTGAAGTTGAATGAATCGCCCTACCGCTACACTAACCATGTACTTTTATTATGCACTAACTACATGTATACATTATGGCCTACTTTTGTTTTTAGTCTGGAGATATGACAGCACTGTAGGCTACACGTTTAATACACTCAGCAGAATCCAAAAGACTGGATGTAATGCTAACATTTGTCTATGGTTGTTGTCATAATCAAACCAAAGATTTGTCAATCAGTCACAGCTAAAGTCATGATCCGAGCGTTAGCGATCATTACAAAGGTTGAGTGTGTCCTTGTATGCACAGCAGTGCATTACAAAACAGTTGCAAACGCGGTGTGGGGTCTTGTTGATCAGGGCCTCAATTTTTGGTCAATTACGTATTTGTTTACAATTCGTTAGTCGTTGACGTTACATCTTCCGGTTTTACTGCGCCCTAGCCATCGCGAATGTCGTGGTAACGCACGATACACACCAGTTGCATGGAACGCTGGGGAATCTTATACGATGTGATCCACAATTTTTTTGTTTTGATTAATAATAGTTAAAGACCAGTTTAGTTCATGATGATGTTAAATCATCAATCAAAAAACGACAAAGATTTGATTAGTTAGAAATACGGTAGTAAACAAGTTTAAAATTTAGGCCTATGTTGGCGTTTTCAAAATTGTATTCTATATTTCTAGCGTGATGCATATAGCCGTATTGTTGGAGTATAAGCTCCAGATCCAGACCAAATTTAAATTATATACTACTAGTACTACTAAAGTACTAACTAGGCCTTTATGTTTATTAGGCCTAGTTTTGCCTTATTATTGCAGGCTTGTTATTGTTAAATATAATTCGCCATCGACGGTAACAGTAAATAGATTGATCGTTGCGATTAACAATAATGTTAAAAATTACTGTTATATATTGCATCTTTTCGAAAGAGAAACATGAGAAACACTTCCTATCTATCTATATGGTGTAGTACATTCCTCATAGTCGTACTGTAAAGTGTAAGGTGCAAAGGGTGCGATCAGGAACACGATATCCCTCCCCCCGCCCATAGATAGTTACGGGCCTGCTTCCAACAAATAAAGTTAACAATTTTGCTGTCACTGTCAGACTTGCGGACATGAGAAAAGAATAGTCTTGATCCAATCTCATTTGTCACACTTACACACAGGGACATCCGACATGACATGCATTGAGTTGACTTGTTTGAATGCGTATACATACATACAATACATACAATCACCCATACAATACATACAAGCATTTATATAGCGCTGCTACATCGAGATCGTAGCGATCGTAGCACTGGTTTCGCTTGGTTTATAAATAATTGTAATAACAATTACTTTGTGAGTTAAATCTTGGCTTGATACTGGATGTCAGTGAGTCCTTTCTTCAACTTAAAGGCTAGTAAATAATGTGCCATCCAAAAAGGATTTCAATATATCTTGACAGATGTAAAAGTTTACTTTTGTTTACTTTTGCCGGGGGCTTTGCCAGCTTGGCGTTAAATATTTGTTTTGGTTTGTAGTCTGAGTTCCTTTATGGACGATCATTTCATACATAGGCCTAAACATACATACATACAACTTGAACAAACAAACTTACTGCATGACAATTTCATGATTTGCTATTCCTGCTGCTGAATCAATTATCAATGCAATCTGCAATGGCCGCGGCGATGAGGTGAGACCGGCCGGCTGGTGTTTCTGGGTCAAAGGTTAATTGATTGATGTAGTCAGCTATCCACAAATTACGTGACAGTCACAAACAGCGCGATGTCATTAAAGATCAGGCCATAAAAGATACCGAACTCGTAATATGCTACATAATGTCATAAATGATCCCGAAATGCCATATTTGATCCGATTGATGCTCCATAGTGTCATATTTGACTCAACTGAGATCGCAGTACAATATCAAGTTAATTCAAATAAGAGGCAGCGCTATATATACCCAGCCTGCATAACATTTCTTTTTTGATCTTTTAATAAATCATTTTCCATGATCCTTGACTAAAAGCTTATCAACTAGCATAAACTACCTAATTAGGTACCGTATCCATCTGTCGGCACACTCTTATCCAAGTCCTCAATCCCCTTTTTGGTAAGTATACCTTGGAAGACTTCAACTAACAATGTATATCCGATTTCGCAATTTTCTTTGCATTTTATACACAACAAAAACTGTAACTTGGCCACATTATCAAATGGCCAAGTTCAATAATAATAAGACCAGTATCTTGGCCCTGAATTTCTAGGAATATTTATAACCTTTCAATATTAACATTGGTATAATCGTCTGCCTTTTTAAAGGCCAGGCAAGTTATACATGTAGTATGACCAAATATTGGTTAAGGAGCTTCCCTTTATTCAGCTCTAAGTTTGGAACCAATGTTCTAATCTCCAGTCATATTTCTCCAGTCATATTTCAGTCTATCCAGAGATAAACAGTTATGTTCCGGAGCATTCCTTATTTATATGATTGCATTTTGAGCGTTCATGCTTTTCTGTATGTTGTATTTCGCTTATAGCAACCCATGAACTATGATAAGGTATTCCAAGATAGAACACCACTCTCATTTTTTCCCCATTTTTTTAAAGCGTCATATAAGATATTTTTGCTTTAACTTTGAAACAATTAGTCCTCCGTTCTGTAAACCACTTAGGGAATGAAGATGTTGGTATGTTATACAAGATCCAGGAAGTTAACCCCTCCCTCTTTTCTTTGACCAGTAAGCCAACCACTAATTTGGTATTTTCTGGATCAAATGATTATTTGATTAATAACCATGCACAATCAAACGCCAAGAGTTAACAAGGTTAAAGTCATGTCTCTAAACTGAACTATTGACTCTCTCCCTCATTCTGATTTAACACTCTAACACCCACTAGACCTATTTGATAATAACTGATAAGAGTCTACAAATAAGGCCTACAAACTACATGCCGAGCAAGGCATGGACGATGTAAGAGCCATTCTGCCCCCACCTGCCATGTACCGGTAGCTATCGTACATCTCCACTGCACTACGCACCAGTACAATTCGCATGCTAATTTGAAAATTGCATCAATCATAAAAAGCTCTGAATCATAGCTCTCTATCTGAGAGCTATGAAATGAAAGTATCAGATATTTTCATCAATATATTATTATCCACCATTGTAATATAGAATATATCAAATTTTGCTTCAGATTATTAAGTATCCAAATAATCTGTATAGCTTGGTTAACTAGCTTGACCTATTTAAATCTCACAGAAAACTGGCCTGAATATGAATTGCTTGTTTTTTGCAGCTATGATTTTTTAGCCTACTTCTATAGGCTTAGCTTATAATTATGCATATAAATATATTTGCAAAATCAATGCTGGGGAATACCTCCTATTTCTCCCCTTGCGTGTGAAGGCTTAATTCAGCATTTTTCCTCCCGCATATAAAAAGTCAATGAGATCAAGTGACATGATATATGAACAATGAACACGGAAGTCACCATGTTGTTTTAGGTTTTCGTATAGCAAACTTACGCGAGACATGATAACCGTCTGTGCGAGATACGAAATTTACTATCGGCAGCACGAAAGTCAACCCTAGCATCGGGCTGGTTCCTAATTTTGATACAATTTATTCCGTTAAAATTAACTATCGTGTTCCAAAGCGTCGTCAATAACCATATTCCCTTTCATCTCCCGATAGCGAGATTCGTGCAATACTGCTACAAATGAAAATTTTGAATAGCGTCTAAAAGGCTATACATATGGTAGGCATGAGCGAACTCATGTGTCTGGATGTTTCTCTCTTCCACCTCCTAATTACACCACCGTAAAACAATGATATATGGTATAAATTATCAGTCTCTGTATCTTACAACCCGGGACTATTCTAAAAATTCTAAAAAAATAGTTCTAGAAAAGAACTATTCTCAAGAATCCCCTATACAGTGAATCCTAATGAACCATGAATATGGGACCTATTCTAGAACCCAATCATGTCATGTTATAATTGTAATTTTGTGGACATTCTATCCATTTGCTTTTCTACTTTTTATCTATAAATGAACATACCAATTAGATAATTAATTACAATAGCTTTTCTGCACTTCAGATTTTTGGTGCATTGGGAGTCTGGTATCAATTCCATAGTACCCCCATACACACCTACGACATCCCTCGTTTAAGTGGATGTTAAGCCATTAGAAAAGTAAAATATAGCCTCCCGAATTCGTAATTCGAAACGAGTCTCCCTAATTGAGGGATTTCCACCTTTTGACTGTAGAGCGTAACCTATATCTGCTGCAGGCACTCTGTGAACGGTCCTGACAGAGAACTTTTAAGTATGTACATTAACATGCACATCCTGACGATTTTGTCTTATATAATGAGTTTATTTACGTACCCCAGACTACGACATTGTCTAATGTTTTGTACGTATTCCATTGTCAGGATTGACTAAGTTTATGTTCGCTTGACACACAACATGGCCGAATATCATTCTTTACTTCCAAAGATTAACAACGATCAATGGTTAAATTGGCAGGCCCTTTGTAACCGTGGTAACAAGCGTTTAGCCTAAATTGGTATGGTAACCCTGGCTCACATCAGCAGTGTTTAGGTTTCAAAACCAAACCTGCTCTGATACTGCCACCATTATACTGAATAAAGATAATCATCCGATGGTATTCAGCTTTTTTAATTTTTAATTTTAATTTTTATAACTATCATATAATAAGAAACATAGGAGCACGTGCCTTTTTCCGGCCTGCTTACTTCTGCTCCTATCTTAATTAAAGCAACTTCTATGTAATACGAACAAAGAACCTCGTGAGGCCCCATTATGTTAGTTCGTTTACATGGTTGATCCGCATAGACCCAAACTTTTTCCCTGATAGGACCAGAGATGAGCAAAATGATCAGATCAGACCATAACAAGACCATGATCAGATTAAGCTTAACTGATTATGTGTATTAATATTAACCCAATTGTATTTCCTGGTTAAAACAATAAGGGGCACCTTCCACTCCCAAAAAAAAATCCATCACTAGATCCTTACTCTAAGAAAATGATGTCATATTTTAACCTTAAGTAGTAAACTAAAAATTTTACTAGGTTATAAACCCAGGCGCGTGTGGTCCAGCGGATTCACCCTCGCTCCACAATGCAAAGATTGTGGGTTCGAGCCCCGTTGGTGCCAACGTGTTGTGTCCTTGGGCAAGGCACTTTACCGCACTTGCCACGCTTCACCCAGGTGTATAATTGGGTACCGGCATTAATTCATGTTGGGAAGTAAAACAGACTCGCTGTGCGGGAGGAGTGGCGAACCCCCCACAGCCAAGTATTACATGGGGAGTCTGGCCCAAACGCTAATGAAAGAGAGATGGGCACTCCGCGCGCGAGCTTTGCTCGGGGCGAGTCTTTACTACTTTTTTTTAAACCCATGAAATTAGTGAACCGATCTAAGGCAGCTTTCTATGATAAGCTTTAATATATATTTTTATTCTCTGAATGTTCTATAGTATGAATGGCTATTCTTGAATTACATCCAATATCATTCACCAATATTTGATTTGAGACTTGTTGTGGTGCTTGCCCCAAGTTATCCACCTGGAACATTGCGTAAAAGTCAAAAACAGAGCACAGACTCTTAGCCTGTACAGAGCCTTGTGGAGTTAAGTCAAGACAAACCGCGTCGGTTTCCGATGATGGTTGGTTGGTTGGTTCGGTCCTGTCATGACTGACAGCTCGTGACCTTACAGATACTACGCCACAAATAACGATTTTCAGCAAAGGAGTAACAATCACGGAGCGGGTGTCCAGTAATCAACTTTATTTGGTCAATCCACCAGGAACGAGGTCTGCCTCTCTTGCGCTTCCCTTCAATCATGCCTTGCATGATCATCTTCTCCAGGTTATTACCCTTGCGACGTGAGATATGGCCGAAGTAGTTCTTCAATAATACTGGCATTGGTCCTTCTCATTGTCCATATACGATACGAAGCATACGCCTCCAACACCACATCTCGAAAGCAGCTATTCTGTTTTTGTCAGCTTTGGTTAGGGTCCACGTCTCACACGCATACATGGCAATTGGAAATACAAGGGCTTGGACAAGCCTGGTTTTTGTTGCTCTGGTTATTCCTCTGTCGGCCCAGATCTTACTTAGGTTGATCATTGCTGATCTAGCCATTGCTAAACGGTGTCTAATCTCTCGGCTGCAACCACCCTCTTTGGTGATTAGGGATCCAAGAAAGTTGAATTTTGAGACCAATTCCACCTCATTACCATCAATCATGAGAGGCTCTCCAACACCATCTGTGCCTATGGACATGATCTTGGTCTTGCTGACATTTAGACTAGGCCAAGCTGCTCACTCTCCACCTGACTTTCTTCAGGAGTTCCGCCATCTCTTCCATATTTGTTGCAAACAGGGTGGTGTCATCGACATAACGTAGATTGTGTATTTGGTATCCACCTACTGACAGCCCCCCTGGCCAATCATCCAATTCACGTCTCATTATAGACTCTGCATAAAAGTTGAAGAGTGCTGGTGAAAGTATGCACCCTTGACGTACTCCCTGACCTAGAGCAAACCAGTCACTATTTCCTTTCTCAGTGCCAACACAGGCAGCTTGACCATCATACAAATTGCGAATTAGGTGGACGAGGTGGTAAGGGATTCCCATTTCTTGCAGTGCTGTCCACAATGCCGAATACCTCACACAATCAAAGGCTTTAGCGTAGTCTATGAAGCACATGAAGACCTCCCTCTGGTATTCAAAACATTTTTCCATTATGTGACGTACATTGGCTATCTGATCTCTTGTGCCGCGGCCTTTCCGGAAACCGGCTTGCTCAGCAGGAAGTTCACGTTCAAGATGAGGTCTAAGACGTTCGTTGATGATGTGCAGCAGGATTTTGCTTGCATGTGATATCAGAGCGATGGTACGATGATTTTTACATTCGCTAGCATCCCCTTTCTTTGGAAGTGTTAGGAAAACTGATCTCTTCCAATCCTCTGGCCATACTCTTGACTTCCACACAGTATTGCACAGCTTTTGCATAATAACTGCTACAGAATCATCAGCTTGCTTTAGGAGCTCACTTGGAATATCGTCTAGACCAGGTGCCTTTTGACTTTTTAACTTATTGATGGCTTCCTGGACCTCTGATAGAAGAATATCAGGCTCATCTTCACCTAGTGGAGGCGGGGGAGACTCCTGTGAGCCATTTGTCTCTTCTTGGGACGCATACAGATTTTCACAGTAGCTTTTCCAACGATCCTTGATTTCTTCACTCTCCGTTAAGACCTTTCCTTGCTCGTCCTTGATGATAGCCAATCTAGTTGTCGTTTTTGAGGTGATGTTTTTTATGCATCTAAAGAGCTCTCTGCTGTTTTTGTGAAAACTGTGATTCTCAAGTTCTTGGCATTGCTGTTGGATATGCTTATTTTTATCTCTCCTAGAATTCAATTGAACCTCACTTGAAAGTCTTCTGTATAGGTTACTGCCTTGCAGACCAGCTTCCTTCAATTGGCGTCTTTCATCTGCTAAGTTGATGGTTTCATGTGACAGCCATGATGTGGTCTTTCTCTTATGTTTCTTAGGAACATGTTTTTTGGCTGCGCTGAGAATAGAGTTTTTGATGTCCAGCCAGAGTTCATCAGGAGTTGTTTCCTCGTCTCTTACCATCAGTTCTTGAAACAGATTTCTGGTCTCCACTCTGTATTTGTCATCAAGATGCTGCAAATCAAATCTGCAGGGTTTTGGAGCACCTTTGGTTATCTTCAACTTGATTCGAAAATCAGCAATCAGAAGTTGGTGGTCACTACCTATATCTGCCCCTGGCAGGGTTTTTGCTATCTTGATAGAAGACTTCCACCTACTGCTAATGAGGATGTAGGAAAATTGTGTTTGTAATAGTGAGTCTGTTTGCTACACAGAAATCCACGAGTGTACTACCTCTTTCGTTTCTGCTTCCCAAGCCATACGGGCCCAAGGCCATGGTTTCGTCTTCACTTTGGATGCCTTCTCCGACTTTTGCGTTGAAATCACCTGTTATCATGATGATATCTCTCTTCAGAATGCCATCAAGGGTTTCCTGCAGTTGGCTGTAAAAACATTCCAGATCTTCATCAGAGGCAGCGGAGGTTGGTGCATAAACTTGAATGACTGAGAGGTTAATAGGCCGAGCTTGGAATCTGATGGAGATGATCCTGTCACTGACTGGGTTTTAGCCCAAGACAAACTTTGATATGATTTTACTGGTGATGAAAGCTACACCTTTGCTCCCTCCTTCTCTTTTCCTGAGTAGTATATGGTGTGGTCATCTGTGGAGAAGTGGCCTTTTCCTGACCAGCGTACCTCAGCAATACTTAGGATGTTCACTTTGCATCTGTCCATCTGTCTGGTCAGAAGCTCGAGAGTGCCAGGCTGCGATAGAGTTCTCACATTCCATGTACCAAATCGTATGACTTTTCTTAACTTAAGATCCTTTCCCATAGTCCTTCCTTCGGCTCCATTCGGTGCGTCATCACAGGACAAGGGTCGAGATTGGTTTTGTTGCCCGTTACTTTCCCCTCTGGGTCCGGAGGTACCACCTTGGTATGCTAGGCTGGTGGCTGCCCCATTACTAAGTTTTGTCATCATAGGTTATCTATAAGGTTTATACATACAACGAGGTGGGCGCCCAGATCCTTCCTCGTGAAGGGTACCCACACCTTAAATGCAACACCTATTCTTACTCTATGATTGGGAGAGGAAGAAGAAAAGAGAAAGGGATAGTAACATCACCAGTTGGCACCCACACTAACACCGTGTGGTGTTGCGCCGTCACCATCAAACTGAGGATCTGTATCCTGTACCTCAGAAAGGACGATGATTAATACTCGCCACCCACCAAAGAAATTCGAAATAGTATACTGCTGATAACTTAATGAGAATTGTGCTTTGCATTTTAAAACAGCTAGTAGTTAATAATATATGAATGACAACTCCACCCTCCTTTCAAATCCTACGGCATATAGATCACCGTGCGATAACATTATTTGAAGCACCCCTTCAAGGTATGATTATCAGGACCCTTAGGGCCCTTTCTTTTTTATAATAATGGCTATGGTTTGCACTACTGCCACGCCTTGCACTACGAGGGGCTGATTATCAGGTCGGGCATCGTGCAAGTTTTCTATACTTATCCATACTCAGAGGGATGGATATCCAATTTTTCCACGGATTCGTTCCCGAACTCATCCCTGTAGGATGAAGAGCGATACGAGAACCTACTTCCCCGTGGCATAGGATGGATGACCTGAAGGACCCTCATCATCATCCCCAGTTCACTCTCCTCACGTGGGGAATTGATGCTATTGCTATTAGTCTTTGAGTCTTTTTTTCAAAACCAAGCAAAAACAAAACATGCCCGTGTCAACAAAAATGTTGAACTATTTTACTATGTAACCTAGCTGCCGCCAGAAGCGGTCTTGGCAAGAAATAGTTTCGACACTAATTATCAGTAATAACTCGGCGAGTTAAGCGAGCAAATTAGCCGCCTATAGCGGTCCCAATGTACCCTTATATGCAGTCTTCGGTAATTTGACCTTCGAGTCAAGGCTGTCAAATGTCTGCCCCGAAACGCATGTGAGATTTTTTCATCTGAATATATTACCGGCCGCCTCTCGCGGACGCGGTAACTTATCATGTTTATCATTCGTTGCATTTGCACTTTCTTTTTCTGTAGGTTTTGTGATGGTATGAGCTACCTTATTTCCTTTGCCAGTTTTCCTCGATCACAACAGCAAAAAAAAAAAAAAAAAAAAATTCCTTTTTTTGAACGAATTTTCCTCACAAAAAACCGCCCGCACCAACAGAAAATCTTGAAACTATATTACCAGCCGCCCGTAGCGGTCTTGGGCATAATAGTTTTTCAAATTAAGTAAGAAAATAGGCCGCCTAAAAGCGATCACAATATTACTTAATGCCGTTTATATCGGTAAATTTCTCACTCGTGTCAGTGGTTCTAAATTCTGCACCTGATATTCCGATAAACGCACGCTGTTCAAGTCTGATATTTTTATCAGAAAATAAAATTTTCGGCCGCCTTCCGCGGACGCGAAAATTAATATGACAGTACGAACAGAATAAATAAATGTATATAACCACTTACTTTAATATAATCTTTTGAAATGAAGTTTCTTCTTTACGAATTTATTTAGTAGCGGAGCCGAAAGACATGTCTTCATTTTAGACTATAGGCCGTGCATGTTTTATTCCTTCAGAAAACAAATCTAGCACTCTCCATGTAGGGCACAGATGAAATGTGGCTTAAAATGAAGCTAATATATGCCTGATCAATATTTTACCTTATCCCATGTTCGTAGGTTGCACGTTATGACCCTAGACCTCGATTTAGGGTCAAAGGTCACATGTGTTTCAATGGGAAGTCAAAAACTAAATTTAACATGGTAAAAAAACTAACAAATGAGCTATTGACTATAAAAAGTATATTATATTGTTGGGATAAGTATTTTAAACAAAAAAGTCAATCACAACTTCGATCGTAGATCAATAGTTTTTGAACTGTGACCTTTTGAAAATTACAAGTTGGCCAAAATAGACCATTTTGGTCATTTTTCGCAAAATTGGCACAAAAATGACATGTTATCATCATTAAAAAAATATTTTGACTCAATATGAATTGATAAACCATGTTATAATGTTGGTTTATAGATGAACTTTACATTACAAGACATTTCAAAAGTCAATGGTGTCCGCATGCCATGGCAAACAGCTTTAATATCCTTCAAATTCATCGAAAATGGGTAAAATCTGAGTCAAATTTAAAGGATTTGAAGGATATTAAAGCTGCTTGCCATGGCATCAGCATACCATGGACTTTTGAAATGTGTTGTAATGTAATGTACATCTATATACCAACATTATAACATGGTTTATCAATTCATAATGAGTCAAAATATTTTTTTAATGATGATAACGTGTCATTTTTGTGCCAATTTTGCGAAAATATGACCAAAATGGTCTATTTTGGCCAACTTGTAATTTTCAAAAGGTCACAGTTCAAAAACTATTGATCTACGATCAAACTTGTGATTGACTTTTTTGTTTAAAACACTTATCCCAACAATAAAATATACTTTATATAGTCAATAGCTCATTTTTTAGTTTTTTTACCATGTTAAATTTAGTTTTTGACTTCCCATTGAAACACATGTGACCTTTGACCCTAAATGTTAAGGGATATATTTGCCACCTTTTGGTAATAATTTCATGTGGGCCCCAGAGGTGGACTACAAGAGTGAACGATACAGACCAACGTCCCAGTGTCTATTTGACCGTCGCCCAAAGAAACTCGAGATAGGATGGGCGCACCGATTATCGGTGGCCATCTAGGGATGGGCGTTTCGATAAAAATCGAAATAATGGGCGATAGCGGGGCCAGTGCCCGAGGATTACCAAAAGTAAAGAACAAGTGGGTAAGTATTAAAGAATGACGGGAAAAGTATCTTACTTGTCTAAACAACGCTCTATAACTATTAGTATTAGTGTAATTATTTGCAATGGCTAAATATAACCATACCGGCAATGTATATCTTACCTCCCTGTAATTGGTTTGTTATCAGCATTTGGAATGTTGAAAGGCTCTAGGGTTTTCCATGTGAAATCGTTGAAGAAGTCTACATCATACCTCCAATCTCCCAGCCCAAAGGAGATTGTGTACAGACACGGGTCAAATTTAAACCAAAAATCTGATGTGAGCTTAGTGACTTTTATATCTAAAGTCACACAGCAGCGGAATTCAAGGCATCCCTGTTTATGGGTACACACTATGCTCTCTAGCTTGGGCAGTTCGTATGTGACTAGGCATTCTGAAAATAAATAATATTTTTTGTTTGTTAATTAAATTTACTATTTATTAATCATAAAGCAAAAAAGCAAACATGTCCTACATATACCTCTTAAGTAGGATTGGCTGGTCCAGAATTTTTCTTTCTTTTGAGGGCGAGGTTTTTCTTTGTCAATTTTTTGTAAAAATGTTGGTAAATTTGTTCATTCTTTTTTAAATCTCAACAATATGGGTTTGGTGGGACCCGAAAATGTGTTCCCCTTGACCTAGTTAAAAAAAGAATAAAATACACTATGATATGGTACACTTAATTGTGTGAGAAGGTAATATACAAAGTGGCGATTAATACTCATACTTTATTTGGTTAAAATAGGTTTAGCAAAAGTGTCAACATTTCATATTTATATCTATTGGCATTTAGAATGCAAAGGTAGTTCACCAATGTCATTATATTCTTTTAAAATCATAATGGATGGCATCATTATTTTGTTTCCATTTTTGGAGAGTGTGATGATCTGGTAGGAGGTTGAAGCACCCACCCCTTGACCTTTCCTCTGAGTGTGTGTCCCTGGTTGTTGTTGTCTTACTAATAGAGACTTGGGAAGTAATTGTTTAAAGATAAGATCGACTAGAATCAATGGTGTTTTCTTGGTATTGTGTTTAAGCCAAGGGATTGAAGGGATTGACCACTTGATATTCGTTAAAAACTAGTCAGAAACTCAATATCTTCCCAATAAAAAACAACCTTTTAATCTTGAAAACCTAGGGGTTGTTAATACGGAGGCTGATCGACCAAATATCTCCCCAGTGTATTATCTTACCTCTGTACCATCCATCTTGCACTAGCTGCGGCCTCGGACACATTTGGTTTGCATCAAGTGTACCCTTGGACATGATAAATAAAAAGGAGAAAATAAAATATGCACAATACAAGCAATAAATCTATGAGATGGATTTGTTGGTTGAGACGATTTCATAATGAGATTGGAAAAGTTCATAGAGACAGGGTGGTACCTAATAGTATTGTGGTTCCAGCTGCATAACCATTGACTTATAAATATTTAGAACCAGCAATTTTGATTAGTCTATTGTTTATGCCTTTCAGAAAACGTTTGTTTGTATTTTAAAAAGTTTAATTTTGAACTAACAAGTCTACCAGATGCTGCATCTGACACAAATCTAAGATAAAGACATATGTTCCCTATCTGAAATGACAATGGCGCTAATCATAACAGTCATGGAATCACTTTTTAAATCATAGCCAATTTTATTCTGCTGCCCCCCCCCCCCCCCCCCCCACCCCCCTGGACTACTTATGCAGGAAACAATAAGACATGTCTAAAATTCAAGTGCCAAAGATAGTTCCACACTTAAGCTTAATTTCACATAATATAATTTTTATTTTTGGTGCCTGAACATACTTACATCTAGGTGTAGGTATTGCAGCACAGCATCAACACCAGCCCCAACTAAGTTAGCTCCCACTTGCTCGGCAAATGCTGCCAAAGATCCACCTATGTGTAGAGAGCAACAAAAACACATCATTTACCAATACCATGTTTTATAAATGATGCAATAGATAGAGATGATGCAGTAGATGTGTATAGATACACATGACTCTATATTAACACTTGCCATGCGGCAGGCGGCTGCAGACGACATTCCAAAATTATTGAATTTCATTACCATATTTAGAATCACCATGAGAAATGCATTGACATAAGTACAAACATGCCCAGTATTGGTTCAGTAATCCATGAGATAGATTTTGAAAATTGGGAAAAAAACCATTTCAATATGTTATACCATAAGACCTTGCACCATACCAAATATTGATCATACATACACAGGAAAATCCATATTTTGATCATACATACACCCCTACACACATACATAGAAGCATTTATATAGTGCTGCTACATTGAGATCGTACCGCTGAACAAGAAAGATGGCAAAAATGCCTTACAAAGCATATAAAACAAAACAACAGCAAAAAAGATTAATTATCAGCCAAAGTGTATAAACATGTTTTTAGATTTTTCTTAAACTTGGCGACTGTGTTGCACTCTCTAAGGGTTACTGGCAAATTGTTCCACACACACAGGGCGCAATATAAGAGAAGGTCCTGCGCTCAGCAGATTGGAGCATTTTGGTGGTGTTAGTCACTGTCAGACGGGTTGAATCAGACGCTGAGCGCAGGCTCATGCACATTACCTGGTGGTATTTAGGTGAGATGGGTCTTTACAGTTTAACAATGTTATTATGTGGGATGATATTCCTACTTTTTTAAGACATTATTATTTAAAAGGAAAACATTTGTTACAATATTTCAGTGATTAAGGTTTTTTTGCATTGATACATGTATTTAGTTAATTAAAGTCAAATAGCTTGACAAACATTCTTAAGTCGTGATAAAATGATAGCATGTGGGTGTTATTGGAAAGTACGGAGAATTTGGTTGGTTTCCATTCAAAATCTGAAAGTAAAGGTGTCAGAATGAAACTAAATTTCCCTCCCAAATATCTTATTTTGAAGATGAATGAAGAGATCAGGTGTCAATATATGTGAGAGATTAAAGACTAGTGACAATATTAGGATTAGTTTTACCTTTTCTTTTTTAAAGGAAGTCAACATTGTCAAACCAGAGAGATGGTCAAACTACCCACCATAGGATTACATTGGCTATAATAAGGTTGATGAATTATTCATGAGCTATTTCCAATGGGAAATTTGTATGGCGATTTCAAGAAGGTACATGTTTTCTTCAATTCCATGGAATTGAATTAGCAGATGTTGTAGGAAAAATAAATTTATTAAATTGATGAAAATTACAACATTTTGGAATGGGAAAAAAAGCACAAAAAAGCTGTATATTAAACCCTAATTCTATAACACCACACGGCAACAGATTTTTTTCCCGACAGAGAAAAGTCACCCCGACCCCCCCCCCCCCCCACCCCGGATTTGAACCACGGACCTCCTGCACCAAAGTCAATCTCCATTCCACTACACCACGGCTGCCAATGCTATTAGGCATGTTTGTACTTATTTTAATGCATCTTTCATGGTGATTCCAAATATGATGGAAGAAATTAAATAATTTTGACATTTTTGAATTATTTGGTAAAATGTATGGAATGTCGGCTGAAGACGCCTGCTGCGTGGAAAGTGTTAACAGTTAAAACTGTTCTGGTATGAAATAGATGTGAAATATATAGATAACTAATACCTGGCAGTGAAATCTCAGCCTGACATTCACTTTTGGGTATCATGGTATTCCTTAAGATGTAAACAGTTGGCATGATACAGTTCCTCTCTTCTGGAAGACAAAGTGAGACCCCAAAGTCCACTAGGAAGTTATCCTGGAAATCTTTGTCTATTTTAAAGGTGATATTGATAGCCTTGCCCAGTGGAAGAATCACACGATGACCTGAAAATGTAAAGTTACCATATATTTGTAAGATTTTTAAAAATGATTCATCAACACTCATATTTAAGTAAATTAAGCTCCAGCACTTCATCAGCTTAACTATAATATCAAAATTATTTCAGAATTTGAAAAAAGATTTGTTAATCTCCATGAAGCATGTTACACAACAAAATATGAAATGCTGCAAGTGCCATTGTTAAGCAGGCCTCCCATCACTATATTATAAATGATATTGTATATAGAAATAATCAAGCTACAATCTCAGACAATATTGTTGCGACACTTGTATATGTGTGTTTAAAAACTGCCCCCCCCCCCCCCCCCCCCCCCCCGGATCAATGTTAAAACATGATGTTTTGGTTCCGAGATACGGGAAGAGGTCAACATTGCCCAGTGGGGTGGGGAATTATTCATATCGAGGAACAACAGCAATGTTTCAATAGTGTACATTTTGCAAGAACACGTTATTAAGTATAATTATTACCAGGGTGTCCCAACTAATTATGACCAGGATTGTAGATCTGCACCAAATGATGATTTATAAGGTACATAAATATATTGTTTAAAATACATCTATATAAATTCACTTGACATATTTTGTTGTTTGTTGTGGTCCAGGATAAAATGGATGCAAATAGGCTTTTTGTGTTGAAATGAAACTATAACCATCAATATTTAGTAAATAGATCATAATCAATTTGATTGAAAATGGCTCAAGCTGCATTTGACATGTATGAGTAGATTTCATGCCACATTTGCTGCACGGAACCCTGAGTCAAATAGCATAATTGATTTGAAACACTGGTGTGGACCAAGAGAGTTTACTCAAGATGATTAGCTCACTTCACTTCGCTGCCCGTTGGTTTTATCATTGGTCTTCTTGACATAAATCGATATAGTAAACAAATTACAATGGCAGTGGGTGGAGTAGTTTTCCTGAGCTCTGTCACACATCTGGATCCATATGAGTGAAAATTGATGACATGTTGCGGGGTTCTGACATGTTGACATAATTTGATAACAAAAAGCTCCGAAATAGATAGAAACAATTGTTATGATGCAATAAAGATTGCTGAACATAACTAGGAATAATTCTGTTATGCCATAACTATCACATTAATATTGTTCATGGCCCAAAAGAATAAATGTTTCACATGGAACACTTTGTGACACGCCCTGTATAACCAACTAATTCAAAAGTCTGTTTGAATTTAAATAAGTGCTTTCATCTGAACATCCTTCTCACATACATTTTTGACTGTCTTCATATTGAAGTCCTAATTTCTGACCGCCTTTATATTCAACTTCAAATTTGTCCCACTCATCAGCTGACATCACACTTGATCCACCGAGATTTAAGAAACTGGCAGGTGCATTCTACTGCATATGCTGCAAGATTCTGGAATACACTACCATAGGTCTTGAGAACCTGTATAACTATTTAGTAATTTATAAAGAACCATACAATGCAATTATCTGAGATTTCAGAATTAATCATTTTGATAGTGCCTTTTATCCCACCCCAACATTCTACCTGTGTTCTACCTATATCCTCTGTACTGAAATGTTTCCTTTTTTGTATACTCACCCCATGAATATGTAAACATAGGCCAAGCTATCTCCCAATCTCCAATTCCAATGTGAAAATTGAAGGAACAAATATCCAAGAAGGCAAACACACTAACAGACAACTGTGTGATGCGTAGATCTAATTCAAGACAGCATTCTGACCCTGTACAGTCATCTTTCACACCACAGGTAAGTACGCTTGACAAGGATGGTAGTGAAACTGATGTGCACTCTAAAAACGAAAGGGAAAAGAAACTTGATAAAACAGATCGTCGCAGTTGTTTCACCAATTGAACCTACCCGTCCCAGGCTCTATCAAAGGGGGTCGTGCCCTCATTTCACCACCAATGTCAATGTATACAAGAAGACGTTTTTTGCTTAATTTTTCTTTGGCAAACAAATGCAGACAACTGTTTGTGATATTACCCGAGTGATAATCATATATGTAACAAAATACAGAAAATGTCAGTGGTTCAGTAGGGACATTCATTCAATTTCAGAGAATGTGTGTTAACATAGTCTTAATCAGCAGTAAGTTTTGAAATTATCCTGAAAAGATGGCACGTTTAGCTTGTTTGGTTCTTTAGATATGGTTCATTACAGAAAACATGTACAAAACTGACTTGTCCACGGGAGCGTCATTTAGTTGTTGACTTCAACAACACATCATGCTCTAGTTTCAGAATTTAAAGGCCCGCCCTGACAAAGTATCCCAATCTCTATGCTTATGTGCCATTCACATTCAACAAAGAAACGTAGGTACGTAAAAGTAGGTAATGTCAAGCACCAGACAAATGTTTCAGATGTCTCCTTTTTCCTTTTTATCAATTTTTTTATAATTTGTGACCAATCGTGTGCAAGTACACTTTGTGCATTCCATCTCTACTAAAGGACGCTCCCGTGGACAAGGCAGTTTTGTGCATACTTTCTGTAATGAACCATTTCTGAAGAACCAACAAAGATAAATGTATCATTTTTTCAGGATAATTTCAAAACTTACTGCTGATCAAGACTAAGTAAACACATATTCTCTGACACTTCAAATGTGGTTAAAAAAATTCCTTGAACTTGGGTCAACTTTTTTTTGAACCACCCGGTAGATACTGCATTAACCTCCTTGAGAACTACCTGCCGATTGGTCAGAAAGACGGATACATTATTTGTTGCACCAATCAGAGACATTGTTAGAATAAATGTACCCCTGATAAAGATTGGAGTGAAATCTTTTCAAAGCAGTATTTTAATCATATGCACTGTTGTATAAGCAGGTAGTGCACTCATGGGGTTAAAACCTCTAAATATGCTTACTTATTTCCTCTTGAAACTCTTTCTCTGATATGAACAAAGTCCTTTCAAAATATCACCAACACTGCAAAAAACACAGTCTTAATTGTCTGACTGTTGTTTAGGTAACATAAAATTCAGACAGAAACCAAACATGAACTTTACCATCAAATGCAGTAACGTCAACTGGATTACAAGATTCCTGGCTGATTTTTCCTTTCAGACCCAAGAATTCTAACAGGACACCTATGGGGAACATTAAATGATAAAACATACAAATCAATATCAGTATCATGTATTATATCAATTTACTGTAATTCATTTTGCAGAATTTTAGATATCTATTGTAGTAACTGTTCAAGAAGGAAATGAATTTGTCAATTACAAGATAGAACTCAGCTGAAAAAGTCAACATTTTTCTTACAAAATAGACCAGAAATGTTGTCAGTATGCAACTAAATTAAAAAAATTACCCGGCCTTATAATTAAAGCAGGTGCTCGACCCACGCCATGAGACGCTCCGCTTGCCAGCATAATAATCAATAACCATAATAAAACAAATTCATTAATGTTTCATTATTATTATTGATTAAATTCAGCTGAATAAAATCACCAATTTTCCTTAAAGGGCATTGAGAGATGTGTATGGGAGTGCGCCCTCAATTATCCTGGAAATCAGGTTTTTTTGCATCAATGTAATACTTAGGCATATACTATACCATCTGAAACAGTTTACCAACATTCGCCGTTTATCATATAAAATTTCATGATTTTCTTAGTTTGGATATGATGATATCGAAACTCAGGTGCTGTATTCGGAAGTTATGCATCGTTTTAAAGGCGGACTTTTGCGGCAAATCTCAACCCGGAAGTGCCGTTATTTGCTTATTTTGGCATGAAGGCGATATAGAAATTGTATGACATTTTGGATTTGGGCTATGCTGATGATTATCTTTACGTTATTTGCTCATTTAGTATATCGATACATCTCTCAATTCCCCCTTTCAATAGACCAAAATAGACCTGTAATAGCCTTCATTCACTCCACGTCATAAGATGCTTAGGCCACTTTCAATTGATTCTGAGTTTACTGTTGTAGCCCGCCCACGTCCAAAAGTCGGCCGCGTGATATATTTAAAATTTCAAAATATTTAATTATTTCCTTGTTTTGAATCTTTTTCATAAGCTTTTTAACACTTTCCTGGAACTTTTGCCCCAACTTCTGGCAATAAAATTAGCCGATGAGCCGCATTTACTTCCGGGTTGGCGAAATATTTCATGGGAAGTAAAAAACTCTTTTTTGCAGTAAAAATGCCATAGCGAAGTAGCGATTTCGGAACAAACATCATCATCATGTAAACTACCATCACATTGACAAGAGATGGGATGGGATGAGAGGATAGGGTGTGAGGATAGGGTGTGGGGAGGGGATGAGGATAGGAGAGGGGATGCAGATGGATGAGGGAGGGGAGATGGTTGTTAAACAATGCCAACAATATTAAATCGGGTGACTTTACCCCAAAATATTACAATATTAATATTAAATAGTCACCTCATCCTGTTTTTTAATAAATATGCAGAAATGTGCGCAGAAATTAGTTGCAGACGATAATTCAAAATTGTGATTTCTTGTACTTACGATAGCTACCGTTCAGACTAAAATTGTAGCTTTACGAGTAAGCCTCGACATATGGTCCTCAGCCAAAATATTTTCCTCAGAGATATACCTACATTTCTGTATATGTGACGTGACTATTTTCTATCTTTCAAGAGTGAATAGTAAGAAGCATTTTAGGTCCGGAAAATGGGCACATAAATACCATCATTTTTTTTCGTACACAATGATCTCTTACACAGCAGCTACATGAAGAGTTACACTATATTACATGTTTACAAATGTGCATCATGAACTCCAGTTTATATTTAGCCTGTGTCAGATATTGCCTAAAGATGAAACATGCTGGGATTTTTTGGTCGGGTATGAATATTCATAATATTAAATATATGAATATTCAATGAAAATTACATTACGTCACCATCCTCCTTAAATCCGGCATGAATCGAACGCTTTGTTTTTCAGACATCGCATCCGTGCGCCACGTTAGGATAGACAGAAGGAATTAGTCTTGTAAGATGCTATGCTCGCTCCGCTTTTCAGGATAATCATTTTAAAATGATTATCCTGAAAAATCATTAAAATGGTTAGATTTTGAATAATTAATGTAGCCTTCACATTACGATTTACACAATCAAGTGAATTACAATATAGGGTTTGAAGGTTTTTCCAGAATAGATTTGATATTGATAGGTGGATTCCAGTTATGTGCACACAACTTACCTACAGTCTCTTCATCTGCATTCGAACCAACAGCGTCTACAAAGTCTGCAAAGGATGTCTTGCCTACGGCAACATATAAAAGAAATAAAAGCCATCAATCCACAAGTCCAATTATGTTTCTTATAGCTCTGGTGTGATAAAAACATTGATAGGGCTTAACATATACAAAATAAAACCTGGAGTGGTGGTATAACATTCAAATGTAGGATAATGAAACCTTTCCTCAAAAGGTAAAGCCTTAAAGAACTGTTTATTTGTCAAAATAGGGAAGAAGTGAGGCTTTTAAGAGTGTACATTTTCCTCACTTTTTGTTAAAATAAAGGTCCTGAGTAATGTTAAAAGGATGTTTAGAAGGATGGTGTCAGTTTGTCTGTCCAATCGAGTCATTTCACTCTCTCTCAATAAATCATTTATACAATTTCTGAGACCAAATACATATATTTTGATGTGATGATATTTTTATGAACCATTGCTTTAAAATGTGTTTATTTTCATTTAAAAAATCAACCTGCGAGTCTTGAATTAGAATCAGAAACAACCCGATACTGACCAAATTAACCATCAAATTTGACGGGTACATGTATATACCGACAGAAAATGTGAACATCATTACAAAATAATGTCAAGTCCAAAATAAGATGTCTTATATAAGATTTGGTAACTCACGGTCAACATGTGTATGTGTATTCTTACAGGTGGTAAAGAATTTGTTTGGTCCCATGTGATCAGTGACCACTGACTTGCTTTGACTTTAAAAAGTCAAAGCAAGTCACTTGAAATTTTGAAACAGGGTCACAAGTCAAATCATAAGGTCTTGGAAACTTACCAGGAAGTGCAAGTGTGAAATTTCTGTTACACTCCATCGGGGTTGGTATTAGATGATTATCCCATATGGCATGGTCTATGTAACAAGGGTCTCCATTTGGTGGACAAATGGATACGCCGAAATCCACCAAGTATCCTTGATCATTCCTATCTAAAGCATAACTGAGCTTAACGGAACCTATGATTTCCTCAACTTGGGTACCTGGAGAGAAGAAACAGCACGTTTTGGTTATACAATGGGGATCACAATGGGGATCACAAAATCACTTTTTTGGCGCTTTTTTTGGCAATTTGGGATTTTTTTACTCACAATTATTTTTGGTAGCTTTGTTGAACTTTTTGGGGTCATTTGATTAATAGTTCAATAGTTACAGCACTCACAAAATTCAACAAATCAAGTCAAAAACTTCCTTAAGTCCCCCCTTAAGTATAATAAAATCATGGAACATATTTTCTTCTAGGTACATTTAAAGCTTTTCCACCACACCCTATTTGTAAGGGATCTTATAGTCTGGTGTAAAGGAGAATTTACTGTAATTCCTATTATAAGTAAAGATCATTTTCTGTTGAAATTTGTTGGCCCAGTAAAATTCTCAATTTGCTCCCACTGTTTGCACTACTCGTCGATGGTGAGCTGTTATCTTTAGCCAAATGAGGCCGGTGTGTAAATTGGTTACAAATTAGCATAATTTGAACACTATATTACATGGCATAAAGATAATGTTTTTGTGCAGTAATATCAATCAATTCGACATATGGCGGTATCTTTTAAAAGTTTATACAACTTTTATACCATAATTCTTTGATTCATGATGATAATCATATACCCTCATATTACAACCACCTACATAATTATGTGTAATAACAGATAGTCACACAATAGTCACCATTATAATTCTTTGGACATAATTTTTAGTGTGAGAGCATAAAACCGCACGAACCTCAGAAATTATTGCTACGGTTGATAGAAATTAAAATGAAACGCGCGCTACCATGGACACCTATGAGAGTTTTGTGAAATCATGTTGAAATCATTATGACAATAACTATAAACATACCCCATGTATAGCTTAAAAGCAACTGTTCATATTTCATGTTTGAAAATCCAGTGGTAAACAAGTAATCGCAATCATCTATCTTCATATAGACCAAGAAGTTTTTCTGGACAACATCTGATTCCCCCACAGTTACACAGCATTGTAGTTCCAGGCAATTACTTAACAGGGAACAGTGCAACATATCAGCAATTGCTGCAGGGATTTCAGGCGGTGTGTCAGAACAACCTGTAATGTAAAATAAATACAAGTTATTGTTAATAATAAAATTTTATAGAATAATTCCAAATTTGAACTTACTGTTCCAGACAGTTTCGACGTCCGTTAGGATGTCTTTATCAATGGTGTATGACCGCTGATCCAGTGTTACCAGAAGATGTTGATTTTCTGGTGACGTCATGCGATGTGTTTGATGACGTAATCTGGATCAATTGGTCGTACAGGTGACTAAGTTGGGGCCCCTCTTGTCGCCATTCATTAGGTGCTGTTTCATGTCATTTTTGGCTTTACGACGGATCCAAATGGATTCTCTGATCCACCTGGTATTTCTGGCGTCGTCCCTCGCGAGAATGTTCGTATTGTCCCGATTTATTATGTGGTTTTCCGTAGCAGCGTGGTCTGCGATGGAAGACTTCATCTCTATGTTTTGAGAGTCTTTCCTTGCCGTGCGGGTGAATTAACAAGTTATTGTTGTTTTGCTCTAAAGAAGTTTCTAAACATGATCATTCTCATCTAGACTGCAACAACTCGCTTTTATATGGATTGCCAGACAACCTCCTGTCATCTCTTCAGAGAGTTCAAAATTCAGCCGCTCGTCTTATCACAGGTACCAAATGCCGCGAACATATCTCACCTACTCTTCATGATCTCCACTGGTTGACCGTCAAGGACAGAATTCACTTTAAGATATTACTTTTAACTTATAAAGCAGTTCATGGACATGTTCCTGCTTACATCCGTAACCTCATCTCATTTACCTCGTATCGATCGCTTTGCTCTGCAAGCCAACTCGCTACGGCGACCGGGCTTTCGCAGTGGCAGCACCGAAGCTCTGGAACAAGATCCCTTCCACCATCCGTTCCGCAGCATTAACCGATCAATTCAAAACAATGCTCAAAACTTTCTTGTTCAAATGATTGCTTGCAATGCTGTGTTTTCATTTATGTTGTAGTTTTAAGGTGTTGTGTAAGTTGTAATAATGTAAGTTGTAATGTATGTTGTTGTTTAAGTCGTATGGTATGTTTATAAATAGCGCTTCGAAACCTTTGTATTTTGCGCTTTATAAATGTAGTTTATTATTATTATTTATTACTATGAAAGGCCAAAACTGTTGCTCTGAGTAGCATTATTTTTGTTAGGTGAAATCTTAACCCTTTCCACACCGCAGGCGTCTGCAGACGACATTCCACAATTTCATAAAAATGTTTCAAAATTTTCAAAATTATTAAATTTAATTACCATAATAAGTACAAACATGCCTAGTATTTGTTTGATAATTCTTGAGATATGCACTTTTTTGGGAAAAGGTTTCTGATAAATCTGTTTTTTTAAACCAATAGCGGCATGGATAGTGTTAACTAATTGCTGTTGCCACCGGCACTGGCTGCTTGTCTTTCCCTCATGCATGGGATTTTTACACTCGGTTCCCCTGGCAAAGTCCAATTAAAGGTATATTATGTGATCTTTTCCAGGGAACACCCTCAATCCTCGAAAAAAATGAAAGCAGATTTTCTTGCAGATTCACATTTCTGATCATAAATCATGAATATATTCCAAGATACAGAGCGATACGATTCCTAATTACCTCAAAATCATGGTTTTAGAGTGAATTTAGAGTAAAAATATAAAGTTGACCGCGCACACTCCGACAGTTTTTTTTTCACTCTAAAACCATGATTTTGAAGTAATTAAGAATCATATCGCCCTGTAACTTGGAATGTATGTACGATTTATGATCAGAAATATAAATCTGCAAGAAAATCTGCTTTCTATTTTTTTTCGAAGATTGAGGGCGTTCCCTCGAAAATATCACATAATATACCTTCAAGCTTGCATGCCATCAGGTTATGAGAACACTCAAACCTAAGAACCACTCTTCTCACAGCCATCTACGATGACTCGCTGTCATATGAATATTCCGAAAGGTGGCAGTGTGACAAGTGGAGGAAATTAAACATTACGCTGAATGAAGGGGCCGCGATGATCCCCAAAACTATATGAAAACCATGGTTCGAAAAAGGTATCTACAAATTCTGGCTATATCTTGCTAGACGTCCCATACGGAATAAACCATGTACTACAACACATTTAAATTGTTATGAGCATGCGCACATCAGTTACGGGACGTCTAGCAAGATATTGCCAAAAGTCCTTGAATATAGAGAAAAAAGTTTTGCAATAACACATTTTAATCCAATGCACTCACTTTGATCATCTGCTGCACCGGGTCTAGGACATGGGGCAGTGTCATTCAACACTTCCTATGAGTGAGAGCATGTACAATAATCAGGTTTTAGTTAATTTTACCCAGAACTATTGATACACTATACATAATAATCCAACAGATATGGGAAAATAAAGACATCAGAATGGTTTTGAATTCATACAATATGATTTTTGGGTCTATAAAGCAGCCAAAATGTTCCCCTGTGTATATAGTTTTGATGATGAAGATCAAACCTATTCAAACCAAACCTTGAAATTATTTTTGGACTATCAACCATCCCTAAATGGAGTCTAATTAAACCATTTTAAAATGTAAGCAAACAAAAATACAATTGATCATAGGTCATAGAGTCTTGCAATTTATTGCTACAGTGATGGCCCTTCATCATCAAAATTGTGAGATAGGCTTTTACGGCGGGTATTCATAATAGCTTATGAGCCTAACGGATTTGCCATCAGACAAGATCAAAGCTGTTCAGCTTTTCTCAGGATTAGCTCTGACTATGGTCCTGAAGAAGTCAGAACTAATCCTAACAGAGACTATGCCTATATACATAAGTGAATATAATAGTTATTATTATGAATTATCTGCTCACTCATTTACTGGCCATATATCAATTTGCTTGCTATAAACTGACGAAGTCATTAACAAATTTATACACAAAATACTCACAGCTGGTAATCCAAGCTCCTTAACCGAATATGATGCAAAATTATCAATCTCATTCTCCAGCATATCATTACCCATATCCTTCAAGGTGTTATTTGCTGATTCTCTACTGAAATATTCTGAAATGTCCACTGTAAAGTAATAAGCAGGAAACAAATCAAAACATTTAGTCAAGCTGAACTATTTCAATGATATTTCCAAAATTGTGTCTCAAATACATAGGTAGATTATTTGGCAAGGACCTGTGAATTCATTATTGTAAAGCTTTTCACAAAATGTGCATGAATCTGTATTCATTCTCCCCAATATTCAGTCTACGAAACAGCTCTTTTGCAAGATCCATTCTTGTAAAGATTTTCACAAATGTGCACGAAACTGGTTTCATTCTTCAAAGACATACAGTCCATGCACCAGCTCTTTTGCAAGAATCTAAATCTCTTATGTGATAAGCAGTTTGATGCTTGCACTGATGTGCATTAAATGTGGGGTCGGCTTTCTCTCGTTGAGTAAAGGATAATAGCCGAGTATCGCGCCATTCGTGGAAAAGAATTGTCTGAGGCCGTAGGCCGAGGACAATTCTTTTTCATAAATGGCGTGAATAAGAGGCCATTATCCGACTTAACGCACATCTAGGACGTCATCCCATTGTTTTTGATACTTCAGGATCTGGCTGTTCTCGATTCGACAAACCAGTCAACGACGAGGAAATGGCCAACATTTCTAGGCGAAGGTACAATATTAATTTATTTTAGAATGCATTAAATGTGTATGGAAATCTGAAATGTTCAAATAAATTATTTAGATAATGAATTAAGATTGTAAAATCATAATAAGTGAATAATTAAAGGAACACAAAGTGGTGTTGACATATTTTAAAAAAAATTAATTTACTTCAGAATTCAAGATGAACATTACAAATTGCCATTATTATTGTTTCTACTTAAAAAAATTAACAGCAAAACTTGATTAAAACAATACCATCGCTATATATTGAAAAAACGCCCTCTATGCAAATATGGTTCACGTTATTTATCACTCGTGCTGCAGGGGGACACTATCGTAAGATCAGCATTATTGAATCAACGTTTTGTTGTACAAAGTGCTGATTTTCATAATCCTTAAAGGTCATGCATGTAATATTATTGTAAACATATACTAATCCCACTTTTTATCATAATTGAGGGTGCAGCCTCCAACACATCTCTTGAAGATTGATCATTTTAATACTAGTATTGTGTATATATATATATATACAGGGAAAATATAAGCCTGTAAAATGCTCATTATGTGTGTGCCCAATCAAAATGTATTTGGTTTTAATGTTAGTAAATGTTCACAATATATTGACTTAAAAGCAACAGTTTTGTATGATTGCATTGTACAGGGTGTCCCAAAAGTTTCAAGAGTTCTATCTCTCTTAAAATAAGTCGCAGTACCAAATTGAACATATATTTAGAAAGAGAAAACTTGTAGAATCATGTCGGTACCAAACTTTTTGAGGCCCCTCAATATAAAACACACGCTGAAAGGTGTGGCCACATAACTCCCAATACCCTAAAATTGTTTGATTTGCTGGACGCACTGTATAAATCACTTAATCGCATGCAGCGTGTTCCTTGCTTTCTATTCTTAATGTTGATTTTGTTCAAAAAAGTGTTCACTTATTAAATGTTGTGGATAACATTAGTAATGTTCTTAAGGATTATATCAATCTGAAATTTAGTCTTCTGTAGGAGTAGGAGAAGTCTAGGAGAGTAAACTAACAACTCTCCATGGCTCTTGGATTTACGAATGGAGTGTTATTGTTCTTTAAACAATAACTATCCATTCGTAACAAAAACTCGCCATTCTTAAATTTACGAATGGTGTATTATTGTTCTTTAAAATAACGTAATGAGACAACAATGTCATGACGTCTTGGGTGTACGTTAAGAGGTTATAGCATGAACCAAGTGTGGGGATTCATTGTTCTGATTGGACAGTCTTCAGCAGTGGCGTCACCAGAGCCCCTGCCCCCCCCCCCCCCCCCCCCCCCCCCAATATTCAAATTCTGTCAGTTGAGATTGGCACTATGGTTTGAGATGGCACTGTCGGTTTATCCAGAGCTGTGTTCTCAGAGTTGACCTCGTTTTGAATTTCAACTCAGTGGCGTTACCAGGATTTCTCTGGCAGGGAAGGACCTACATTCACCCGAATGACTTCACACCATTTTGCCCGATTATCTGTTTTTTAGTACTATTAACATGAATTTGGCCACAATTGTGGTATATTTGGTTTTAAATGGGCTTTAAAATGATATTCCTGGACATATGCATGCAACATTTGCTATTGTTAACTAATTTGGTGTTAATTCCCCCGAATGATGTCTTGAAATTGGATAGAAATGGAGTAAAACGACTAAAAATGTCCCCAAATTTAACTGAATGGGTGCAGCTCAACCGATGATAGTCCCCTATTTTGGAAACATCATTGTTTCAACTTAGATTCAGATTAAAGACAGAAATAGATTGTGATTTTGTTTTAAAGTTAAGAATACTATAATTATTTTCATTTATAATTTTCTAGAATAAGGAGAAAGATGATGACAGAAGAGTGTCACCTTAACACTTTCCACGCGGCTATTAGTTTTACCATATTATACAAAACAGATTTGTCAGAAACTTTCAAGGTCTATCTCAAGGATTACTGAACCAACACTATTTCAATGCATTCCTCATGGTAATTCCAAATATGGTCATGAAATTCAATAATGTTGACATTTTTGAAAACATTTTGTGAAATTTTGGAATGTTGTCTGCAGACACCTGCCATGTGGAAAGTGTTTTAAAAAGAGCATTAGTCAAAACATATGCAACCAATCTATCAGGAAACACATTCATGTAATGGCAGAAAGATCTATACTTACTATTGTAAAATGTAAGTGTGTCATCAGGGTTACACACAGGAAGATTGATAAAGGTATCTTTGAGTATATCTATAGACTTCACACATTTCCTCTCTCCACTGCTGTGGCAGAATCCTACACCATAGTTGAGGATCACCTTGTTTGATGACTTCTCTATACCAAGCCTTAAGTCAAAACAAGACAAGACAATTGAAGATCAATAACTTCAACTGGGGACAAAAGATTTCATGTGATAAAAAAAAACCTGCAAAATACGGCACAAATACCACCAATCCCATTCACTGAAATTATCATTTTTTTTTTTATCTTCGAGACATTTTGATACTTATTTGTTTTCTTTTGCAGGAACTTTGCCTCAACCTTGTATTTTCATTATTATAAATGGTGCTTTTTGGTCATGTTAGAGTGCTTATTTGGTGGCTCAAATCAAGAAAACATGATGAAAAGCTAAATGCAGATTATACAAAACATCATTTATATACAAAACATCATTATTAGTGAATATAATCAATTTCCTTCATAGAAGATGGAATTTCTTTTGAGCACCAATGTATATTTCTTACGCCGTGACAAAAACGGTATTCCTGTTAGACTTACGTGATTTTCATTCTCAAAGCATCAAGGAATGGTACTCTAAAGTCTGGCACCTCCAATTCTGTATTCCAATCTGTAAAATAGTAAATGTACACACAAAATGGCTTTAAAATAGTGTAAATACATCTACAGTTATCCAAACAAGTCGGTACTGACTGTTGGCCGGATGCGTGAAAAATGTGGATACGTGAAATATATTGTCCGTACACATGTACACATGAGTAATACCACATATTCATTGGGAAGAAGTATTTTTATAAACGTAATAAGTAACTGAAATTGAGTGAAATTGCCATATTTTGATGTGACTTCCGAACCATTTAACATGTCTGCTTCAATTCTCTACGGTCTGAAGGAGTCGTGGGGGGAGGTTACATTGGAAGAATTCAGAAAGAATGACACATTTACACACAGGGTGAAGTCTCAACATTGACGGTATGCTATGACTAATTTATAATGAAGCCAAAAAATGCAAAAAATTGTGTTATTGTACAGCACAGAGGCCTGATACAAATAACAGCTTGCGATTACACATTGCATTGAACAATATTTCAAACACTTCCTAATCTAAATTTAAACAGTTAATTTAGGAAAATAATACTACAATTACTGTGCATCAAAAACTCACCAAATTCCTCTAATCCTGGCATCAAATCCACAGTGTGACTCCAATCATCCATGCCTACGACAAGTTCTAATTTACACGGATCTATGCGAGCATAGGATTTGAAGGAAACGCTAGTAGATAAGATGGGAATGGTCAGGCAACACTCAACACTCAGACAGTTGGTATCCATTCGGCAGTATTGATATTTTGGTAAAGATAGCAGCATAGCAGGACAACCTGGTATGTGAAATAGAAAATAGCAGACTCGAAATGTGTGTTAGGTGTAATATAGCAAAACAGCTACAAACTATATTTTATTCTCTAAGTCATAAATGTTTATCAACACAAAATGTTTAACTCAATCATATTTGTGACCCAACATGAGTAAATGAGGCGGAATGCGGCAGTAGTTAATTTGATTTAAGAAGACAAATGTGGGATACGGTCCAAATAAGTCAAATTCAGAACAAGTCTTATTTCTGATCTTTGATACATCTTGTATCTAACTAAAGACTCAAATTCATGAAGATATAAAGAGTTAAACTATATTTTGAAGTATTTAATTTTTATTTACTCCATTTTGTAAACAAAACCAAAACTGTAATGGCCCATAACTTGTGACAATTTGTATTTGATATTTTGAGACAAAGTGATATGGAATGTGAATGACATTGACTTTGTGGTACCAAAATGTCCCTTAACATATACATATTATCATGATAATTGATATCGATAACTTAATATTCATATTTCCCTCATTGTGCCTCATTTTCGTGTGTTGGGTCACATTTGTTTAAATCTGTTATAGTATGTTTTGGAACACAAGGGACAATACAAGACCCTGTACACACTACAAAATCGCTTCATTCAATGAAGATTAGTTGATCTTCATTAGTTAATGAAGAGAATGTACACATTGCAACTAACAAAGATAGAGATGCGCACACTTTAGCAAATATTAATGAAGATCGAATTAAGGTTGATGACGTTCTCTCTTGTCACATGTTTAATCGGTATACTACTTCCGGGTCACGTACAAAATTAGTGCTTGTCCAGTCAGAGACACAAAAAAACCTGCCATACCATCGGACAACCTATTTTACTATTAGTTTGTTGTCCGGCGGACAACAAATATTTTACCATGAAACACATCCTAAACATTTATGGAACATTTGGAGCAACAGGCCATCGCCACAGCACCTACAGAGTGCAAGCCCAAGCTATGGCTTAGATATATCAACGACATTCTTGAAGTGGTGAAAAAGACTGCATAAACCAACTTACAGATCATATAAACCAAGTCGATAAATCTGAGTCGATCGGATTCACCTATGAACAAGAAGTGGAAGGTAAATTACCCTTTCTAGACACCTAATCATCAGAAAGGAGGTTGGCACAGTGAAGCTCCTGGTATACAGGAAGCCAACGCACATGGACCAATATCTGAATTTTCAATCTCACCATCCACTCCACCAGAAGCTTGGCGTAATCAGAACTCTGCATGACAGAAAGATTCGGATAGTTACCGAAGAGGAGGACAAGAAAGTGGAGGAGAAAAAAGTGCAAAATGCATTACAAGTATGCGGCTATCCACCTTGGTCATTCGACAAAGTGAAAAAACAGATGGCTACTCCCAAAACAAATAAAAAGGAAAACATCAAGAAAGATGAAGACACCAGGAGCCATGGGTTTGTTGTCTTGCCTTATGTCAAAGGTGTCTCCGAGCGAGTCGCGCGAACAATGAAATCCTACCGAATCGGGACGGCTATGAAACCACACTGCACAATTCGGAATCTAGTGGTACATCCCAAGGACAAACGAGATCCTCACCGTATTTCGGACGCCATTTATGATATTCCATGCAAGAACTGTGCAAAGAGCTACATAGGTGACTCGGCGAACACAAGAAAGAAAACCACCAGAGCAGGGAGAAAGGCGTCGCTCACTCAAGTCAACAATTCGGCAATAACAGACCATGTTGTGGACGCTAATCATGTTATTGGGTGGGACGAGGCAAAGGTTATAGGCACGGAGCAAGACAGGTATAAGAGACGGATCCGAGAGGCTATATAAATCAGGAAGAAGGGGACCTCAACGATGAACCGCGACGTCGGGCAATACTACCTCACTCACGTTTTTGATGATCTCTTATCACCTGGCAAAAAATCCCCAGATGATATATCAACTGGCAACTCCAAGACTGCAAAAAGCATCATGAGTCGTCAAGATCATCACTACCACAAGTGTTGACAAAGGATACAGTCGTATCCGAAACGTACACGTGAGTACTTACACTGGATCAGTATAATGAACCTTCCATATTACATCCTAAACATGACTATTAATAAATCTTCAGTTTCACATACGTATCACCAACTCAAAACTAAATCACCATTATTGTAAATTTTTATGCTAAAATATTATCTGTATATTTCTGCGCTACCAGTTTATATCATGACCTTTCCCATTTGACCTACGGAAATTCATCTATTACGAGTCCCGCATCAACTTGACTACAATACATCCGTATCGGGCAAATGAACCGGTGTCGCGAGTACATGTGTTTTTTTATTTATTTATTTATTCGGAAAACGCTTTTAAAACAGCAGCACCCAGTGCATCCAAACGAATATAAAGTAAGATACATCAAAATACGAAAAGTACATACAGTAATACAAACAAGAGAGATAAGAAATCATACACTCATGAATATCATGAAAATTATATTAATTATATACATCGAGATGGGCTCATAAAGTCATGACGTAAAAACGACTCGTCTTTCGATTCACCGCTCGCCCACACCTTACGTTAGCTATTATTTTGAACTTCGTATTTGTGGATAGTGCTATACCGGAAATTGACTCCTTCGATGTCATTCATTACGCATGAATTTCCTTCATTCGATGAAGCGAGCGTATACACATTACATATTTGCTTCATTGAATGAACATTTATCTACGTCAAAAGTACCTCCCGAACTTCATCGAATGAAGCAGATTTAATCTTCGTTCAATGAAGGGCGGAGCGTACACACTATGCACCTTCATTAATTGATCTTCATTATAGCGCTTCATCGAATGAAGGGATTTTTGCGTACGAGGTCGTAGTCAACAGAAATATAGGCCTTTGTTTGTTATTCATTGCCTGGTGGAACGAGCACAGTGACTTATTAAGGGGGCTGTCAACCTTAACAACATGAAATTTATCACGCGCTGTAACCTTTGAACTATTAATATGATGTATATAAAAGTATACATTTTTGGAAAGGAAATGTAATGAGTTGGAGAATGTTTTGTTTTGACATAAAAAACAAGAAGCACTTTTTGGTCAAAATCTTAAAAACTAAACGTTTTTATGTCAAAAAAACAAAAAAAACCTTCCTACATGTAAGGAATTGTCTTTAGATTATTTTGAATTTGTTGGTCAACATTTAAAAAATCACAATTTTTAGTGAAATTTGATACCAAAATGGATTCTCCGATTCATTTCCTTTCCAAAAATTTATACTTTTATGTACATCACATTAATAGTTCAAAAGTTACAGCGCTTCGTAAGTTTCATGTTTTTAGGGTTGACAGTCAGTCCCCTTAAGGCCTGTTAGATGAACTAAGTCTGAAAAAGGTCTATATCTTGTCTCAATTACAATAGGGCCTACCAAACTCAACAACATCTACGACAAGGTGATCTACACCCGGCGGTAATCACTAAAAGATCAGATGTTTTAAATAGTCTGTGTGCTCAGTTGAGCAAGAAATGTTAAACGTAAATTAAGTATAATTTCATTACACATTCCACGATGGATTTGTCAGAAGAAAATCATTCGTCCTACTAAGACTATATTTATATTGTCTGTGGCACTAAACCTCACTGTGTTGAATAAGCCAAATATTTAGATGGATTGAACAAGCCAAGTAGACTATACACTTACGTCCATCTGGCTGTAACCATCTCTTAATAAGTTCATTCCTGGCACCAGTGGTTTTTTTGCCTCTCTCTGCCAGTTCAATTCTGAGTTGATCTGGTGAGTACTGATAGGGATTCCTACATGGCTTGTTGCCAAAAACAGCCTGTAAAAAGAACAACAAAACAATCTGTAAATAAAAAATTCCTCTAAAAAGGAAAGGGGCAATCAATTGAATAATAGCAGTGTCTAGAGAAAGTATTATCCGGTTTCAGTTGGCAAATAGATTACGTTTTTATGGTCTCATTCCAAAGATAAATCGCCCATTTCAGGTCTTTTTCAAACTGAATCCGCACTAAGGGTCGATTGGGCCGATAGTCACATGTTATCATTGTACAATAGCCCAAAACGTTTTAGGGCTATAAGATACTAATTTAACAAAACTGAATCACACACACTTACTTCATCCGCTCATTTCAGTCTAAATTTCGTCTTGTGGACTTATATCCTTTGATTTCGTCTAGCAATTATTGATAAGGGTCATTTTTTCATTTTTTGAGAATCCACGTTAAGGGAAGTTTTTGTGACTGGATTCACACAGGTAACTATATATACATGAGTGCCCCCTCCCCCCCCCCCCCCCCCCCCCTCTATTTTGGTTTTAAAAAATCATATATTATCATATCACATCATACTAAATCAAATATCATTATGGTCTTATTTCAAAGATAATTAATATAAAGCAAACAAAGAAGAGTTCTTGTGTAGTCCAGCATGCTTAGCACCATTACAGTACCCACATACATCTTCCCCAAAACAAAACAAAAAGTGCAAAACATGGGTTAAAGTAATTAACAGCAGGAGATTGTCTTGACTTTCACCTTCATAGTACATGGTACAAATAGGCATCTTGGCCACAGATATTAAAAGACTATATCAACTACAATGTGTAATTCAAAAAAATAAAGGATGTTTAAGAAAAACCAGAGAGAACTGAATTGTAGTCACATCAATTGTACTACTTGCAGCAGGATTTTCTTAAAGACCCTCGTTTAACAACATCATAAGCCTTTCATTGCAATGTAATGTCAATGGGAACCATGTAGACACTGGTGACAGAGATCAGTAGTCATGTGATGAAAGTGATGAATGCTGGTGTTACTGGTGTTGCTCACAAATCTTCTTTGGGTTTCAAAGTGGGTCTATTCTGGTTTTAAAACAAAATCACAATTTTCAACTTTAAATTATGTCACACCCAGCAGGCTCCTTTCAAACGAAAATCTGGTTTTAATTATCACCTAAATTGGGTTTTAATGGTTTTATTTTCACAAAATGCCCCTTGGTTTGATAATTAAATAATAAGCAGATTTTATTTTTTTAACTAAATTCCATTTGTATGGTTTTATTTTCACACAATGCCCCTTGGTTCGAATTTGCCAGTATCCTGTATCCATTTTCAGTTAAAATATCAGTTCCAAATTGGTGAGAAATGTTTGGTTTTTATCTCTCTGTGCACAAAAGTAATCCAAGCGTACACACACGATCATGGACACACCCATGCGGTTTGGGTCGCATACACATGTCACGCATGATGTACAGTGCGCTTGTTGCCTTCATGCACACTCGCGTCTTTCTGTATTCAATCGCTGGTGTAACTAAGAAGGCTTCGCCAATTTGGGAACTAATTGAACTTATATAATATAGTGCGTTATCCCCCAACCTCTTCAAGGAAAAACAACAACCAACTACTAATAACACAAAATGGTGCAGTAAACTCGAGTGTTATAAAACCCAGACGATAAAACTAGAAAAATCCAGATTATAAACTACAAAAACCCAAACCAAATGATAGCACCCAAATCGGAAATTGTTTAAAGAGGTCTTATCTGAGTTGGCTAGCTTCTAGCTGGTGATTTGTACGCGCTAAAGAAGAAACAGACCATTTTATTCGTATTGTAACATACTGTGAGACGTAATACAGTGGGTATGCTGACTAGTTTTATAAAGGTCAAAACTCAATTATATAGAGGCTTGGGTGTACGCTTCGCTCCAAAATCCACACTAAATACAATGTTTCATCATTTTATTTCACACTATATCAAGTCTGTGTCACTACACACACATCTCATTCCCCTCTCCCCGCGGGGAGAGTGTTATCACCAAGCGCGTGTATACTTACCTTGCTCAAGCATAACTATGCACTTCAATCCTAACTCGCCTACCTTAGTGCTACCCCATTACCACTGTAAAAATAGTGCCCCGCTGGCGTAGAACGGCTAGCGGAGCGATCTCTCAAGCGCCGGCGGTGCAAAGTCCAATTTCCGGCTTATCAATTAGTAACACCAGGGTTGACTCCGGGGGTGGGCAACCTCCTCCTTATCCGGGTGGGCGTTATGCTTGAGCAAGGTAAGTATACACGCGCTTGGTGATAACACTCTCCCCGCGGGGAGAGGGAAATCACCTGCGCTTGTTTATATTACCGTTGCTCAAGCATAACTATGCACAGATTCGCACTGACTAGGAGACAATGCTGGGAATAATCAACACGCGAGCTCGGTGATAACACCTAAAATTGCCCCGTGAAGAAGAGTCCCAAATATCTCAGAATTACGTAACACCTGGAGCTTAAAGCGAAGAACAGTATCAACAAACAGAGCCTTGACTCACTTATAGAGAAGTCAGGGTGCTACTCCTGTCTCCCTGTCTTCTGCCCCTGCTACGCCGACTCCTTGGAGCTGCTGCGGTCGACGCTGCTGCTGCTGATAGTACCCTTGTCGACGTGGTTGCCTGCCCACACAGCGGGTCCTTCAGGTACACAGATTGAAATGTCGTTGACGACGACCACCCTGCAGCCTCCATGACTTCCCTAATGGAAGCTCCCTTGTAAAGGGCCCAGGAGGCCAGCTGTGACCTCAGGTCATGCGCTCGGATGCGGGCGCCTGTCAGCTGCCTCTCCTGCCCGCCTATGCTTTCCTTGATCACCTGGATGATTTAGCGTGCCATAGTTGACTTCCTAGCTGGAGTGAAAAGACTGACCGTGATAAGAAAGAGCTGGTCCGTTATTGTCCAGTCTCCCTTGACCCTGTGCTTCTCGGTCCTCTTCAGGTAGTACTTGAGGGCCCTAACCGGGCACCACGGCCCCCAGTCTGGGGACCCACTGGCTAGACGCAAATCAGGCAAAACAATCGGCCTTGGCGTGAAGTCCTGAGTCTGGTTGTTTGCCATGAATCTGGCCCTGTGAAGAAGTGAGACGGCCCCGTTGGAAAAACGTATGTGACCCTCCTTCATAGACAGAGCGTGGATTTCTGAAATGCGTCGTCCAGATGCCGTAGCTACGAGGAACACAGTCTTTCTAGTAAGGTCCGGCAAGTCCAGAAGATGCATGGGCTCGTAGGGAGAGTCTGCTAAGGAGCCCAAAAACAGTGGAAGATTCCATGCCGGTACCAACGACCTGACCGGGGGACGCTCGTGAACCGCTCCCCGAATAAGGCCGTCATGCCTCCCTCGAATCCATGATGAACCGAGGTGATGGCCGTACCGAAGCATCTTACTGATCTGGGGTTAGCCATCTTGTGCTTGAATTTCTCGGTTACAAACCCAGCCACGGCCCCCACAGGGGCTTTATGCAGACTAATCTGCTTATCCCTACCCCATTGGAACTACTTGACGAGGTGAGGATTATAAGTCGCCCTGGTTGAAGGTCTCCTTGCCTTTGCAGCCAGGGTGGCAGCCTCTCTCGAAAGTCCCTCTGCAACGTCAGATCGGATGAAATGCTCCATGCAGTTAGGTGTAGGGTCTGGGCTGTTGTCAGAGAAATCGTTGTCTGGTTCGGATACATGAGAAGGTCCTCCGTTAGAGGCAAGCTGATTGGGTTGTCGACCATGAGTGATAGAAGTCGCGGGAACCACATCTGCCTGGGCCACAGCGGTGCTATCAGTAGCAACCTGCAATTCCTGGATCTTGAGAGTTTCTCCAGGACCCTGGGTATCAGCGCTATGGGTGGAAACGCGTAAGCCAGCCTCCTGTTCCAACTGATGACTCTTGCATCTGCTGCGTATGCCATGGGGTCTAGTCCCCAAGTGCAGTAAACCGGGAGCTGGGCGTTCCCCCTTGTCGCTAATAGGTCTATGGACGGTTTCTCCAGTAGATTGAACAGTGTCTGGCCCACCTCTCCGTTCAGTTGCCACTCTACCGATGTCCCTCGGACTCTCGCGGCAGCTCGTAGTGGTGTTCCCTCTCTGGATAGGGCATCCGCCAACTTGTTGTCCGCCCCTGGCAGGTGCTCCGCCAGTAACGTGATCTCGTGGCGGGAGCACCATACTAGTAACTTGACGGTCCGAAAGGACAGGGATCTGCTGCGGTTTCCCCCCTGACGGTTGGTATATATTACTACCGATAGGTTGCCGCAGCGTATCTTGACTGTCTTCCCCTTGACCTCTGGGAGTAGCTTCCGTAATGCCCGATGAACTGCGAGGAGCTCCAGCCTGTGTGAAGTCTGGCACAGCCGAGGTCCATTTGCCTGAAAGAGAGACATCCCCCCAGTGTGCTCCCCAGCCCCCTTGGAGGCATCCGTAGTAAGGGACGAAGATGGTGCCTGGTCCGTGAACGGCCGGCCTCGGATCAAAATGGGTCGACGAGTCCACCATCGCAGCTCCTTGTCCTTGTCCCCCTCGCGCTGGAGATCGTTGTCGTCAAAGGGTTCCTCCGGAGGTTGAATCTGGCGAGAACGTGCAGCTGGATAACTCTCATCCGTAAGCGGCACTGGGGGAGGATGGCCGACAGGCTTGCTATAAGACCCAGGAGCCTCATCCACAGTCTGGCTGGAGCAATCCCTGCTAACAATAGTTCTAAGGCACATTTGGTAACGGCTGCCACCATGTCTTCCGTCGGGATGACTTTCCCTTCCGTAAACAGATGCATGGCCCCCATAAACTGTACCTGTTGCGACGGGACCAGGGCGGACTTCCCTCATTTATGACGAACCCTAGAGAGGTGACTAGCCGGCGCACTCTTGCGATCTGCTCTCGGAGAATCTCTGGCGATGGCGCTGTCACCAACCAGTCGTCCAAGTAGACGAATACAAACATTCCCCGTTGTCGGAGGTACTCCGCGACCACCTTCACTACTCTTGTGAAGGTCCTTGGTGCTGTAGACAGGCCGAAAGGCAGCACCTTGTATCCGTAGATCTGGTCTCCGATGCAGAAACCCAGCCACTTCCTGTCCGAGGGCCTCACAGGGACGTGCAGGTATGCGTCCTCTAAGTCTAGAGTGGCGCCCCACCATCCCGGTTGTAGCTCTCTGAGGACCGCGGCCAGCGTTTCCATGCGGAACCTTTTGGGTTCTATGAAGACATTTAGGGGCTTTAAGTTCGATATCGGGCGCCATTCTCCCGATTTCTTCGTGGTGAGTAAGAATGTCGACATGAATGATACTGGCCGGGCGCTACCTGCTCTACCGCATCCTTTCCCAACAGCGCTTGAAACTCGCTGCGTAGGGCGTTCCTCTCGGCAGGTCTTTACGCCGGAACACTCTTGTTGACGGCGGGGGCGGGTGAATTCCAACTGGTAGCCTGAAGATACTGTGTCCAGGACCCATTAGTCGGAGGTCACTCGTCCCCACTCCTCCCCGAAGAACGAAAGTCTCCCTCCAACTGGAAGGAAGGAAGGCCGCTGACCTAGGCGGACATTTACGGCGGTCCTGACCGCCGCCGCCGCCTCCGCGGCCCGCCCCTTTGCCACCGCCTCGGTGCCGCAAAAGGAACCACTTCCCTTTCCGCCCTGTTCGGACCTCCCTTAGCTGCTCCGGTGCTCGGGCGACCGCTCCAACCATTTCCATCCTTCCCGTTGTCCTTTTCCCCTCCTCCGGAGCCACCGCCTCTGTGCACGCCTCCCTTCTGAGGTGCGCCCCCCCCCCCCCCCCACGACTTCTGAGAGTCAGAGGCTTGCCTGTCCGAGTATGACTTCAGGGGAGCCTGAGGGGGTTGATTCGTCCCGCTGCCTATCTTCTGTCCGGCTTTCCGAGCCCTCTCGGCCTCCAACCGTTGCTTGCGGTGCACCGTCTCTGCTTCCTGAAATACCGGCCACCTACCGCCGAAGAAATCCGATGTGATTGGAGTCCTGGCCAGTCCGGACTTGTCGGCAAGGTTGAGTGCTTTGATAACATCTTGCCTACGGTGAAGAGCCAGACGGAAGGCTAGCCGGGCATAATGCTATGAATGAGATCCGCTTCCATATGACGCCAGCAGTCTGACGGTATAAGAGGGGGCTGAAAGACTTGGCTACTGCCTCCGGTGGAGCAGGAAAAAAAACTTCGGGATCCATGCCTTTCTGGGGGAGCCTGGCCCGTCTGCTGCAGGTCCCTCACGTAGCGTTGGAGGGTCTTTGTCACCGGAATCTAAGGTCGTTGAGGTCTTCTGACGGTGGCTTTCTCAGCTTCACCCAATTCGTACGTGTCGGAATCCTCCTCCGGTGGGAATTGAATTGGTGTCTTGGCGTTCATCATAGCGTACGCAAAAAACGGTGCCTACACCTCCGGGGACAGGTATTTCAACGGCTGCTCCTGTCCCTGATCAAGGAGAGAGTCCGACGGCCTCTGAATTATCTAAGGCTCTTCAAGGGCCCTGATCCTCTCAACCTCCGTTGCCGTAACGTGCGGTGTCGCCACCCTCCCGCTGTCCATACCGACTTGTCTCGTCGCATGGCAGCTCGAGTCTTTTGTCGTTCTGCTGGGATCTGACAGGTATGACGGCTCAAAAGTCAGAGAAGGAAGCTGTTGAGGACGCTGGAGGTGGGGACCATTCGGGACAGCAGTAATTCGGATCCGCCGCTGGTGTGCTGACTTCCTGCTCCGCTGACCTTCTTTTCAGAAAACGGTCCCAATCCGACGGAGATCTAGTCCGTGGTGGTCGGAGGTCCGACCCGCTGGGCGCCCGAGACACACGGCCCTCCAACCGCAGTCGCCTGACAATGTATGTCGCGACCTGGCAGAGTTGCCGCAGGCTCACGGTGGGACGGTCGTCCGCCACGGCTGTACGAACTCCCCTCCTCCATTGTACCATCCTGCCCATATCTACTATGTTCGCCGTAAGATCCGGAAGCCTGCCGATTACGGCTCCAATGGCCCTCTTCGGACTGCTCCCGTCGGTGATATTCATACCCATCTCTATCCCGTTGGCTGTCGATGCGGCTACGGCTTCGGTCACGGCTCTGTCCGTGGCCCACCTCCGCCAAAGTACCACTGCCGAACCGCGAGTAGCTCGAATCATGTTCCGACGTTCCGCACGGGACCGATCACGGCTTAACTCTCGGCTCCGGCGATCTGTACGGCTCCGGCTACGCCGCTCCGTAGATGGCACCTCGTGGCTCCGTCGATCCGTACGGCTGCGATCACGGGTCCGGCGATCCAACGGCGATTTATCACGGGATCGTCGACGGCCCAGCTGTTCAGTTCGGTCTTCCCCATGGCTCCGTTCACGGCTCCGTTCACGGGTCGGAGGACAGTCCTGGGTCCGCTTATTGCTCCTCCCGTAGGCCCGTGCGGGCGTGCTGTCCTCTTCCTTCTCCGGGGTCAAAACACGGCTCCGATCGGGACTACTATGATTGGAACACGGACTCGGACAGTTGGAGCTCGACGAACCAGATGAGCTAGACGACTCTCTTCTCTGCTGCTGGGAAGATCTGACGATGGCTGCCAGCTGTGCCGAGAACTCCGACGACCCGAAAAAAACTCCGGACTATGTTCATATCAGGACCGGGGCGTGGTGCCGGCATCTTTATCGGCGAGCGTTTCTTCAACGGCGATCGTACCGGTGTGCCCTTGGAATAGTCTAATTCCATGGTGGCCCCCAACTCAAGCTCCGTAATATCCGGATCGCCGTCAGCGTCGGTCGTCTGGACAGCAGCGGCGGCTTCTCTGGCCTTCGCGGCGCACTCCGCCTTTCTCTGCTCCTTGCGCTGTTTCTCCTGCTCTCGCTTAGCCACTTTGTCGGCCTCATACGGGTGATCATACCAGGCACCGGCTCAGAAACCGCACGGTGGAAACCTTCTTCCCTGGCGCACAAAGCCCTCTGCGGTCGAAACCGTCGGGTGCACGCGGGTGTTACGGGACCCGAAGGCCCCGACACGAGAAGGATCCCCACACGGAGACTAAACCCGCACCCGGTACGGTATATGGCGGTACCCAAAGGGAGAGACTCCACCCCACGGAAGCTCTCCCTCGTCATCTCTGTGGTTACGACTCGAGCGATTGGCCATGGGATAGAGTCTACACAGAGGACGTGGTACAACCATATTTTAAAGTTTTAAATATCTACGGGACAGTAGGTAGGCTCTCATGAGTATACTACCCCTGCCCGCATTCATATTATAACTCCCGTGGAGTCTACGCCCCACTTTACCCTTTTCGAAAGCTAGAAGACGCCCCAAGCCGCCCTATCCGGAACTACTTTCGTAATAAAAATGGCGATCGTCCAAATGTCAACAAACATCGTAGCATCTTCCCAAGTGCAGAAAAGAGAGCCAGTAACTTCTTTCTTAGTGGCGATAATTAATTTGGAGTCTAAAAAGAGCTAGGCACGAATGGCCACAATTCTAGTACCTTCTCTCTAGCGTGGATTTACATGGAGGGATCAATAAATTGATCTCTGGTTCAGAGTGTACAGTATAGTACCATTGGATAGAACCAAATGCGTATATAAAAACACAATGAAAAAACCATCAGACACTATAAAACGTTAATAAGCTGAGATAATAGAAAAAATCTCAGCTAGGAAACGTCAGTGAATCATAAAGATAATTCTGATGATAAAGATTCCTTCTTACCCACTCGCAAAATAGTGAAATTTCAGCAAAAATCACGAGCTATCGTAAACAGCGTGTTATAGGCGTGTTAGTGATTGAAGAAATTGGACTTTGCACCGCCGGCGCTTGAGAGATCGCTCCGCTAGCCGTTCTACGCCAGCGGGGCACTATTTTTACAGTGGTAATGGGGTAGCACTAAGGTAGGCGAGTTAGGATTGAAGTGCATAGTTATGCTTGAGCAACGGTAATATAAACAAGCGCAGGTGATTGGCTAGGGAGGGAGGCGGTGTGGGTGACCAGGCTCTGGTTTCCAACATTTTGGAATCCAGTTCTTTCTTTTATAAAAACCCCAGAATTTCTCAATTTTTTGGTGTAGGAATTTACATGCATTTTAGTGAAAATATGTACCATCAAGGACTTTGTCATTATAATTTTCCATGTGTGATCATTATTTAAATATTGTCTAACAAATTTGCTAAAGTAGAACAAGATATACACCGCAGTATGGAAGAAAATTATGCTTTTATCAACCCCTTTTTTAAGCAGTGACAAAATTTGAGTACATCGGCAGATTATGCATATTATGTGTACTACGTAATATTTGTGACGTTATATGCTATTATTATGTGCTTGATTATTTTTGTATTGTTGATGTCGATTTTGCCGGATTTTTTTTTTAAATTTAAAAAACATTAAAAAAAGAATATGCAAACCAATAGCTAATTATTTGCAATCTTATTATTATTTGGGCTAGTTATTCCTTTTAAATATTGTGGGTAAACCATGGGGGTCACTTGAGTAGCTTATGACTTGCCTTGGCAAAAAGTTATTTTTGCAAGTGCAAGTCAAGTCAAAAGTCATTTTTTGCATGTCACAGTCAAGTGGCGAGTCAATGCTAGTTGTTGCAAGTCAAGTCTGAAGTCCTAAAAATAGCAACTGGAATCCAACTTGAGTCGTGCCACTGAAGTCAACAACACTGACAAATAGAGCAAGAGTGTAAATAGGATATACAGGGTGAGTAAAAAAAGTGTACTCAACTTTGGGATTTTATATCTTAAAATCTGTGCACAAATTTCACTGATTTTCTATCGAGGCAGACGGGTTATCTCAATAGCCTTCTAAAGAATTTTAGTTGGTTGAAATTGGTTGTAGTAAACACATTTTATGCTAATTTGCGTAAAAGTGAACATTTTACAAACCGAACAAGGTTTGCGATCTTTTCTCTTATAAGATCTATTGAATTCCACTATTGAAAACGGTCCACACTCTAGTCCGAGCTGAGTCCGACTCCGGGGTCCGACTATCACAAAAGGCACATTTTGTGTTATTGTTGCTAAATTTGTGTTATTATGACATTGTTTTGTCATTATTTTGCATTTAATGTTTGAAAAATAACTGATTTTTTTATTTGTCTTTATTAGGTAGCTATAATTGTGTAACCATACATGAATCCACTTGTCCATTAGTATCAAGCATTATTGAGTAAAATATTCAATATTGTGTTCGGTTTCAAAATGCAGTAACTTAACCAAACTAGTCATATCTGGTAAACAATACCATGAAATGTCATTGATTGCCTTCATATTCTGATAATAAATCTTTTTAATAATTATTTTATTTTGAGTACACTTTTCTTTTTACTCACCCTGTACTCCATTCAGCCAACTCTGTGCAGTGATGTCAGAGCATGCATGGTCTGGACAAGGGTCAGACCCCCAACCATTTTATTTGTACTCCCCCCCCCCCCCCCCCTTTTTTTACAAAGCCACCCTTTTTATTTGGGAATGTTCATACCACCACATTCAGTAATTACGTTATATAAAAATGGTTATGTATCTGCCTTGCAAAAGGATAGAAATGTGTGATGCTGTTACGTATTATTTTGAATGTCATTATTTACGACAAAAATTTGTTTTTGTTCTATCCCCACGCTATAAACAACTACACCCTTTGTATCAGAAATGTTCTGACCCCAACGCTTTTGTCAATTTTGTTATTTCTGGAGACACACGCATTATAATGCGTGCCATACAGACTAAGATACTCCAATGATTACACCTCAATATCTTGTGCATAGTTCGAAAATACACTGTTGTAAAGTCCAACACAATGAAAGACGAATCCCGGTAAGGGTAACGGCTGTATGAATCACCAGAATACTCACTGACGTCACTGCACAGAATCATTTAGGATATAAGTCATTTCGGATGTTGAAAAACTTTTTTTTTTGCCAGAACTGATGTTCAATCTTTGAATCAAATATGTGATATAATATTGTTGGGAATAAAGTTTAAATAAATGAATTTTTGGGAATCCATTTTTGGGTACACTTACCACAAATCTTCTGAGCAAATCAACCATGTTATCTTTAATGTCATATAACTCCAGTCTGTCAAGAAATAGCAGTATGGATCCCACCTTGAGTTTCCGTATGGTGAAATTCCTGAATGGGCTGTATCCAAATTTGGGTTTTTCAAGGGGCCCTACAGAGTAAAGTAGATGAGATGATTGATAAAAAGAAGGGGTGGGCAAATATGTATCAATTTTTCAAAACCCAGTTTTTCTATGGTCAAATTGTATGAGAAAAAAAGAATATGACAAACGGTTAGGTTGGTTAAGTGGCAAAATTCAAAATGACCGCCAAAATGACCAATATTTAATGAATTTAGAAGTCTGGATGGCTGGAAAGACTCATGAATGTTAAATTAATACAGGTTTTTACAGTTTTACAGGGAGGTGTATTTCTGTAGTGATTATAAATTATATATGTGGTATATTAAACACCATATTTAAAGAGAAAAATACAAAATAGCCACCAAAATGAACGATTTTTAACAAATTTAACAATCTTTTGTCTTGAAAGACTCATGTTTTCATGAAGGAGAATACATTTAATGTTTATACACTTTACTTGTGGTATTTAGACACCATAACTATAAGGAAAAATACAAAATGGGGTCAAAATGACCAATTTTTAACACATTTTGAAAATCTATCTTGAAAGACTCAATAACGTTAAATTAATACATGTGTCTAGCGTTTTCAGGTAAGAGAATATGTGTATAGGGCTTATACATTAAATATGTGGTATTTAGGTATCATAACTATAGGTAAAATACAAAATGGCCCCCAAAATCACAGATTATTTATGTATTCTGACAAAAGTGTTTGTTATTCCATATTTTGCAAGTGAAGACTATGTTAGTGCCTTACTGACTATAAAGCACTGAAGTCCACAAGATTTAGCAGGCATTATCTTTGACCAACAATGGGAAAGAGTGATATGTATCTGCTGATGGGGATCAAATATATTCAGAGTGACACAATTTTAAGCGATGATGATGAGCCTCTTGCAACCAGATGAGAATACTTCCACATCTAAACATGCTAAATGGTGCATGCCAATGAAAGACAGCTTCGTTGACTTTTGGATGTCAAACAGGTCTGGTAACTGAGCAATATTTAATATTGAATAACTTTGGGATCCCATCAAATCTAATCAAAATCCTGATAGAAGGCCTATGTGTTCACATAGTTGTGCAAACATTGCTAAGAGTGGCTGCTATGAATGAAAAGGTCTTTGCCTCTCAGTACATAATTATACTTTAGTACAGAGTGCACATGCCAAGCTGTTGTCTCCAAGTCATGCTGCATGCCTATTCTATCTTGGTATAGGCCTACAATGAATATACCACTTGGATGCAAGCGCATGTGTCTATGAAACAGATCACATGGGATTTCAAAGGTTTAAGAAAGAGTATTTGGAACAGTGTCAATCAATCCAGAATTTCATTGAGGCATGGACATTATCTGGCAGTGTCGACTGTCAACCTATACATAACGACTGATTTTGGTGCTGCTCAGAGGTATAAAAGATGGGGGACACCATTATCTTCCCCTAATGAACCTGCTAGTATTGTCACAAGACAAACGGACACCCTCGACAGGAATTGGCATGGGATTCGCAATCTTTTTCGGAGAAGATTCATGAGCTGTCTAAGATGGAAGAGTAATTTACTACTGAAACTCTTTTCAGGCAATAGACGTTTGTTTGCTACAGCGTCGGATGAAGTTATTGACTCAAACAGTTATCAAAACTCTCATCCTTGCAGAGCTACATGAGAACAAACTAGCTATCGCACCACTGACACTGCACTAGATCAATCCACATTGAAATGATCTGTGATTATCCATGACCGTGGTAATTCACAGACATGTATATCGCAAGTACATATGTACACCAGAACCATGTTGTGCAAGAGACATTCATTAGCATTTGCCATCTTTACAGCATTTAGCAAATTGTATCCCTAATTTGATAGGTTATTTCCTATCTTGAAACATAAATAACTAAATAATTGACATATTCCCAATTTAAGACCTCGTGCATCTGTCAAATATTCATAGACTTTTAGTATTTCATTTATTGACTAAGGAATTCTATAAAACAGAATACATATATGCCAATTTTGGTGGCCATATTGAATGTATGTCATGCTCAACCAATTCACTCTATGATGATGAATACTATTAATACATACCAGTATTCAGAGACCTACAATAACATAAAATGTCACCTAATGACGTTACAGAGAGAATACCATAACAAATTACATGAACATTTTGTTTGGGCGGCCATTTTGATTTTTTTATATGGTCAAACAGGTCATTTTGACTATCCTGATGAATAAAATCATAAAGTGAATGGAAACTTTGGATTAAGAGACCTTGAAAACATAATAAAGTACAATATCAGTTGCTGTTATAACCCAAATATGCTCAGAAATAGAGAAAATAGCTTTTATGGCAGCCATTTTTTCCTTCTTACTGAAGTCAAACAGATTATTTTGACTCACCTAGTGAGTAGAAACATGAAAAGATCAAAACTGTGGATCCAGAGATCATGAAAACATATAAAGTACCAGTTAATGTTGTTAACCCGATTTCGCTCAAAAAGAGGTCAAACATTATTTTGACTACCCTAGTGAGTAGAAATATGAAATGAATCAACACTTTGGATTCAGAGACCTAGAAAACAGATAAAATACCACATCAGTTGGTGTTATAGACCCATATTTGCTCAGAAATGGAGACAAATGACATATTTGGCGGCCATTGGGCGGGAATTTTAGTATTTTACCAACCTAAACATTTGTCTGAGAAAATCTTTTTGTTATATTCTTTTTTCACACAATGGCCATAGAAGAAGAAAAAAACTGCCCACCCTCACTCACTAGTACTGATATTTTTTTATTTTAAATGTAGTGCGAAAAAGTCCACTGTTACAGTATTTTTTACATATCTTGTTAATGTGACATTTGGTGTTACCTTCATGTAAGGGACGAAGAGTTAGTCTCGGGTAAAGACTTCACTGAGGGATTATATTAAATATAGCTTATAATCCCAGAATGAAGTTGTCACACAAGACTAGTTTCGTGATTCCCTTACATGGAGGTAGAACCGGGTAATGGATGAATCTACCCTGAAAAAATTATTTATTTTGGTTGAGTGGTTTTCAAGATATGGTCTATTGAACATTGCTTTAACAAAACAGACATGTCCTTGGAGCAAAGGCATGATTGAACACAAGTGAGAAATCAAAACTCGATTATTGCCGGTTCCAAACCTGGTTTGTGAAGCTCCGTGGACAAGTCTGTTTTGCTGAAGTAATGTTCAATGGACCATATCTTGAAAACCACCCAACCAAAATAAATAATTTTTTCAGGGTAGATTGCTCCATTACCCATTCTTTTTAACAAAATAAAAAAACAAAGATATCAAATTACAGGAAGTGGAAAAATATCACTTTTATTGGGTTCACCCTGTACAAGGAGTTTGATGCGCGTGTAAGTATAGAGTGCGAATTTGACTAAATGGAGGATAATATAGATGTATGGTACCCTACTGACAGTGGTCAAATCTAAAACCTCAGAGAAATATGTGTTTTTAACTGAATAGAATCCTTATTGGTAGATAACATTTCACAAGAACTAAATGCTTACTTTGAAATGTTTCCGTTTCCACTACTTTTTCAGCAGCTTCTTCTAATTCTTCCTCTGGAAGATTCCTAATCCTCTTTAGCTCATCCAACTGTCGAGTGTCGGCTTTTGGTGGGTTAGAACGTCGTTTTGGTGAATTATTCTTCTTTTTTGAACCTTTGCCACCCGTAAGTGAGCCTGCTTTAAGAGTAGCACCCTGCAAAAGTACAAAACATAAGTCAATTTCAAATAAAATAATGGAATTTATGATTTTCTTAATCTTCTTTTTCTCGCTTACCCAGTGGGTAAGCAAACCTATCACCATCCCAGCATCATAGAGACTCCTAGCCTCAATAAGCAGACGAATATCGGACATGATGGCCAAGCCTTCAGCAATGCTGGTATATGACAGTGCCTTTAGATCAAGGGCCTCACCTATATGAAAGAGCACCAAAAAAACACCACGGAATCCACAACCGAATGTCATTTGGTTCAATCCACCGCACAGGAAGAGCATTTCCACCATAATTTGCAAAAGATTTAATCAAACTCATTGACAAACACTTTGCCAAGTCGACGTAACTAAAGCAAAATCTTACACAAAACAAAAAGTTTGAGGTTAATGAGTGGCCCTGAACATGCATAATAATTGCAGAACTCTGATTGGTCTGTTCCATAATGCTTCCTTTATAAAAGCTTCTCTACTTTTGGTCAACCCGAAGAAAAACAATGACGTAGTGGGGGAACCCCTAGAATGCTCCATTATTCAATGGGGTGGTATATATATTTACCTCAGGAGGAAATCACACAAAAATATGAACTCTAAAGTCAAAATAAACCTTTAGAATAACTTAACATTTACATTTTGGATGCTAATCAACATCAAGTGACAGTTATGAATAAGATTGGTAACGTACGACTATTTAAATGTTCATGTTTGAAATCGGTGACTTTGTTTTGATACCTCGGGATTGCCCCCTCAGGGAAATCCCTTGGTACCAAAACAAAGTCACTGATTTCAAACATGAACCTTAAAATAGTCGTACACAGTCACCAACCTTAAATTACTCACCAATAACACAAATTTATATTCATCGCATACTTGTATCCACTTTGGAAACGTAAGCTCTCTTGGTTCTAAGTACTTGGTTGGATCCACATAACCTTTCCTAGCTGCCTTCTCTGACTCCGAAGCGGTGCCATCACCAAAAAATGCATCAGCTGTAAAGGCAAGAATTTCATCTACTCTAAACTTCAGTAACTTTTTGATGGCAAGATGAATGTGGCTGCGCTGGCAAGGTCCAAACGTATTCTGTATCCCAATGACTTGTCCTGCCACTACCTAATAGCATTATATTACAAAGACAAAATAATTTATTTTGATTCATTTTTACATTATATAAAATTGTGTCCAAAAATAGCAAAACATTTGCAGATATTTGTGTTATTTTGAAGGGTGAAAGGCCTGATCAACCCAATCACCCGTGTGTAGAACATGGTTTTTCCACATGATCTGCACTGTTTCTATAGCAGTATACACCGCTACTATATATACTCCTTAACCCCATGAGAACTACTTGGTGATTGGCTGAAATTTAGAATGTGCAGAGAATAATAATTGCAATTTTCAAAATGACTAGCATAAACTATTTATAAGAAAAACTGTAATTGGTCATCAAGATTATTATATATAAATTGTAATTGCTCAATTGCAATTATTGTACGAAAAACAGGTAGAGCCCAGGGTTATCAGGAAAGGTCAAGGGCTGTCAGTATTTTGGGAGAGGACTGTATTAATCTAAGCATTTACCTAAGCACCCTATAAAAACCGTTGGCTCTATTCACCAAAGCCCTATGAGTAAGTCTATAGAGTTACCAACCGTAAGTCTATAGACTTACAAACCGTACATATAGGCACAGTCTTTCTACAGACCATAGATAAGGTTTGGGAGAATCCGCGAACATGGATTTCGCGGCACAATTCACAGGTTTCATACTTGATCACGGATTTGGGAAATTGTACCATAAAATCGCGGAAATGCTATTATAACCGCGGTAATTGTCCAACAAGCAGATTTGTTCAGTTTTATTTGATAAAAGAATCGCAAATTATTCAAATTTCGATTGATGTGTTTACCTTTTCAAGGCGATTGATGCACAATAATTGTGTACGGCGCATTCATCTAATTTGACATGCGGGTTGAAGTTTGATTGACAGGTGATTGAATATCAGCACATTCATGTACTTGACTGTCAAAAGTTAAATGTTAGTTAATGTCCCTTGAGTAATAGATATATTTTCAATTGAGTGCCTAAAAAATGACAGAGCGGATTACAAGTGTCATTTCCCACGGTATGAGCTCCTGAGTATTTGCCTTAAAATCACAGATTCTCCCGAATCCTAACTACAGTCAATCAATGCCAATGGCTAGTTGGAGAGGATGGATCTTCAATGCTTTTAAATGAGAAGATATTCTTGGAAAAGTGTCTATTTTAACTACCATGCAACTTTTAAAATTGTAATGGTACCAGGGATTCTATTAATTTTGGGATAGGAAAGTGCTATACTGATGTACGTAGCGAAAACGGTCCCTTTTGCATATTTACATAAACTAGGGCAATCGTTCGGAATGCGTCCGTGACCGGCGTTTAACCAGGTTTAACATCATTTTTGGTCAGACTTTGGAATGCGACAATCTTAAAGATGACCTTTCATGTAAAATAGAAATCATCAAGTTGAAAATCGGGCCAGCAATCGGAACATCTACCTTTAAATCAAGGGTAATCAAAATATCACCAACACATTCTATACGCTATTGCACGCAATCGCCATTTTAAAATGAAAGCGAGGCTCTCCCTTCTTATCAGCGCACCCAACCGCGTCACGCGATGCACAAACCTACGTGAAACCACCGACGCAGTGTGGTGTGATAGTACTTGATAGTGCATGTGGGGGGAGAGCCTCACTTTCAATGTGTTCTATCCGTACCGTGCAAGTAGCGTAGCGTATTAAATACACAAATGTCAAATTTGATGAATATTCTGGTCAAAAAACAGGGTGTTATTTTCACCGTGCCTAGTCTTCAATTGGAGCATGTCTTTGTAACACTGATTGAAGGTTGTGCAATATTCATATGCAAATATGAATATGCATGAGGCAAAAAAATGTTTGTTTGTCCATAGAGGGTCCTCAAAATATAGGGTCAGTAGGTCTGATTTTTTTTTTGGCTAGTGATTGTTCTGACCCAGTCCTAGCCAGCACGCCGAATTCTGAACCGTGTCAAATCTTTTGGATGACCCAAACTTGACCCCAGACATAACCCAAAATAACTCACATAATACTATACATGGTATGGATGGGGTCACATGAAGGGTCATGTGGGGTCAATAATTGTTTGGCCTAAGGCATGTTCCAATCAGATGACACAATTTTGTGAATACACAAACTTGAGCAAATGTATTGAATATCCTCAATGACTACTACCTGATCACCTATTTGGAATCTGTACCCGAAAATGATTATACACACTGATTACTTCTGCGTCCTGCATGCTTTATCATAATGAACAAATAAATGTGGGCATTTTTTTGGCTTAATTGCGTGTTGCTACAAATTGCGTATTCAATTGCTGGTGATTAGCAATTCCCTGAGGGCTGTTCAACATAGTCAGCATAGTAGACATAATTCCAGAGAATGGAAACCAAAATGAAGTGATTGATGATATATAATGTCATATCTATTTTTTTCCTTCATAATGACACAGCAGATTTCAGTGTAGGTCAAGGACATTTTTCTTGAACCAGTAATCCCTAATTCATAATCACTTAAAGATAGCATTTGAATAAAGCACAGATTCACTTTTATGGTTGAGACTGCAACTACCAGGTCTTGATTTTTTTAATTACTGTACTTTTCCTCTGAAAATAAAAACTTGATACTTACATTAGTACTTGCATTTGCTGAAAAAGTGTTGTTAGGGATAATGTTGGATATGATCACCTCCACATTTCTCATAAAGATTCCGTCAGGCCTCAACACAACTATATCACTATCAATAAACGACGTTCCAGCAAGCTTAACTTTACCAGAAAATGGAGCAATAACCTATAAAAAGAAAAAGTGATAAAAAAATGAGAAATTAAATAACTAAATTTAAAAAAATGAGAACCTGTTCTGTTCTTGTATTGATCAATTGAAGCATCCCCAATCCTCATCTTACTATTTATAATAACTAGGTAATAATTAGGTTATAACTATGCTCATAACTCTAATAAAATGTGGCTCCAACTAAAATATTTAAATGACAAAATTATGAATTCTCCTCTTGAATTAGAGAAATTGTCCGCAAAGACAGGTTAACAATTAAGAACTCTACACCGTAATAATGAATGAAACCAAATGCAACTTTCATTTTTGCACTTTTGAACACGCAGGATATTTGACAGGTATGTGTATGAGTTGCATGGATCAATTGAAGCATCCCAAATCCTCATTCTAATATCTACTGGTGAGTTGTCACTACCAGTTAGAAAACTAAATGCTAAACTGAAAAATGGACTTTGTTTTGTTTTTTGGATGTGTTAAATTCAGCCAATCTTCACAACTAACATCGCAATTTTATCCATATTTGAATAAGGAAGACATTTCTGTACACATTTATAATCTGATATTTGTATGTACTGTAGTTTAATTTTGGGTGGATTTATGAGCATGTTAGCTATTTTTTACTTGTACATACAAATTGGACTTGTACATGCAAATTGTGTGTGAAGGCTATAAACATGGGACATATTATAAGAATAAATTATGACAAATTGTAGGTTATAGATGTCTTGAAGAACTATTCAGGTGGGTACTTAACTGTATATAATTTTGATACGGTGTGCCGCCAGCAAAATGAATATTGACCCAAACATGTTCCAATTTTCAGGGGAAATGGACCCATATGTTTACCGGAGACCCTTAATTTTCCTATATTTGACAGATTTTGCTCAAATGTTGGTGAAAAACAGCAAATTAAGGATTTTAGACGCATAAATTGACCAAAAATGGCTGCGAAAAGGTGTCATTCGTTTACCAGACAGGGAAAATTGGACCCTATTTGGCGGCACATCCATGTATCCTCGTATACACTAAATACACCCCAGTAAAACAGTAGTAAAACCTGCTTGGCCTGGTTAAACTGCTCTTTAACTGATTCTTCATGTTACTATCTCACATTTCAAATACAACATTTTACATTTGAATTCAACTGCAATTTATTTCCATCGTACTTACATCATCATCAGCTGTCATTTCCAAGTCCACACCTTGATCTATATAACGTCCCTCATTTCGTGTTGGGTAGAACCCATTTGTTGGGCAGCTATCATCTGATTCTCGAAACTTTCGGGGGAACTTATCATGTGCCTTAGGTCCAAATAAGGCAATCACAATGCGCACAACCTTTTGGAAACTAAGATTTAGTAAAAACATAGAAAATAATAATCGGATGAAAGACATGTATGGCCATGTGTTTTGAACTCACCACCCAAAAAGGGTGGTGGCGTTGCATATTTGGTGACGAATCATCCATCTCTCTCTTTTAACTCAACAACTAACAACTAAATGTGGTAGAGCAATGGTTGAGGTGTCATTTGAAAGCCTATTTATCTAGCTATATTGTGTGAATAAATCAGGTATTTCCATAAATGTTTGGCTGCGATATGATTGATTATATTGTGAAAGTCAGGGGTGGTGGCGGTGGCGGCGGCGTTGTGTACAATCTCTATGGGGAATATAGAAAAAGTTACCAATTATTCGTTCACTTTACAATATCTCCTCATTCCTGTATGGTAGAAACATGATTTTGCTCTCATTTTATGGATTATTTTATATTCTATAAAATTCTGTTTCAACAAACGTGACAACTATTATGTAACAATTGTAATCATAAATCGATTGCATTGCCCTTGGCTTTTTCCCTATTCGCTACACATGTGAACTCTTGTCCTTATTCATCGGTTTTACATACATGACTATAGCAAAAAAAAGTATTCATACGATGATAGCCAACAAGTTATACATTTTTGGAAAGCTCTCAAATAGGGGAATACAAATATGCCATTTAAATCAGGATAGGGTGAATAGCCAAAAAAATATATGTGTAAACTCTAATAAATATGAAATGTAAACGTTTGTGCTCATTCACTTCCCGATATAACATATTTCAACAAGTTACCCTTGACAACCATTATGTTCTGATGGGTAAATTGCATGAGGAACTGTTATAGGTCCGGTAAAATGATGATTGGGATAGGAATAAAAAAAATATTGAGCTTTAATCAAAATATGAAAAAAATCGATATTCTTTGAACATTCTTAATCACAACATGTTAACATTAGGTGCTATGCAAATACCAATAGCATATTTAGATTCCTTGTGAGATTACCTTTCAGAAAATATTACTTTTTATGGGGTAGAACAAGTAGTTACTGCGATATGCTAGTTTGAATCTCAGATGGTGTAAAACGTAAAAATCTTGACATGCAACGGTAAGGGTGGCGAGTTCAAAACACATGGCCGTATTTAAGGCCTATAGACATGAAGTGATACAATGCTTAGTTTAAGCAATACTGCCGAAAACAGGGAAAACACCTTCAAACTTTACATTTACAATTACTTAAAGCCAATATAATAAACAAAATGACTCGAGCGATGCTTGCACAGCAGTGTTAAACTACATGTACTAGGCATTTAATACGCATTGAGTGATACGAGATACACACTATGTGATACGAAATCGTTTAGTTGGACTTCAACAGAGTTACGAAAATATATCAAAATGCTAACAAAACAGTGAAATTGTAGTATCCATGCCTACTGAATGATAATTGACAACATTATTGTGCTAAAAATGGTTTGATCGTGGGTTATTGTGGTTAAATTAATGTATTACATAAGATTGTGTTGACAATTTATACATATATAACAAAACATTTATAATCCATTCACCATTGAGTTAAAAGAGGTGGTTGGACAAGTTGACGTAGGTGTATCATCTTTAAATAGCACTTACAGGTTTTTGAGTATATTCCATGCCTCTTTTAAAAGCTTGATCATGTCTAGAACCTGAGTAAATGCATCAAGAAATGGCTCTAGCAAAGTTCTTAATGGCTCCAATACATCGATAAAGTCTGACACAATGTCAATCAATTCGGCTTTGATTGTTGTTCGAAGCTGACCCTGATGATGAAAATAAAATACTAAGAATCAACCTTAAAACATATTGGTGCAATGGTCCATTTTAACGGCATTGTTGTGAGACAGGACAATAATGTCATACTAGCTAAGAAGTCAAACTATGAATACTACATGCACATACATTGTTTCCTATCTCCGCTAACTAATAACTAATAATACCATACAGAGATAGGATTTCTTAAATCCATCTCAACATATTGCATAATTCAACGGTGTCCATTCATCACAACATCATACAATACCTACCGTTGTTATAGCCCCATCACAGAGTGCTTTGAGATTATCCTTAGAGTTGAAGCCTTCTTCGACCCATTGTGCCATATCGGGCTCAATAGATGCCAGTCCAGTCATCAGATCAGCAAAAGTGTCATCCATAACTTTGTTGAGGTCCCACCAATAGGGTCTATTACCTGTTACAAAATTGATACCATATCTAAATGTTAATGGTTAGGCCAACAAAACAAAGGTTACTGGATGGAAACACACTTGTTCTTGTTTTTTTGGCCTTACAACAAGGTTTTATTCATTATTTAGATTGATGACTTGCCATATTGAATTTCACAATTAAATACCAAATATCTGAAGACACATAGAGCGTGTTTCTGCTGGGCAAGTTACCGCTAATAAACGCTAAGTTTGCCTAGTAGAAACAGGCAGAACCGGGCAATAATCGGGATTGTTGGTAATCCCAAAAACCTTCACAAAGCAGGTTTGGAACCAGCAATAATCGGCAATAAACCCAGCAGAAACAGAAAGGTGATTCTACGCGGTTTGCGCCGTGAACCGTGTCACGCTGGGTTATACATATTATTGTGAAGCAATCTTTTTCAGGTGCGGTGGCATTGTTTGGTTTTACAAAAGGTCAAATGTTGTGGCCCGGCCCATCGACTAGGATCGATAAACTTAGCGGTAACTTTTCGCGAGTAGAAACAGGGGGGATTAAAAACTGACCGATTGAAACTTAGCGTTTATTACCGGTAACTTTTTGCAGTGTCCCAGCAGAAACACGCTCATATATGTATTCACAGATGTGTAGGTTTGTTATTATTCTGAGATTTTGTACCGAGATCATAGTCCAGGACCATCAACGGAATAAAGCTGTGTTTTAAACATACATTGCGATTTATTCTGTAAATAGTATAAAGCTAGCCTGGCCCACAAGGCCTAATCTGATTCATAACATTAGTATCACTATCAGTTGCATTATAGTTGTACTAAATTGGGTTAATACTAGAATAATAGCATAACAGTAAGCCTACTGCAATATTATGACAGCTACCATGTCTCTTTAAAGACAGAATCCAAACAAGAATTTTTTTTATAAAAGACAACGCCTCAGCTTAAACAAAGATGTCTGTGTCAATGGGGTTGGGTGTATGGTTTTACTAAATTATTCATGAAAAGTAAGGAAATGTTAAAGGTGTTAAAGTGTAAAAATAAATTTGTCTTGGCATGTGAGAAGCTTTCTTTTAACGAATATGTGTCAAACAAAACACCCACTTCGCGTCTTGACAATCCGCCCTATTTCCCTATATGAACAAGAAACTTTCTAATCATGACTTTCAGGCCAACAGCTTCACTTTTTCAAGTATCATATACATTGTACTTATTTATATTCCATTAATTCAAGTAATACGATATGTGTTTGCAGTTTAACCCTATTGTTGTCAATGGAGCATGCGCAATACCGCCCAAATGCGCCTTCCTATAGTCACCAATTCGAATATAGACCGCCTTTCATGAGGTGTCAACAATGTGTTTACAATTACATGGGTTCAATAAATATCACTCAATTATTAAGCTTATTGTGCACACTAGGTGATTCAGTGTTACATATTTCGGCCCATTTTTTAATAACGGATTTCCTTTGTATGTCAAGTCATGAACTTTAATCGACTGTCAAACCTTGAAAGTATGTAAACCTCGACGATTTATTGGAGCGAAATTACCCATTAGCGGGCCCATCTGCTATAGCGTGGTAGAAGGGAAGTGTTTTTATATTCCTAAGACAGCGCTACAATCCGTGTCCTACGATGATAATTAACGCAATGTTTTGTAGTAATATAAGTGTCTAAAACGCTTGTTTAGACCTAAACTACTGCAAAATATACCGAAAAGGTACAATAAATCATGGAATCAAATGAATAACCATGACGAAACACTAGTGACTAGTCTCTTACACGCACTACTGTATGCAATAACCCGGGCAATGCTCCAGCGTAGTGACTGGCGCTTGTGATAAGAGTTCATTGGCTATTGTGAAGAGTTCTAGGCTATTCATTGTTAAAACAAGAGAGGGCAGCATTTCACAGTTCCATTACACTGCTTATCCTAGGTATTTGCTATACCCAAAGTTGTTTGTCCCAAATAGGTATTATACCCTGATCACAAACTGCCCCGCAGACTAATCACCCAGACTAATCACGTCACTGCCACCAGAGAATTATTTTTGGCCGGGTGATGTGTGTAACAGGTGGTACCAGTAGCTGCCAGTATACTATAGTAGTTCAGTGGATAAAGGTTTTTTCCCGCCAAAGGCGGTCTATATTCGAATTGGCGACTGTAGGAAGGCGCATTTGGGCGGTATATTGTGCATGCTACATTGAAAAAGCAATGTCATCAGCAAAGTCTAAGTTGTTGAGAACAACGGCAGGATGACGCCTCGACCGACGTGGATGTGTCGAATCTCAATTTTAGTGGTCTATAGCTGAGGTTCTTGTCCTTGACATTACTATTGGGACAATCTGACATTCATGGTTACACAACTGGAACCAGAATCTGGTTTGGTAATGAATTGACGACCCAGTTTTCCAGAAGGATCGAATCTCAATTTTATAGCCTGAGGTTCTTGTCCTTGACATACTATTGGGAGACAATATATTTTAATCAGTTCCAAATTGGTGAGAAATATTTAGTTTTATCTGTCCGCGCACCAAAGTAAAAACCAAGCGTACGTGCATGATTACGGCCACACGTTTTTGGACGCACCCATGCATCACACATTATAATGCACAGTGCACTTGTTGCCTTCATGCGCACCCGCGTCCTTCTGTATTCATGTGCTGCTGTAGGGATTCTTCACCAATATGAAACTGATCAAACTATAGACATCTTTTGTTGGTAGACATATGCCACAATGAATTTCAAACTTGTGAGCGATAAAAGGCAGAGTTCCGAGCTTATACTACGCACGTATGAAGGGTACCTACAAGGAATATTATTTGCTAAGTATTTAATGACGTTAATCTTTAAGAGGTTAACACTTTCCACGAGGCAGGTGCCTGCAGATGAAATTCCCAAATATCACAAATTGTTTCAAATATGTCAAAAATTTCATTACCATATTTGGAATCACCATTATGCATTGAAATAAGTACAAACATAGTATTTATTCAATGATTTTTAAACTAGACTTTGAAAGTTGGAAAATGTTTCTGAAAAAAATTGTTTTGTACATGGGAAAAATAATAGCCACGTGGAAAGTGACAAGATAGAATATTGAAATTAATAAGATAAATTATCATAATTAAGAAGGTTTTATAACATATAAGACACCTCAAGACATACACAATATAATTGTTTCGGTAAAAGACTTACCTTCTGTGAAGAATGCCGCAGCTTCAATTTTATTCTTGGCATCAATAATTGAACTGACAGCATTCTTGATACTGGTGATATGTAAATATATAAACAAATTACATCAAATTATTATTATGGAAGTGATTATAAAATAAGTACAAACTGTCAAAAAGGTGTCCCATGCGGGACACAAATAATTAAAAATTCATCCAATGTGTGTTTGTTTTCAAACAAGACTGTTGTGATGTATTACATACACTTTATCCCATTAAATATTACCCCCTAATATCCCGAGATATGATCAATTCAGTAACGTAACAAGGGTGCAAATCTCACTTTATGGCCACTTTTGAACAAGAATTGGCTCTTCCACTGAAAAAACACACCTAAATTTGAGATTCCAATAATGATTTGTAGGCTACATATTCAAATATTCTGTGGTTTGTTATGGATAAATATGGATTATAATATGTTTTTCTGCTCAAATTGAACTTTCAATTAAATTTTCAATTCAATATTTATTTTCCATCATATCAACAAGGACAAAATACAATGACAATTTAACAAGTAATATGATGGAGGAGGAACAACTATAAAAAGCAAAAGCCTCGCGTTGTTGCACGCTACAAACTAATACAGAAGAATACACATAATACACTACAGTATTATAAGTTTTAAACTAACTATCAACATGACGTAGAAGGTACTGATTTCATTATTGATTTGATTGATTATGTTTAATTACACACTGAAAGATGATTCTAATAATTTGATAAGGAAAGTGCCAAAGTGAATAGAACAAAATTCTAGTGACACATTTAGTGACACATGCGCATTTGTACACAGCAACAACAGAAATACCACCTGATTGGTCCAATTCAAAGGCAGTGCATCATTCGAACGTCACGCTGCGCCACGAGAGGCAAATCGTGCGCCCTATCGCGTGCGTCATGCGGTGTACAACGCCGTGTGAAACTACCGACGCACTGTGGCATGACTGGTGAATGAATAAGATATTCAGCAGTTTATCAGCGCACCCTTTTGGAGCTGTATTTTTTTCCAGTCTTCACATTTGAGCACGCTCGTAGGGGCCATGTGTAAAATAGGGAAGATATATGAAGGATCGAGTCTATTCTGGCGGAACTTGTGAAAATGAGAGCTCTACAATCAAATTCCTAGTGCTGTGATGAAGTTTGAATACCCTGTTCTTGCCATCATTGGAAGGTTTTCTACTGCTTTGAAGATATATTCTTAATTTTTAAACAGGCATCACTCACTTGAACACTCCTTGAAATAAAGCTGTCACAACAGCCTTGGGTGACTTAAAGAAATTCATTATGCTTTTTCCAAGATTTTCTATTGCTTTCCAAATCTTTTCAGCCGCATCTGGTAGGGTAATTGTGATGGCTTCAGTCACAGCCTGTAGTAAAACAATAAGAACAATGAATTAAATTCAGTTAAATGGGACAGGGTACGTTCCAGATTAAATCTGGAATTACATTCATCGCTATTGCTCTTGTTGATTGCTCTTCATTGAGTTCTGCATACTAGATTTAGGATTTATGATTTTTTTTTTGTCAAGAGAGGGCAGCATTGCTGGTTTATTTCATAGATAAGTAGAGCGTAGATGGGCCACTCGGCGAAATTGTTGTTTCCAACGCACTAGACTATGCACCATACCTCCCTATACTTAACGGGAGGTCATTTGACCTCCAATTAATATTCATTTCCCCTTTTAAACCCAATGAAATATAAAACGGGATTCTTTTGTTGACGTTTTTTATCTGGAGTTCGAGAAGGACAGTGTTTGGGTTAGGTTGACTAGGTGTGGATTAGTGTGTGATTCGAAAGATCAACAGATGAAACCAAGTAGGCCTATCATAAAATGTATGCTCCTTCACCAGATTATAATTTCGATGTAATATTTAAAGTTGATTGAGGATGCCTTATGAAAAGCTGAATATTATTAGGCATATCTTGATGGACTTAGGATTTGCGAAACGAAACAAACCGAAACCGTGAAACGAAACAAAATTAGCCGAAATCGGGTGAATCAAGAATATGACAAAGAAATGCTTATAAACACCGCGCAAAAAGAAAGTATCCACTTTTTTCGAGGCACCCTGTGTTTAAATCTTAGGACCCTAAATATATTCAACAAGTGGGAAAGAACAGGCATTTCCTCCCGTGCATTTTGACACCTTATTTGTCACAATAGCACCAAAAGTTTCTGGAGTTGCTCTTCGATTTGGACTTAGGAAGCTCCATGGAAATGGAGAGACAGGTGTTGGCTTACAAATATCATGAATGATACTGGTCATGTAAAGGATGAGTCTCAGACCAGTAGATACAGGTGTTGGAAACAATTGATGATGTGAGATGTTCGGATTATGATTGTCTTTTCATGAGAGAAAGAGGAGGTACTCTTTAGATTATCTGTTTTGTTAACACTATTTTCATGGGTATAGGGTTAAGTGCAACAATGGAAACTGCATCATTTGTTATTCAAATGGCCACTGCATCATCAATAGTGTTGCTATTGTAGCAAATGAGCAAAACACGCAGGATGAAATGCCTCTTCTTTCCCACTAGTTAAATTTATTTAGGATCCTAAGAATTAAACACATGGTGCCTCGAAAAAAGTAGATATTTTGTTTTTGTGCAGTGTTTAGTTAGGAATTACAGTGAGCCCTTTCTCATGGACTACATTGTACTTATATTTTGATTAATATAATATAAAATACACGGTGTCCCATACAAAAGGGTGCACATGTTCTGTATAACTTCTCTCATTTCAGTATAGGATTAATATTTATAACAGCTTGTATTTGACTTTCACCAAATGCCGTTTATTTGATTGTTCTTACCAATCCAAACTTTGTTTGATCAATTACGGTGCACGGTGGTGGTACTGAACGGGTTGTGCCACTTTTTTAGGGGAGAAGATGCTATGGAAAGAGTCATAACTTACGAATTGATGGCCATATGAACGCCGAGATAACTAAATTGGCTTTCAAATGCAGTTTGTGTTGTCGCGTTCGCTTTATCTTATCCCAAGCATCTTTAGATCGAGAAAATTAAATACAATCAAATACATGGCACTGGAATTAAAGCCAATGAATTATTTATTATTTTTAATACTGAAAAGAACATGTGCATCTTTTTAGGGCTGTTAGGAGTATCTTGATTCAGTTTTTTGATGTAATATTTAGTGGCGTAGCTATGACAAGACAGTTAGTGTCTTTTCAATGAACTATCAATATCAAGGATTCAGTAGAATAAAAAATAATACCTAAATTATAAAAAAGAATCTTGTGTGAAATGGCATACTTGGAAATATCAAAAGAAATCCTAATGACACTGCAATTTTAAAGTTATAGTCATGGCAAGTGAGTTAAAAGTTTGCATAAATCGCAATAAAAGGCATAACTTTAAAAGGCATAAGCGAAATGGCCCAGCATATGGCCTATATTTTACTCTGTTTTATTCTCAAAAATGAGCAAAACCATATCAGGATGGACTATAAAACAGTGATCAACATGTATTAGCACATGCACCCCACACATCCGTCTATATGCCTTACTTTATTACACCTTTTTTAGCCATGTTGGACCTGCAGCACGACAAAATCCTTCAATACTGCATGCGGCTCATTAATGGACATTAAAAATTGACATTTATTAACCCTAACCAGTAAAGCTAGTTTTTTGTGCGTATCGGGGGGAGGGGGAAAAACTGCTTCTTTTTTTTACCCGAAAAATCACCCAGCACCCCCTAAGATTCGATCACGGGACCATCCGCACCCAAGTCTGTCCCTCTACCAACTGAGCTAACTCCCTAGCGCATATGCGGGCACAAACTCCGTGCCCACATATGCCTGCGGTAGGTGACGTCATCGAGGCAATGCAGCAGCACGTGCATGGAGATTTTCTGGCAGTGAGATTTAGTGAGATTCAGTTGGGATAGGGTTAAATAGCAACACGTTTCTGCACATAGCGCGTCACAAATTGTTTTTAGTGAGCTTAAATGTGCGTACAGTAATGCACTCTGTACTTGCGTGACGAAAATTCCACAATAACAAAAAATATGCGGTGGATCACTGCGTACTTGCTTTTAACACGCGAGTTACACCTAAGCTGACGGATTTTTATAAATCCTTAAATTCATCTGGTTAGATTGCATTATTCCACATGTGTGCAGCTCTTTTCTAGTGTGGATTTATGATGATTTTCAATGGGGTGGAGGTGTTATTAAAAACTGCATTAAAATAAAGTATTGTAACATTTCATCATTCATGCCACAAGGTGAAATGAGCACTGTCGGGACATTTAGCACCTTGCGGTTCACTATCTTGATTATATAAAATGTCATAGCCCGCAGGCACAACTGCGTGTCATATATACCGCCTCACCTGTATAATACAAGAGCGATGGACCATAATAAACTTAAGCAATATTCATAATATCTAGAGCAAATGAACAAAATACAATTATAGTTCTTCATTCAATTTCCACATCATCCCCAATTTATCTTTTCAAATATCAGCAAAACACATTCTAGAAAAAGTGAGGTGAAGTGGGGTATTATTATAGAGGAAGGCTCATAAAACAACGAAATTTAATACAAGCCTATAACTTACATCATAAAAGTCCATAATGTCAGTTTTGATATCTATTACCAGTTGAAAAGCCTTCTGCAATCGAGTCTCCAAGACAAGCACACTCTTTGGGAGTTGTGCAATATCAATGCTGTACAGTCTGTTTTGAAGATCACTCACAAGAGGGCCAACTGCCTGTAAGATTATATAGATATGAAGGAGGCAGGTCAAATTAGAGGTTATATTGACTGTGTGTCAATTTTTAACATTCTTAACATGTTATTTTGGTTTCAAGGATTTCCTACAGAGGAGCAGCTCTAAAGGGAATTCCAAGTTCTACAGTCAAATGTAAAGTTGCAAATTTAAACAAAACTCGGTAGGTAATTGATCAAAATTCAAAACCTCATGAATATACACAATATGTGCGACCCAATCAAATGCCGCCCTTTACTGGTATTACAAACAAGCGCAGGTCATTAATTAACGGAGAACAATGTACCTCCGCGTAAACATTAAACACTCCGCGTATAATGCTTACCAATTACAATCACCTCAACATTTCGCGTAAGCATGGCGTATTGCGCATCGCAGTAGTTATGAGATGTGTGGTTCGCTTGCACAATTTTTGATTGATTGATCGATTTGTGATGGGTAAAGTTTTTTTTTTTTAATGAATAAATAATAGTACAAGTAATGTCCGTATCATTAAATAACGATTTTAATTTGAATCAGGATTATGACTTTGATCAGTTGTTTTGTTGGTAACTGTGAAGAATCAAAACATTTTACTTTGGGACCTCAGAATTTCACTAGTGCAATTCCTCGGTTCCAAAGTGAAAATGTTTTGATTCTTCACAGTTACCTCTATCAAGTGATACGCAGTCCTTATAAATCCTTTAATCATTAACCTTATTCATAATGTAATTCAATTAATCTGTCTTATAGTAATGTGTAATTTCAATCAAACATGTCAGTTAGCTAAAAGAAATGGTGCTTAATAACCAATCACCAGTAGTGGAATGCTCAATCAGAAACAGACAAGCAGACATCATTGCTATGTATAATAATGTTCACCATTTATTTTACAAGGAAATCAATTGTGTCTTATAGAGAAAGATTAGAAATCTTTAAAACATCAACAAATTGTTTCTTTGGGGATGTTTCTTAGAACATTTTTCTTAGAAAGTTTTCATCTGATAAATTTCAACAAAATTGTTCCCGAGCAAAAATGCAAGTAATTTAATGTGTGCGCTTGATCTTTCACACACTAAAGCAGACATCATTGTTATGTGTAATAATGTTTACCATTTAATTTTACAAGGAAATCAATTGTGTCTTACAGAGAAAGATTAGAAATCTTTAAAACATCAATCAATAAACTGTGTCTTTGGAGCAGTTTCTTAGAATATTTTGTCTCAGAAAGTTTTCGTCTGATGAATTTCACCAGGAAAATCGTTCCCAAACAAAATTGGGAGAATTCTTAGTTTAGGTTTCCCTATTACAAATGGCACTTACATTCAATACTACTGGAAACATCTCTACAGCATTTACGAGAGTATTAAATAATTGTGGTATACTGATTGAGCCATCTAGGAGAGTCTTGAAGATTTCTATCACACGTACAAAAGGTGTTACAACCTGGTCGACTATAGCGTCAAATATTTTTGTTAAGTCTTTAACTACATCTGGACCAAATTCCTAAAAAGAAAAAAATCAAGCATCAGCAGGATTAAGGAGTCATTTTTAGGCATAAAACACCCTAAAAATGGGTCAAGATTTCAATCCAATGGCACACCCTCGTCAAAAAAATAATTTGAGTACCCCCACCAGTCTACTATTCTTTATCCTACATGGTATCGACGCACAACTGACGCGCCTATCAGTTCAAGTCCACTATATCTAGTTGAGGACCACTTTATTAGTTAAAAAGCAAACAAACTTGTTCAAAGCAAACAAACTTGTTCTATGCACAGCATTTTTAAAATGTATAGTTTGCCCAGCAGCCAATGTTTCATTACCTCATTAAGATGCAAAATGTATAAGGTTGTTGACCTCTGTGTATAGGGTCAAACATTGAATATGCTCCAATTGTCTGGTCATAGGTCATTGGTTGATTTTACTCAGAGATTTGTTAGCGCAGTGTATATCAATTTCAACTTTGCCCCCTGTGTGAGGTTCAACCAATGGCAGTGCATTTGCGTGTTTATCCACGCTACTCCTCGAGGTGCATCTCAGCGCTATAGTTCATTTCTCTCCGTGACATCGTAGAAAGAGGCAAGCTTTGCAGCAACGCTAGGAAATTTAAAATTCACATTCTCCCTCCCTATAAGGTGGTTTAAACATTTTAATTTTAATAAATTTTCTATGCACCTGCCATAAACTCAATTGTGGTTTGTGCTCGCCTCTAATGTATGTTTTGCGTAATAGCAGTTTATTTCCAACTAAATTACTTATTAATTATTTGAAAATTTAACGATTAAGAATGTATGATTAATTCAAAGTGTATTTGTACACAAAGGTAAATACAAATGTATTCTTTGTCACAAATGTGTAAAATTTGGTTTACAAATTTTAACCGGTTCATTCGTGTAAAAAATAATGTATGTTTATTCCTAAATAATTATGATGAAAGATGCGAACACCGCATTATAGACCATGTGCCTCAAATTAATTGTATAATGTATAGCAAGCGTGTGCAACCTTTTCTACCACCCGGGCCTCATTGTGATTTTGAGAGCTATTCACGGGCTGCAGTGATTGTCAAACATCCAAAAAACGTCCGGAGGAGGGGTTATAGGGGAGGGGAAGCTTCTCTTCGTGTAATTTCCTCTTTTTACTCGTTGTTGCTGCTGTAGACGCCATTTTAACCAGGGATTTTAACACTCAATCACGCCTCGAGTTATATTTACTAAATGCAGTACGTCACCCTACTAATAACAAGGGAGCTCATCACTAAATCAATCCTCCATTTGTGTAACCTAGGGAGTTCCAATTAAAACAGGCCGCATCAATGGGAATTTTGGGATTGCTTCGCGTGCCGCAGATTAGAGGCCGGCAGGCCGCGGGTTGCACACGCTTGATGTAAAGTTTGCAGTACATTTCTAGTGTAAACAAATTGTCTAAACAGAAAAGTTAATTTCGCATGCTCTGCCCACACGGCTCGTGATCGTGTCTATTTCAAATCAATTCTCATAATAGATTATTTTTCTCCGGGCTCTATTTCAGTCAAGTAGAGTAGTCGGGATTTACTCGGAATTACTGAATTTGACTCAACTAAGTGGGGAGTTGAGAATGACTATGAATCCTTGTCCATGTTTGAGTCCAAAGCTACGTCGGTGTCCAGGTCAGTGTTTATGTCAAAATCAAAATCTGTGTCCTTATCAAAATCTGGGTCATATTTAACTAGGTCAGCATTGGTGAGATCATTGTCTAACCCATCATTGAGTTGCATAAGTTTGAATGTCTCTTTTTATTTTAATGAACTATCTTTGGATCTACAAATAAGAAAAGTACATGAATTGTTATACTTACTTTTATAATATTAAGGTTGTATTCTGCAAAGCCATTGAAACAGAATCGAACTAAGAAAATATCAAAATTGAAGCCAAAGATTCCAAAATGTAATCTGACATAGGCTTCATCGTAAGCATCCACGGTAACGCCACCCTCGAGAGGTTCTGCAAGATTGGTGAAAAAAAGAGAAAAAAAAGAGTTGCTCAATATTGATTAAATAGTGGAGATTTGGCATGCAAATGTTGAGTCTTCAATATACGGGTAGTTTATTACATATTTTATAGTGAGATCCAAGAGTTCCTGGTGGTGGTGCGCGCTATACACAAAGAAAGACCATCAAAATTAGTGTAAAAACTATTCTTTCTTTTCTTTTTTAATAGACGACGCCGTTCACGAGCACACTATTATACTACAGCCACACAGGCTTCAATCTGGCCAATAAGCTATTTGTACAGTGGAACAGGCTTGATGACAGCCACATTTTGAGGTAATTATCACGATTTGCCATGCCTCCTCCATACAGTTGCATTTAACATTTTATCTTACGATACTGTTTTCTGCCATTACACTTTTTAATTTCACGATGTAGATAGCTGGGCTATTACAAAAATGTTATGCCGTGATATGAGTTGGTGGGTAAATCATGATTCACCAACTCCCCCATACCGTAAGTACAGTAGCAAAGCATTGTCAATATGAGTTAAAGGCATATTATGTGATCTTTTCCAGAGAGCGCCCTCTATTCATGATTTTTTTTTAGAAAGTAGATTTTCTTGCAGATTTACATTTCCGATCATAAATCATACATACATTCCAAGTTACAGAGCGATACGATTCCTAATTACCTCAAAATCATGGTTTTAGATAGCCTTGATCAGGCTTCTAAAATCATTTAAAATAACAGAGTCTCATATTGTCCGTATCTGACGTTGCTAACACCATAACACGGAAATCCCACCCTTCCATGTGATCTTTTCCAGAGAGCGCCCTCTATTCATTTTTTTTTTTTGGAAAGTAGATTTTCTTGCAGATTTACATTTCCGATCATAAATCATACATACATTCCAAGTTACAGAGCGATACGATTCCTAATTACCTCAAAATCATGGTTTTAGAGTGAATTTAGAGTGAAAAATATAAACTGTCGGGATTCCGACAGTTTATTTTCACTCTAAAACCACGATTTTGAAGTAATTAAGAATCGTATCGCCCTGTAACTTGGAATGTATGCATGATTTATGATCAGAAATGTAAATCTGCAAGAAAATCTGCTTTCTATTTTTTTTCGATGTTGAGGGCGTTCCCTGGAAAGATCACATAATATACCTTTAAACAACGCAACCAGCACACCGATCGAACCGAACTATGCGGAAAGTGTGTTTACGCACTACGCGATGGCGCGGCTGAAGCGCGTGTTGTTTTTGGAATGGTCGTGCTAACTGTTAACAACGACTTTTGAAACTAAAAGGAACATGATTATTATTTTAATTTGGTCATTTCAGTTCGGGTTTCAGTTTTATGTTTTTTTCTGAAAATTGAATGAAATTGTTAATAATGAAGCACAATAATTACATTCTTCATTTGCATTGTCTATTTATGAAATGGTGTTCAAATCCCTGGTCATTATTGAAAGGGATTTTTCAAGCGTTGGCCTGATCGCAGCAGTGTGTGACAGGGGTTTCATGTGGACATGTGCACTATACGATGATACGTTTGGTCAAGCTATATAAAGGGGTCAACAAAAGTAAATCCCCTAACAAATTTGATCACGTTTGTTTGCATAACTCCACACACAAATGTATGTTTTGAAAAATTGAAACGTTTATGAAAAGGGGAAACGCTTGGCTATACCCATCAAAAGTAGTTTTTTTCAATAGCATGTTCACTTCTTCCAAAACAATCACATTTTTCCAAAATTATGTTTTTAGAAAAAGTGGCACTTTTCAAAATTGTATGCAAGAAAGTTATAAAAATGTCTCCAGTACTGTTAACAATTAATTTCAATTGTCTTTATTTACAATTAAAAGAAACTATTTTCTTTCTTTAGCTGGTCCTTAATTAAAATTATGAATACAATTATTTTATTTCATGCAAGATTAGTGTCCACCATTCGCAATAACTTCCAACTGTATTGTTGAAAACTTTCGGAAAACATAATTTTGGGAAAATGTGACTGTTTTGGGAAAACATGATATTGAAAAGGGGAAACTTTATGTGGGTAGCCAAGGGTTTTCCCTTTTTGTAAATGTTTCAATCTTTCAAAACGCTTAATTGTGGGTGGATTTATGCACACAAACTCGTATAAAATCTTGAAAAGTGACACTTTGTTTTAAAACATAATTTTTGTGAAATGTGACTATTTTGGGAAAAGTAATAATGATATTGAAATGGAGAAATTGTCTATGGGTAGCCAAGTGGTGGGGTTTTTTTGCTTTTCATAAGTGTTTCAATCTCTGAAAACGTTCAATTGTGTGTAGAGTTATGTAAACAAACGTAATCAAACTTTTTTTGACCCTTTTATATACTTATCATAGACTAAATTGAAAGGAATGAGCAATAACTTACTTATCTTAATGCTTAAATCGTTCCTTATTGTTATTCCTGCAGAAGCACCCATTTTAGAACTACCAAGCACCTTCTTATAGGCGAGATTAGGACTTCCCAACGTAAACTCAAATCCTTCCCAATCCTCTCTTTTCCTGCGGTTCTTCGCCCCTTGTTGTACATATTTCACAGTACCATTTCTCGAACTGTGTAAAATATATGAAGAAAAAAGCAATTCATAGTCTAGGAACATTTTGGTACCGTATGTGCCAGCAGACCGGAACCGAAAAAACATGCTGTGCTCCCCAGCTAAAAGGTATTGTTTTTAGCCTCTGTCATGTATCAGTCGTATCATACCGCACAGACGAGAGCACTATTTTGGTTTGTTCGGCTTATTGCCCCGCGTGATATGTTTGTCGCCTGTGTGATATGACACCACAGATACTATAAAAGCAATACCTTTAATGCCCTTTACTGTCTAAATAAAACACATCCACGGCCTCGTCAACACACACAAATACAGACATGGTGAATTCATGCACACTATAAAAGAAACAATTCAAATTAAAAAAATCTAGAACTATTAACTTAACTTATTACAAACAATGGTAAGAGCATTATGGATCTAATACAAAGATTGTCAGTTCGAATCTGGTCAGAAACACATGGGTTTTTATTCTTTAACATTGTTTAGGTACACTAGACTACTTTGATCAATACGGTAATAGAATCATTCTATTAGTTAGCTACCAAGAAAAACTCAGTAAAATTTTCTCAAAGCAATGTGATGAGGTTTTGATATAATTGCGTAACGGATATGCCCCGGGGCGGGCGGGCGGGGGCGGGGGAGTGACAGGTGGAGTACGGAAGATGGTTAAGGTTTAGGCTTTGGAGTTGAAATATGCCACGGAGTGTGGGCGGGCGGGGTCTTTTTTAATTGAAATTCGAAAACTTTTGAATTAAAACAAAACCTTTTGATTTAAAACCAAAAAAAATTAAATATTGTTTTATTCCTATGTGTTTTGTTATAATTTTTCCAACACTTATGTGTTGTTTCATTTTGTAGGTGTTCTATCTGGTAGGCCCTACTCCCTAGCGGGAGAGCCCGTCCGAAGGACGGGCGTCCCGCTAGTTATTATAATACATCGTCCTGATGACTTAGCTCTATGGCAAGAGCATGGCGGAGCTGTCACAAAAGTTGACAGATCGAATCCGGTCAGGCACGTATGGGGAATTTTTATTTATGGCCACTGGGGGAAGATAAAGAATTGAATCAATCTGTATAGTTTTAATTCACTTCAAAATTGGAGAGAAATATTCAGTTTGTATCTACGCACGCAAAAGTGATCCAAGCGTACATGGCCACACGCACTGCGGTTTAGGACAAACGCAAGTGTCACGCATGATGCACAGTGCGCTTGGAACCGCTCATGTGCGCCTGCGTCCGTCTGTATTAATTCGCCAATTTGGAACCGATCAAACTATAGCTACCCATTGAATGAAGTAACAATTTCTAAACTTAACTTACTCGAGTTCCACATTGTCATATTTGACATCAGACTTATCTCCATGAGAGTGAGCTCTGTAGTGCAGAGAAGCCTCGTACCTCGTATTGTCATCATCATCGTTATTTGCAGCATGTAGCAAGATGTCTGCAGCCTAAAATTGAAGTAAGATAATAAATAAAGGGTTAATGGGTGGGGGTTTTTTTTTCAAAAATAAATGATAATGGTTGCTTTTTATTTCACTTCACTGCAAAGGATATACATGTATAAGGAGGTAGTCTTACGATACTCTAACTGCATAACTTCACACAAATTTTGATTTTTGAAAAATGTTTAAAGCTAGTTTGTATCTGTCGGTTACTGCAACAAACTCGACATTCGGAATACAAACATGGCAGCTCTCTGATACCTAAAAAGATGAGGGTTTTGTACAGATAACAGACCCAGGATGATGTCCTACTCTTAATAACGATGTCTGCAACTTTTAACAGTTAAAGGTGAAGCGTCGGAATACATGTGACCTATGGTTTTAGGCGCCTCCCTGAACCACGGCGCACCAGACATTCACTGTATGCAGTGAATGGGGTAGAGGAGAAATTCTATAATTAAAATTATTCATCCGATTATCAGATTAAATCATGGAAATCTGATAACTAACCTAACTGAATTAATTGATATGATTGTATGATTTCAGACCTACAATCCTCGAAAAAAGCCTTGGAACGCTTACTCGTTAACTACTGGAAACTAACACCCCCTTTCCCCCATGCAATGTTGAAGAATGTTAATGTCTTCAGCAGTTGTTCAACTTCAAGGTGTCCCAACATCGGATGTGGGGAAGGGACAATTTTTGTCTAAGATGTCCTATTCAGCTCTTAACAAAAAGATTAGAAAAGAAATCTGCACATAATGCTCACAACGTGTAAAGCATTCCAAGGACTTTTTTCCAAGATTGTCTCGACAAAGTGCAAACAAAATCATCTGAATTTGGTTTTTTTCTCTCATAACTCAAAAATGGAATGTCGTATGGACTTCATACTTCATACAATTTTAGATTGAACCATACGCATTAGAGCTATAGTATTGTTTTAGAAAAACACCATGATTTATTTAGGGAAAGGTCAATGGCCCCTATGGCAATTTGCATGTAGACCTATATAACTGTGTTAGTGTGTTCTTAAATGCATGACATGGAGTTGCATGCATGTTGTTGAGATTACATTGCTTTAAAACTTGATAGTTTAGTCATTGATAGATAAATGTGTTACAGTTGTAACATTAACACAAAACATACACACACCACCAGTGGGATTCGAACCCACGTCCTCAAAAAAGCAATCATTGGAAGTCCAACAACTTATTCATTCGACCACGATGCCAGCTCGAAGATCAATCGACTTGTTTTGTATTTCATATTAGTAACGGACAATGAAAATGGTAAACTGTGACAGTTTACCAACAGTTTACCATGCAGGAATTTGGTCCAAAATACATTTTTTAGCATTATAACCCGCCATTTAAGGATCGTGCTGTTTAATTACATTATCAATACTAACAGTGGTACTATTTAAATACCGAAATAATGACGCATTAGTCGCAATCACACATTTCTGAAACAGTTTACCATAATTCCGAGTTGAAATAAAAAATGTATACTTATGTTGAACTATTTGTAAACGATTAGCAAAGGTTTCATGGTTTTGTAGTGTTGGGGATATCAGGGTTAATACAGAGTCCAACATATTCAACATTTGAATATTCTTTAGTTTGTACCTCCTGATTGTGGTAGTGCCGCATTGAATGTAGTCCAGCTCTCTTTAATATTCCTGGTGTGCTGCTTGTGTTAGTATAGCTACGAATGTGTTCAAAGGAGCGTGGGTGACCAGCGTTTCCAAGTGATTCAATCCAGGCTACGGTTTTCAAGTGATGTATGTCTGTTTCGATTGGATCTAAGGTGTCAACATGCATGTTGTAATTCCATGGATCTATAATTCACAAAACAAATGCTAATGGTAATTATGATTTTAAGTTTATCTAGCTAGGGTTTTTACCTACCACTATGAAAGATAGGGTAAAACAACTACATCAGTATGCCACTTGACAAATATGTCATACTTATTGACCCTTGTTGACCAAATCTATTATTGCTAACTACAATGGCAGCCCATCATTAATTCAATGAAAGGACGATGTTGTGAAACACCATTTCTATTTTTTAAAGCGCTATCTTTTTCGAAAATCTTTAGTTTGATTATATGCTGTAATCTTTAATATATCTGCCTAGGGAAAATTCATAACGAAATTTTGGAATTTAATAATTCAATTTGTTTTGGTTACGTATGAGATCGATGATACAAACAAGTCAAGATGCAATCATTTTGACAATTGAAATGTGGTTCACATAGAAATCATAATGATTTTTTTTTAAAAATTGGCCTGACCGACAAATGTCAAAATTTGGAAAATGGACCAAAATATATCATTATGTGATTAAATATTTCAATTTGTTTTGGTTACGTATGAGATCGATGATACAAAAAAGTCAAGCCGCAATGGAAAATGCACCTAATACTGTATTCGGGGATGTGCTGCTCTAATGGGTAGCTTTTTTGCAAAATATGAGGTATTATTTTGTGCTGGAAAATAATAATGGGGTCACTTTTTACAAATGGGTCTATTTTTGCGAAAATGTTGTCTAATTTTCGCGAAAATTAAGTATACTGTATTTTCCCGATTTGCCACAAAAATTGTGTCTATAATGAAGCAAAATCCTTAAAAATGAGTACCATTTTTTCCAAAATCACCCTTAAAAATTACCTGCCTGCTGTTTACGAGTCACATGGCCATCTATTTCGTTAACGTACTACCATGCTACGTGATCCATTCATCTGTTCATTGACCCTAGAAGATTGAGGGTCAAAACACTCTCGAATTTAACCGCAAGTTCATACGTGGCCCGTTAGTACCCATAGTAAATAAACAGCCATTGCATTCGTGAGCAGGTAATATCGGGCATTTTACCGGTGTAAAGTGTGTGAACAAATATGAGCTAAAACTATTACTTTGATCTCTTAGACCCAGTAAAAAGCTTCTTGGGCCAGTCAGTAAGTGGTATTACCAACTCTTAGACTGCCCTGTTCCGCTGTACACATCAGCCATAAATCTATAGTCACCTACCATGAACACCAAGACCATCTTCAATCTTAGTGAGTATACGTTCTCCCTTCTTCATGTGCTGTGCATCCTTGCACAATTTCCCAGCCATGTGTCCAAGTAGTAACACAGCAGTACGATGAAGGTCTGGTTCAGAAAGGGCTTCTGAAAAAAAGATGAAAGATGAAATGAAAATACATGTATCGACCCAAGTAGATGTTCCCTCTCTAAATTATCTAAGTGCCTAAGTGAGGTGGGGGATCAAAAAACCCAACCGAAACAAGAGAGGGGGAGAGAGAGAGGGGAGAGGGGGAGAGAGAGAGGGTGGGAGAGAGAGGGGGAGGGGGAGAGGGGGAGGGAGAGAGCGAGAGAGAGAGAGAGACGAAATAAGGGGAAAATGAAAAGATCTCTTGGTAAAAGTCTAAAAGGATATTATAAGAGCTGCCAGAAGAGGCTTGCCCCCTTTGACACTAATTACAGGCCACTAGGCCTAATTTATAATAGGAAGTAAACGTGCATGTATATAAGTGATGCTGGAAGAAAAATATTTGTGCAAATAATGCAGGTCAAGGTTAACGTTAAATGGTAAATAAATGATAAAAAATACTATTATGATCAATTTTACATTAGCATGTTTTTTTTTGTATAAAAGTTCAGATTAATCTTAAAGGGGCACTAAGAGATGTGTTGGAGGCTGCGCCCTCAATTATGATAAAAACTGGGATTGGTTTATTTTTACAATTGTATTACATGTATGAACTTACACTTATAAGGATTAAGAAAAATTTCAGCCCTCTTTGTACAACAAAATGTCAATTCAAAAATGCTGATAGAGCCGCGATCATCATTTTACGTCAGACAGTGTCCCCATGCAGCACGCTTGATACATAACGCAAACCATATTTACATAGAGGGCGTTTTTAAGAAAAGGTTCAATAAATAGCGATAGTATTGTTTTATTCAAGTTTTGCTGTGTTTTTGTGCGTAGAAACAACACTATGATAATTCTTAACGTTAAAAAATAAAAATCTTCAACACTACTTTGTGTCCCTTTAAGTGAACATACGAAGCGCCTGATTTATAAGAAGAATATATATTATTCCTGAGTTGAGCTTTATGAAGAAGCTATGGCCAAGTTTGAAAGTTATATAGTGACCTATGATTTTATAGCATAAAGATCAACTTATGAATTCTTAAACATTTCATTAATAAATGAATGACTCTAGGTTGTATGCAATAGGGCCCAGCTGTTTTGCTAACTTAATGATAAATCTTTAGTGGTATCGAGAAGGAGAAAATAATAAATGTATTTGTAATCTAAATTGTACATTTTCTGCGACTGGTAGTTTATCCACCTCCCATATTTCATTGCATAACAAATGACCGTTGCAGTGACATATTTAATACAGCCAGCAGCGTCTACACGTATAGCCATTGTCCATTGGAACAAACAAGTTCTCAGAATTTCCTTTAACCCCTGAGAACTACCGGCCGATTGGTCAGAAAGATGGATACATCATTCATTGCTCCAATCAGAGACATTGTTTAAATAATTGTATCCCTGATAAAGATCGGGGTGAAATAGTTAAAAAGCTGTATCGTAATTGGTTATTCAAATGAGTATATCTTGTAATTAACCAATCATAAGCGCTGTTAGATAGACAGGTAGACCCCAGGGTTAAGCATCGCATATAACATATTCCAGATCAAAACAATTTTCATTCACATGGCAGATGGCACAAACAAGTTAATGTGATCATTCAATTCAATGCCACTAAACCTTGTGTAAATTAAAGCATCATTAATCAAGATTATCTGATGTATGTTATTGCAAATGTTTTGTGTGGGATCATATACGAAGGTCATGAAGATTAAAATACATGTAGTTATGGTTGCAGTCAAATGCTAATAAAACTGCCATTATTGTTTGTGTGTCTATTATTATATTATTATAGGCCAAGAAAACTATTTAGGCTGCAAGTTTTAATCTTGAATACACATAACCCCTTTTGTTTGCATTAGCCCCCCCCCCCCCCCCCCCCCTTACAAAAAGAAGGTTTGTTTACCCAAACATGACTAACCCATAAAATCTACAAAAACAAACACTTATTTGTTGGTATTGTGTTATTAAAACAAACGTATAAGAACAATAATGTAATGTAAAGTCTTTTTCTTCCTTACACATGTCGGGTAAGCTTTAGAACAGGCCTTCTCAAATGGTGGCGCGCGCGCCACTTGTGGCGCATTGCCTCAGTCCGAGTGGCGCGCGGAAGAACGCATGACAAAATAAATAAAATAAATAAAAAACAAAACAATAAAAAACAATAAAAAGAAGAAGAAATATATCCCCCAACTTCAACCAGATCGCAAGAAGCATGAAGAGCCATTGCAGCCACTAACTGCAGTGGGGTAATGCTCGAATCATACTAGCCGGTCGCTGGTCGCAACAGGTCGCGTAGTACTCGCTAGCTCAAAAGTATCTCGGTGCGACCAAAAGTCGCATCGAGCTACTAAATCGCCGGTAGTCGCAGGTATTTCCCGAACACGCAGACGACATCAAACCGGGGTAATTGCTGCTGATTGGTTATGCTAATTTCGAAGCAAAATAACTTCCCCCCATTGGTTGAAAAAGTTTGGTGTTCATTACGTCATGAGCGACCAATCTTTCGAGTTGAACTGAAGTCAACTGGTGGCGACTGGTCGTTTCCACTCTTGATCGATGTATCGGGGTTTTTTATATGACGTAAAACTCGTCATAGGAGCGATTTAATCGCAAAGCGACCTTAGTATGTTTTCAGCATAAGTCATGATTATTAGTAGTTAAGCCTATTGATTATCACTACATTTTCTACCATTGTTTGTACATTTTACCATCAACATCTCTTTATTTCTTGTACCATTTATTGCATGCAAATGTAGCTCTCCTTAGCCTCTTAAAAGGGGGTAAACCCATGAGCTTCCAGGGGACGAGCCCCCTAGACCCCACCCGTTATTCGCTTCGCTCGCTACGCTCGCAGGGATAGTGGCGCTTCTAGATCAGTAACATCTCAAAAGTGGTGCTTCACAAAATATAATTGAGAAGGCCTGCTTTAGAATAACAATTTGGCAACAACAACAAAATAAGAAAAAAAGGTAATCGACCGACCTTTTTCCTTGTTTGAGCAAACAACATTTTTTTGTCCTCATGCATCAGCCTTGTTACGCCTCATGTATTACTGTCATGGGAAATGGTTTGCTTGTATTCTGGTATTTAACACATGGTCAATGATTTCACGCCATAAATACACTTTTTTCAAACTTTCAAAAACAATTGTGGAATATGGTAAAAAGACAGACAAAGAAAACATACCCTTTTACAGGCAGATGGATCTCTATCAGGTCGGGTCAGTCGGTCATGCTCCACCACCCCCATCAAATTAACACAAAATATCAGAAAAATCTATCAAAAAATTGCTGTTTTTGACTTTAACAAAGCTTGAATTTCACTTTTACACTATAAATTGCTATCAATTCAGAGAGAATGCGGTCATTTTTATACATTCCGGAAATCTTTATATCTCCACAACTACTTTTGTAGATTGCTAAATTTGGCATTAAATCGGCTTTTAATTATATACCTGTGGTCGTGTCAAAGAGAGCTAGAAAGTTGAAAACAAGCTGGGTGCTGTTTAGCTCCTGGTATGTCTCTTAGGCCAAAACAAATTGTTATGTTGTCCTCGACCGCCCGCTCGTCAGATTTAGGGCCGCTCCGATTTTTTCAGATTTTTTCAGATTTTTTCAGATTTTTTTTCTTCAGATTTTTTAAACAGTTTAAATGGCATTGAATATTAAATAAAGTGTTTAAAACATATATGTGCGACTCTTAGATTGATTTCAACTTCTTGTTGGCTGAACCGCTGGTAAAAGAAGATTAAAATAAAAATAAAACGCCTGCCCGCCCCTCCTCTCTGAAAGTTGTGGAAGACAACATAACAATTTCTTTTTTACCTTATTGCGCACGGTAAATATAAAGCAAATCAAACTGATCAGCCATCACGTTTCTCCATAATTACTGAACCGAATCAAATGCGGTTTTCTTCAAATTAGGCCCCCCCCCCCCCCCAAAAAAAATATATATATTGACTTGCCCTTTCCGACCGACCCGAATTTTCGTAAATCTAGGGTCGCTATCGCTAAAAAAAAAATTAACAAATTAAAGAAGCACATAACAATAAAGAAAGATGAAAATGTGTGTTTGTGGGTAGTATCTGCTTGTTTAAAAAAAAAATTAAAAAATCAACAACAAAAAATCTTTCAAACATGTTTTTGTGTAGTATCTCCCTGCTTCAATTTTTTTTTTAAATAATAAAAACAAAAATCCAACCGTCCGACCCTATAGCAAACTATTTCAACTTTATTTTGGTGCTTGAAATAATCCATTCTAACACTTTTAACGTCAGGTCTTCTATTTATTACATTTACTTACACAGGCTATTTTTGTGGATAAGCAGTTTGCATTCAGCTTTTACATTATATTACTTTTAAGAAGTTACGATCAAAAAAAAATTAATATTTTGGAGATCATTTTTACTCACAACTGGGGAAGCTTTCTGGCAGCAACTTGCTTGTCTTTTGACAGGTGGGGGCACGCTGTCGAGGGCTTTGCTATTGAGTGTAGCCACCACCTCAATAGTGGGGTGTCAATCGCTGGAAGGTAGTGGCGTCCTCCGTCTCTGGAGCTAACGCAAGGTAAGCGAGTTCCTGCCAGAAATTAAAGCTTCCCAGAGGTAATAAGCTCATAGTTGTGAGTAAAAATAATCTCCAAAAATATGTCTCAACCACAACAAAAACACTTCATCAACGCACTTAGAGTCATGGTGTTGATGTTTTTTGACAACCTGTATCTAACAGCTATTTATAACTATCCGAATTGTTTCAATCATCAAGAAGCTACAACGTTTTATTCCAAGAGTTTATCAAGTTATGATGAAAACACAATAAGCCTAATTTACTTACCTGGCAACTGTTCAGGATAAAAAACAATATCTTCAACTGTATCCAGAAAATGCTTGAAAAAGAAAAGAAAAGTTATTGAAATTGAAATTACTAATTCAATATCTGCAAATTAGTCATAATTTTATCTTGACATGATTCATTTAACTTCTTGCAGTTTGTGCGATGTTACATGAGTATTACACAATGACACAGCATTTTCATGTGTGCCGACATCCATAATTTACACATACATTAACATACATGAGTAACATACATGACATTTACAGCACATCTTTTCATAAACTTTTTTTTAAATTGTATTCATTAGAAGTTGAAATCGCATGAGTATCCCTTACCCAAATCACTATTAGCATTCTATTATTGTTCCACTAATATTTGATTACCATTCTGTAATCTCAGGTCAAAGGTCACTTTTCAAATTACAACTGACAAACAACCCAGCATTGAAGTATAGGAAACAGCAACATATTTTGGATCATTTTTGCAGTTTAGTCCTCAAATGTACTTAATTATCAAATGAAAGCAGCTAATTAAGATGAGCCACAAATTAGAACAATTGTGTGTGTGAACTTGAGGGATTTAATTACATGTATAAACACTTTAGATGTGAATTCAGCTTAACACTATACTGCATGGCAAGCTTATTTGTGTGATGATGAAGATAGCATATCGATGTGTGGTTGTTGTAACACGTGGATTGCTGCTTTTAATCTTTTGTTTGTTTGACTTGGACATGGTTGAATTGGAATATTACATCCCTGCCCCCTGAAATCCTAAATGAAGTAAAATCCTTACCTGAGAATGTGGTACCGAATCTCCCACCGACTGGAGAAAAAACCTCATCACCAAGTCAGCATCAGGGTCTGGGGTCAATATCAAAATGTCAGTTAAGATAGACTGACTGAGTTCAGAATGGACAGATCCCACTGCATCAATCATGTGAAGGCGCTTCTGTTTGTCCAGCATTCGTCGTGGTTTGTGCTGAGGTATGTACTCCTGAGCTATGTGGATGAGCTGATGATCTGGTAGACCGTCTAGGAGTGTTTTGAGATCTTCAAAGCAATCGATGCCTTCAAATGAGCCTGAACGAAGTAAATAAGTCAATTCATGGTAAGTATAGTGTTCAAAGTTATACATGTCTTTTCTTTGGCCATATTTTTAACCATAGTGACATGTACAAATCTTTCAGGTATTATATTGAAATACACTGGTATTGCTATATTTGTATGCAGCAATGGAACTACCCACATGACTGTCTAGCTACCCGGGGTTGTCTAGATAGGAACTACACACTTTATGGACTTACAATATATCTAACCCTAACATAAATCAGTTGAAAAAGTGACCCTAGTGGGAATCTAATCATGGACCTCTGCATTGCAAAGCATATTTCTCAACCACTTAGCGAGGGGTGAACTGGCCAAGGACCTGATTTTAATCCATCTTACACATTACGGAATAAAGCAATACTACTATTATGATCAGTACACACAATATTATGAATAGAACTGTGACACACATGATCGTCCACTCTGAGTCGGCAGTCATGTGGGTATTCCATTACTGCATATTTTTATATTTTTATCAAATGCAGTATAATTATTCTAGGATACCCTGCATAAAAAGGAAGTCTTTCAGAGGTATGGTGGACATTGAACACCTCACTCCTTGTACTTTCCCGGTTTTACTCAAACTGATACCCTACTGCTTTTATAAACCAGGCTTTACTAATTTGAACTAGGATCTCTTCCATTGTGTCAGCCCTATTTCAAAAAGGCTAATTGACCATCCATCCACAAATGATATGCCTTTAAATTTACCGATTGGTGGTGCTTTCCTTATACATGTCAAATTCCCATCCACCATCTTTTTCAAATCATTCAGTTGCACAGGCCTCCTCGGCTTGGGATAAGGAATCTAGAAATAAAGAGTAGTAAACAATAACCATGAAACATAGAAGATGAAAGCACTCATATCATCAACTAGACATAGTTGTGGTCAAAGACCACAGATGGTCAATGACAACAGATGGTCAAAGAGCATAGATCTTTAGTTGAGCCGTGTTGATCTTGAATGGCATAGCCATAAGGCAAAAAAAATGTTATGTTGTCCTTGACTGCCCGCTCGTCAGATTTAGGGCCGCTCCAATTTTTTTTTCAGTCAGATTTTTTAAAAATAAAATCTGATTTCTTTCTTTTTTTCAGATTTTCTTTTTTTAAACAGTTTAAATGGCATTGAATATTAAATAAAGTGTTTATAACATATAAGTGCGACTGTTAGAGTGATTTCAACTTCTTGTTGGCTGAACTTTGAGCTTCCGCTGGTAAAAGAAAAGATTTTTTTTTTTTTTTTTTTTTTAAAAACCGCCCGCCCCTCCTCTCTGAAAGTTGTGGAGCACAACATATTAAACAACAACAAAATTGGCCTAAGCGAACAGAAACATCAAGATTAAATGTTTTGACTTCCTGAGATTATTTTATAATTTGAACTCTTGGGATCCCTTCTTGACCTTGGACCTATGAATGATGTATAAGGGATGATTGACTTTTTTTCTTATCTCATCAACAAGTCCTACATGCTCAATAACAGTCACAAACAACTGTGTCTGGCATTTGTACAAGCACTTTTTCAAGCGTACACGCTACCAATCTGCTTGAAATCAGAGAATGTCTTATAAACTTCTCTACACTAGAAACGTCTATAGTACAATCACAGGTATAAGCTCAGAGGCAGCTATAGCCCCCACCCCCATTTTTACAACACTAGAGAAACAAGGATCCACGCTGGTAAGCCAAGCCCACTAGTAATTCACAGCAACAAAATACCGCAACTTAAAACTTTAATTCATGTTCCAGACAGACGGCAAAAGTCAGCCATGCCATTTTGTTTGTTAACCAAATGAGCAGGACCATACTATTTAATAATAGGGGGTTTATATTTGTGAAGAATATGATCCAAGTGGATATTTTTTCATGTGGTTGTCAAAGCCAACATCACATAAAATACTGGTATAGAGGATCAGTGTAAATATTACATAAAGAAGGCGAATGTTCCCAGGATTTGGGATCCTAATTACTAGCCTCTTCCACCCCTCCCTTTTTAAAGTAAAATCTACCATCACGGGGGTGGGATTATACCCTTGTCATTTGGTATTTCACAAAATTCAGGTGCAATTAGTAGAACTAGTCACAGGTAACCTTAATGCTATGTTAAGTGTCCAAAATCATTATCATTGGCATGCTCAAAAGGCAATTTTCGGGATGGGTCCAACAGGCTTATTACCACTCAGCACCCCCTCCCTAAACCCCCACCCCAGTGGCACTATTCCAAGCATGTTGGAAGATTGTAAGATGGGTGACCTGATCAAATTCAACACCCCCCCCCCCCTCCTCCATCACCTATGCAAAATTTTAAGCCCTGAGAGATGTTTCCTTCACGTTTTAAGTTTAAAAAATGGGAATTACTTCCAAAAGTGGTATACTAATCAAGAGGTTCATGTGCTCTTCAATAGACAAATTTGAAGTGTATTTTAGCTCCTATCATGAAAACCATTGCAGCGATTTCACCTCAAGCATGCGTCTTCATGTAGAATACCATGTGAAAAAATTGGGCCAAATTCGGGTCACCCATCTATAAATAGCAGTACTCATCCTTGATCCTTGTGTACTCTCCAAGATCATCATCATTATAGCATACCCAATGGGGTTGATGACTTTGGGAGTCTCCGAAATCTAGTCAATTGGTTACAATAAAAGGTAATTCTTGCCTCTGCTTAGTTTGGGACCCCGGACCCTCTGGTAAGATATCAAGCACACTTTTGTATAGGCGAAACTCGGATTTAGTTGATCTAGATAAGTGCCACATTCCTGAAATTATATGAAAATAAAAAATAAGAACTAAGTTCAGTAGGACACCCCAGAGAGACTATAACGTTAGGTACAATATATCACCTCTGAAATAAGCAGTGTGTCGTTGACAAGTATAGATAGTGGTCTGTGTGGAGTTTGTCTTCCAATCTGTTGCACAAGATTCATCTCACCATCAGCAAAGACAGAAACTTCTGGAAAATCTGAAGAAACAAAAAAGTGTGTTTGATTATAAACTGAAGAATGTGTTTGATCAATTTACTACGGTACTGTTTGATCATCAATTTACCACTGAAGAGTGTGTTTGATTATCAATTTACTGTAAAAGCCAATATTTTCGCGCATTTCAATATCATAGACATTTCGCGAATTGTTTTATTCGTGGGTGACCTTCTGGATGCATTGCATGAATGTTGAAAACAATATTTTCACGGAAAAATATTTTGCGCGAAAATAAAACCACCGCGAAAATTTCAGCTTTTACAGTATTACTAACGAGTGTGTTTGATAATCAATTTACTTCTGAAGAGAGTGTTTCATCATCAATGTTGATCGGTCCTCTACTCTCTGGCATAACGTTGAAAATAAATTGACTCAATATAAAAATCCTGTCTGTATCATCTATGTGCAGAGTACTATAAAGTTCATCAAATGCAAGTGAGCTATAACCTAGGGCTTAAACTAATTGAAAACTTTGATCTGAAACACATAGGGCATTGTGTTCTTTATTATTATTAATATTAATAATAATAATGGAAACTTATAAAGCGCAAGTATCCATCAAACAAAGCCGCTCACTGCGCTATCATTTTGCTGCTGGTGAATCATCAGAATCAGGTCGCATCAACTAGGGTGCAGCCAATTTCTAGCGCAAACCTATCCGCACTTAAATTGTAACATCGACCATTTTTCAATGCAGCTCCCCAAATACCATTGGGTTAAGGAAGTTTTTAATAACCGAAACAACTGATCATCAATTTTGAAAGCAGGAGGAAACCGGAGAACCCGCAGAAAACCTGCGAAAGCGTGCATGGATCGTGATAAACCAAATGCACATAAAGCCTGCAGTCATGCACAGAATTGACCCCGGGTTTCATTGGTGCAAGGCGAGGGAACAACCGCTGCGCCATTACTTATTATGTAATGATTCCTTCCAAAATGTCTTGCTATGAATTAAAAAGTAAAATCTTAGACGTATAAACCATTTGCACTTTCTGCGGTGAGATGAAATCTATTACAAATTGCTTCCTATTGAACACTGAAGTATGAGACCTGCAAACAGTTTCACTTCAAGTGAAAAAAACCCACCCCCTCAAATGGTGTTATATTGTAGTCTATGTTATCCAATTTAAATGGTATATGGCTCATTCCATGAAGTTGGGGCATATTATGTGACATCCAAGTGAAATTTTCAAAAGGGATATTTTCCAACTCTTTCTTCTTTTTTAGGTTCTACATTTACCAAAGTCCAATGTAGAACTTTTTATTTTAATGTAACATATGGTGTAAAATAACCGCACATGTTCAACAGTTGGATGACATTTCCAAAAATCCTGATGCTACATGGACACCATTTCCCATTTCCATATCATTTTCTAATAAATTAGCTTAAGATGTGGGCCAAGTTTCTATACCTCAATTAACTACTTGGAACCACAAATACATGAAAAGAAACCAGATTTGTCTGGGTTGAACATAACTTAACGAACAAGACATCGTAGATTAACTGTTTTATGTAAAAACTCATTGAAAAGTGACTCTTTATTTTGCAATTTGTATAATGAATTTAAATAAAGTACATATCAATATTTGTTTGATGTAAAGTACTCTATAAACCATGCACATTGATTACATTATAGTCATAAAGTAAGTATATGAAGTATTATTTACCTGTATAATGTTATAAAATGCACTACCGATGCTACATGGACACCGCGTCTTGTAACATTGTTAATAATAAGACTATTCATACTGTTACAATTATTTGAGTGTGAATGGTTTGTCTTCTTGTTCATCATATCAAGTAGATACACAGAGTGAATTGCTTGAAATTTATCTAAACACTGTTCATGTAAAATTTACCTTTTCTGTGTACTTAAGTATTACGATGCTACATGGACACCGTGCCCTAAAATATTTGGAACAGCTTGAACAGGTGCATCTTTTTCAGATCAATAGAGAGGATGTACTATGATGATGTTAACTTTTTATGTTATAAGCACACAATAAAATTAATAACATGGATTGTAAAACTACAAATTACACAAAAAGATAACCTGCCATGAAGCATAAAACATAATTACCTATGATACACCATAGACGTTCACCGTCTATGGATACACATACACCATTTCTTACAATTACACAATAACAATACACCATTGATCAAAGAAACTTAAGATGTCCACTGAAACAAACTTCATGCAGTGTTGTTCTTAAAGTACCCTTTGTGATCTTAGTCTCTTTGCTTGTTTCTGATTGAATCATCCTCTATTATTGATAAAGATGATTGAAAAGTTTGATCACTTAAAAGTCAGTTTGCAAAAAAATAATTTAATTGCCATGATGGATTTCTTTGCAAAGGTACTAGTTTTTGAAAATGATGGGTTCCTTGTCTTCATCTCCATAAATTCCAGGACGATAGAACTGTCTTCTGAATTAATGTCAAGAACCTGCAAAGCAAAACAAAATAAACCCTATGGCTTACTATCTTCATGGAACATTGTGTATTGATATTGGAGTAGATTATTTATTCATGTTGCACTTTTTGTGTTGCAGGAAAATATTTATATTAAAATCATGCTGGAGTATTTTATTTATTATTCATTTAACATGAAAAAGAATAACAAAGGATAGAGAACTTAAACGATTTACAATTATTTGTTTTATTTATAGTAAATAAAACTAAAATAAGGGAATGTTTATTGTGAATTCAGTGAAATGGAAATGGTGTCCATGTAGCATTGTGTATTAATATATTTCATTAGATATACATCTCTCATAATATGCCTTTTTTTCTGTAAAGTGTAGTCAAATGTAGGCAATGTTTTGAATGTTTTGGGTGATGGATAATTTCGAATGGGGTAATTGTTTTAGTCTAATTAGGCAAATTTTATGAAATGCTACATGGACATGGTGTCCATGTAGCATCGTATTGGTAAGCTATATTATTAGCATTAAAAGAGCAAAAACTAATTAATTATTAACTTCAAAGTTTATTAATGATGTGATTCTACAAAAAAAAAAAAATTTCAACGAACTATAACGATACCCAATGCAAAATATTGCCCATGCTATGCCCGATGCTACATGGACGCCAAATTATTATGGCGTCCGTGACTCAAAATTAATATCATAACATGAAAAGAAATTCTGATTCAGTGTTTCCCTTTCAATAAAAATGCATTAATAAATACAGACATACAAGCAACATTAAGAAATAATTACAATCGCACTTACCATTCACAAAACTATCCAATGTTTACATTTTGATGCTACATAAAAGTCCCGATGCTACAACGGGACACCAGCGACTAAAACCTTGATAAAACTAGCCCACGTGTGGCAAATTCCAAACAAACCTGATAGCTATTGACCTCTATCCTTACAAAAAGAAATATGGAATGTTTTATTTATCTCCAGGGGGGATTCCCACAAATTGCATAGGATGTTTATCACGATGCTACATTTTATGGTTAGGACACCATGCACACGGCACGGTATACTTTTTCATGAATATATGGAATGGTCTTCATGAAATTTATTCTCATTTGCAATAGTTTTCAATTGATAAATGCTCTTAATTTTGGAAAATAATTTAAAAATGTATGATAGAGAACTACCCCCATTCAGCAATGAAAACTCCCGATGCTACACGTGTATATTTTGTGGACACCGTGTGTAGCATCGGAAAGGCAATTTTCATGTTGCTTGGGTGAAAAATCAGTCCAGCGTGACGAGGTGTTTTGGTCAATAAACTATGAATACATGTGTCTTTTATTAATCAAATCGATTTCCAAGCAATTCTATGATAGTTTTGCTTACATAAAACTCATATTAATTGTTGTGTTTTCTATGTCACGTTTTTTAGCAAAAATGGTCTTGGACACCGCCTCATTTTTTATTTATTTTTTCTTCAAGGAAGGGTCGATTTTTTTTTTTTTTTCATGGCTCAATACTATAACCTAGTACTGTTTTTGGACACTAAAACAATTTGATATACACATAGAGTAAAACAGTTTATAAGCTGCCTAAAGTACCAAATTCTGCTATTTTAACAAATGCCCCAACTTCATGGAATGAGCCATATATAGTTATGTAACATACCACTTTAATTAAAGCTCATAATACCTAACAAGCAATATTTGTTCATGTATTAAATGTTTATTATTATCAATTTCACAGAGGATTTTTTTGTTTGTTAGTTTCCGGGAAACAGATCATTTCACAAATAGAATGAATGTGTAATCTGTGTGACCACATGCAAAACATTGCCCAGTTTAGGCCCTCACCCCATAAAAAACCAACCCCATTGTTGTGTTTCCCTCAAGTCCCAAAAATCTTGAAGTGGGGCGGTCGGTTGATTTCCTTCTTTTTTTCCTGACAAATATTACTGACAGACTGTGGTTCATGACAAGAAAAAAATGGTAAATGTCAATTTGACTAATGTTTCTAGTGTGATAATAGTTTACAAGCAATCTGTTAAAGCAAACTTATTCATTTCAAGCAGAAAATAGTAATATTTTAACAAATTTGGTCAAATTTAAATCTTAATATTCTTTTTTAAATGCGACTCTGATATTTGAGATTTTAGGGTCGGTATAGCTGAGGGCAACACAACAACAACAAATTGGGGGTGGGGGGGGGGGGGCTTAATTATATTGTGATTAATGGACTGACAAATGATTCTATTCAAGAATATGCTGTGTCATTTTCTTACCAAGTTTGGGGTCATCCGGTGTTGCAACATGACCAAGACCTTCATATGGATCGTACCTGCCATAAACACACACAAAAAATAAACAAATACTGAAAATAGAAAACAATGGATGATTTCTGAATATAATGCTATCATGTATAAATCAGATTGTTGGCAATATTAACCTTTGTATCTTGCAAATAGTTTTTTTGTTGTATATAAAGTGCAAATGTGAACAATAGCCCAACAGAAATTAACAAGGTTAATGACCAGAGTGATTAAAAATCAAACTGGTAACTCTCGAAAGAGAGCTCTGAAAGGCCAATCAATTGGTTCACTGCAACTCAGAAAATATGCATAAAACAAGAAACACAAATGGGCAGAGGTTAAAAATGCCAATGAAAGTGACATAAAAATAGGATAAAGGCCCAAACATAGAGAACAACATCAAAATATAAATAAAGAAAAATAATAATATCTGGAGGTCTGGATGGGCATCAAGAGAACCTACACAACAAACTTGGGAACTAAATCTACCAGGAGCTGCTTGGTTGTCACCTGTTGGGGCGTGGCCGTATCACCAGCCCAGCTGGCTACATGCTTTACATGACCTTCCACCATCTCCCCAACCAAGCATTAACCTACACTTAACCCATGACCACCATGCTATTATATGTATCAGTGGGGTGTTGAAAGGACTTGAATGAAGGGTGTCATGAAAGAGTATGAAGGCTATGACAACTTAAGAGTTTGAAAGAAGAAGTCCGTGCACACAGCACTTGAAATAATATAAACTCGAATGTATTGACACGCCTTTAGCATACTGGAACAGTCAAATGTCCGTTGTTACAAGTCAAGTCACTGTGATGCCTCGAATGTTAAATCTTAACATGATGGCAACTTTATCAGTTTTACTTATATGCAACATTTAGAATAATTAATCAGGTAGTCAGTGATAGAAAAATATATCTTCGAGAGACTTGAAATATATCCATTTAGTCCTGTATAATGAAGATCTCTTAGTTCCTATGAAAACCAAATGTGACTTTTGCAGTGGTTCTCTAGGGTAGGGTTAAAATTGATGGCTGTCCTGGTCTGGATCTTGCTAATTAGAGGGCATTTTCCACCAAGAAATCATTCACTTGTATTGTTTAAAGTCTGTTCAAGAAATATTTGTAATTTAGAACGATTGTAATTGACCGATAGGTACATTTTGTCTCTTAGAATTGGCCAAATGAATAGCACTTTAGACATTTGGCTGTTTTTTACCCGTTTCCGTCGCACTAAATGGAAGTTTGGTTTTTACTGCATATCCAGAAAAGTACAAAGAGTATTCAGACCAATCTACTATAATTTTGTAGCTGAGATTCAAAGCTTCAATTGTGGAATATTTCATACGACCGGCTTGTATAATAGCAAAGTTATGAGGTAGGAGGTAGAACTTATTGAATGACCCTCGTAGATGACTTCAAAAACAATATACATGCATGAACATTTTGGTTACATGTAGTTTAGGTTAATTGAAGACCAATTGGAGCGAAACTTGGGTTATAGAGGTAACATACCAAGGCCAATTTCACAATCATAGTCTCTTTCTGAACAAGTTCAGGTCAGACAACACAAAAATCCAGGATAAATGGAATGCTAGAAAACGTGTATAATAAACCTAACACTTTTGGGATGGAAATGTTGAAAACAATATCCGGGGGTGGAAATGGGCGAAATTTAGCAGGAAAACCGGGCTTGCCGATGATGGGATTCGATCCCGGGTCCTCCAGCATGGATGACCATGTCTTAGTCCACTCGGCCAGGGGGTCACATGCCCGCAATTAACAATTCCTTGCTCATTTATCACCCGCCGGGCGCTGGAGATAGACTGAGGCGACACATGCTGCCAGCATAGTTTTCAAATGGGATTTCATGGGCTTAGGGCTAAAAAATAAAACAAATTAAAAATTAAAAAAACAAAATAAAATATCTCCCATCTTGGTTTTCAGACCACTAATACCGGAAACAAACTTGTTTTTTGTTTTTGCCTTAACAGTCTAGTGCACATCTATAGTCCATATAATTGTTGACAATGATAGAATCCGATTAGGTTGACACAGACCTGGATGTCACAATAAATCACTACTTCATGCATGAAGTGCATCTATTCTATTCAATACATGTTATGTTGTCGCAGGAATGCAAGAACGTCGCAAATAGCATTTTTGGTAAAAATAAGTTAATTATTTATGCAAATCCACATATTATGACCAGTCTTGAAATTGAAAAGAACTAATTTTTGATCAAATAATTAAGCTTGTTAAAACAATAGATAAGTTAACAAAATTGAATTAAAAAATGCTTCTCTTACAAACAAAAATTCTAGATGATACAGAAACACCCATTAGGGGCTGTCAAGTGTCAGGAATAGCCTCCGTAAAATTGCCGTAACTTTGTCATTATTCATATAATCCATATACATTTTCTTGAAGGGAAGGCTTCAATCAATCTTTACCATAAACATCAAATTGCTCTATCAATGACCATATTGGGGGAAATCATAAAAAACTGATTTTGGTCAAAATTGTACAAAGAAAACATTTTTATGTCAAAACAAAAAAATACTTCCTAGGAAAGTGTCTTTGGATGATTTTTGTGCAATTTTAGAATTTTTGACCAAAACTGAATTTTCTACGTTTGCAGCCAATTTTGAGCCAAAAAAATCCATTCCTTTCCAATAATGTATTCTTTTATATACATCACATTAATAGTTCAAAATGTTTTAAGGGTTGACAGCCCCCTTAATGAATAAGTTAATTTGCTTCATGCCTACAACTGTAGCTGTTCATTGTAGCAAAACAACTAGTCAAATGAGTCCTATTTGTCAATTTTACAATTTATAAAAATGCCAATTCATTGTCCCCCATTATGCCAAGTATTCTCATAAGGCAAACAAAAAAAGTTGACTCGCCCTTTCCGACCGACCTGAATTTTCGGAAATCTAGGGTCGCTATTTTCTTTCTTTTTTCAAAGTAAAAAAATAAAAATAAAAAATTGAAAGAAGCATATATAACAATAAAGAAAGTTGAAAACGTGTTTTTGAGTAGTATCTGCTTGTTTAAAAATCAAAAAATCAAAACAAAAGAAATCAAAAAAATTTCTTTCAAACATGTTTTTGTGTAGTATATCCCTCTTTAATTTAATTTTTTTTTAAACCCAGACCCAGACTCTGGCCCTGGGGCAAGTCAACCCTTTTTTGGCCTAGTGCCAAAATCACCATAAATCATGAAAAATACTTTGGTTTTCAAGGCAATACCTAATTGCATGCCATCATTTCAAGATATTTACAAAAACAGGCATGAAATCAAAAGTGTTCCATGGATACACATAAATGAAGCCCAGTTGGTGGATGTGGTCACTTTAAACTTTATACCTGTTGATATTTTATAAATAAAAAACATTTGATAAATCTATGATAATTGAAACGACATTGTCTGCAAAACATTGAGATATTATGATAACAGTATTGTACAAACATTTAATTAAGTATGCAATTGTTAAGTTATTTAAAAGAAGCAAGAACTGTTCAAAGATGAGGTATTTTCTTCTTTCAAATAAAGTTTGTTTAAAATAATAATTTCCAAATATTTTGGTCAATTTGTTGACACTTATCTCAATACGTACTAGTAACATCTCTTTTTGCCCGAAAACTATTAAATTATAACATCAAACGTCAAACAAATTCATAGTAATCAAGCAATGTGATGAGTTTAGTATAAATACTGGCACTCATTACAAAAATGAAGATTGTCTTTTTGTCTTATCAAATGGAGTAAAATAAAATATGTTCATAACTTTTTGAACGTACTAATCCCAATAAATGGGGGATTGTCACATGTGTCAGGAACTGGATTCAATATGGCCAGCTGACCAGCTCTTCCTTCAACATGTGCAACTTGCAAACCATTTAACTTCCATGGTGGTGCCGTGGAATAGATTGAATTTCACAGAATTTGGGGAAAAGCACATATTTCTCGTTTGGAATAACCAATTTGAATGAAAGAAAATGTATGTTTGTATTTGAACTGGTTTTAAAGATCAGTGAAATCGGCACCTGAATATGTTGACTCACCCCGTATTTTGAGCTCAAACTCTGCTGCTTGTTCAATGAAAATAAGCAGGGTGGTTCTCTATTGACTGAGCTGTTCTTTTGAGCACAAAATAGTGGTGATTTTGGCATATTCATATAAAGGCCTTCCCACATTCTCGAGCAAGTCTATACACTGGCTACTACAGCACGATATGACCATATCATGAAATACAGTCATCAAAAAAGGTAACTATACAGGTAATAAATAGACTTTTAACTCTAAAAATATATACCCTACTTAAAAATATTAAATCATAAAGTTGTTGAGAAATTTATCCTCTTTAATATGAGATATTACACGCTAGGATCAGTTGAATATTGAAGAAGTGACAATCCAAAATGTAAGGTAAAGTCACAATTTCATTTTCACATTTTACATTTCAACACGGGGGAGGTTATAACAGGTAGCTTGTGTGTGGCGTATTGATCCATCGGAACAATACGGCCAAGTGTCCAACCTGCGCATGCATCCCCCAATTGCACTACTGGTAATCGATAAGGTACCTGTAGATGGGTCCGCGCCGCGTGTAGAAAATAAAAATGTGAAAATGAAAATCGGACCCCACCTTACATTTTGAAGTGTCACTTCCTCAATAATCATCCGATTCTAGCGTGCCATATTTCATATTAAAAAAGATGAATTTCACAACAACTTTATAATTTAATATTTTTAGGTAGGATATCTATTTTTAGAATTAGAAGCCAATTTATTACCTGTATAGTTACTTTTTCTGATGACTGTATACCAAATATAGGCTATTCAACACTAGGTTCATATGTAAATGCAAGATTAGAAAATAGCAAAAACAACCAGATATTTAAGTAAGGGCAAACACACAATAAGGGCAACAAAAAAAGAGTTGACTGGGTCTGGGTCGTACGGTCGGATTTCTTCTTTTTTTAATTTAATTTTAAACTGGGAGATAATACACAAAAACATGTGTTAAAGAAGAAGAAAAAATTAGATCATCTAAAACGGACCAAAGAGACAAATCAATCACTCTGGCAATTGAAATGGGTAACAAATTTAAACTATACCAGTCACTGAGTACCTTAATATACAGGGTGGTTCAATAAAACCTTGACAGTTTTTTTAAGCCATTTTTTTGAAATTCTGTAGATTAAAAAATAAAAAAAATCAATATTCATCAACTATATGATCTTGACCATCTATGCTGAAAATATCATTACAGATAACCTTACGGTTGCAAAATAACAGCTATTTGAACCAAGTCTGTCCCATTTCACTCTGTCCACGGGTACTGATTTCGCGACGTTACAACCAGTGTGGTTCAATAAAACGTTGACAGTTTTTCAAAGCCATATTTTTAAAAATTGTGGGAGTTGAGTGGGTTTTTTTACATATTCCTCAAAAATATCATCTTGGCTGTCTATGCTGAAAATGTCAATGTTAATAATGCTATGGCGGCAAAATGATAGCTATTTGAAGAGAATCTCTCCAAATCTCTTTGCCCACGAGTAAGTCTACGGGAAATGCCCAGCAAGATAACATTAAATGGCATCGTCACTGTTAAGGCATAGAGCATAGACAATTACACTTCCAATCTATGAAAATCAATAATTCTAATTAGGGTCACTCGTGGTATTATTATTACGTATTGATTTCACACCTGAATAGATAGTTAAGACGTTAACAATTACACTGGTTTCACCTGGCGGTATCTTCAAATCTTAGATTACTTGCATGCAATTCATCATTCAGTATTCAATGTAACGTCGCGAAATCAGTACCCCTGGACAGAGTGAAATGGGACAGACTTTGTTCAAATAGCTGTTATTTTGCAACCGTAAGGTTATTTGTAACGATATTTTCAGCATAGATGGTCAAGATCATGTAGTTGATGAATATTGAAAGGAAAAAAAAAATTAAATCTAAAGAATTTTAAAAAAAATGGCCTCAAAAAACTGTCAAGGTTTTATTGAACCACCCTGTATAAGGCCTGTCTGGGATGGCAATCTGGTTGTTCATTTTGGAAGAGATCTTCGTCAATTTTTGGGGCAATTTTTCTGGCCAGTAAAGAAAGGTCTCTCTCCGATACATTTTGGAAAATAGCTTATGCGATATGCGGAGTGTTTTTGTTGTTGTGGGGTTAGAAAAAGAATAGCTACACTAAATGTGGAAATTCTTTTTTATTGTGTTTTTATCGTGTTCCACTTTGTATTCATCCACTATGACTGCCACAGGCTAGGAAATAAGCGGGCGCAAAAGGCGCCCGTATTGGCAAAAAATGAAGAGTACAGGCGTCTATAATTTCACCATTTTGGCGCCCGTTGTCATAATTTGAAACCAGCGCGAATCATTAAATAAGCTAACTTTTAGTCCGATTTTCTTCCTGCAAGTTATTCCTGGCAAAGAAGTTCCATAATTTTCATTATTCCAATTACTTTCTGGCGTATTTTGAATTTTTTCGCCGAAGAAAGTTTGTTTTCATTCATCACTGTGCGCCGCCGTTTTAATTCATCATAAGTGTACATCCACCAGTCATCAAGATTACCGTACATTCCCTGGCACTGTACTATTAATAGAGCGATGTATGAGGGCGGCACAGTCTCAGTCTAGTAATTGCGCAATTACCATGTGCGAATTTTTTTTGGGTGGTACCAAAATTGTAATATACCACAATAGCGTAACATAACATACCGGGAATATATTTACTTTCTAGAAACGTTGTCGGGTGGATAAATGTGTGATATAAACTACTTTAGATATGTTGTTGAGGGTGTAAATGAGTTGAAATGGTATTTTATAAAAACGGCCTATGGTTCATGACAAAACCCAGTGAACCAGGGGCCGTTTTTTTTCTAAAAGTGGCCCCTGTGGTCCTTATTTCCTAGCCTGGACTGCCATTTCATGCACAATACTTTCCTTCCCATACCTCCACATTTATTCCATTAATTAACTTTACCATCACCCAAATAAATATTGACATTTAACCTACCCTGGTTGTACTTGATTTCCTTCGTAAGTCTCGTGCGACTTGATCTTAGTCGGCAACATCATACTGGCATGATAGTGATACTCCTGTTGAGAAAACAATCATTAGAGGCTAGGTAGTGAGATATACATTTTGCTGCCTCATACCTACCCGGTCAACACACTTTTCTTGAATTGTCCATGGATATATATCTGTTCCATTGAATAACCTGTTTATATGATAACTGTTGAAAAATAAATATTTGTTTTTCCGACTCTATATATTTTTGAAAAATAAATATGATAAATGGTGATTCTTTTACAAGGTTGTACTACAGCCACACCCCGGTTCCCCACATACCCCACTATCTTATACTTATGGTGTCATATCTCATCATTTGGTGGTCATTAGTAGACCACAGTGAATCTTGATTACACATGGGCCACAACCTTAGTAAAAACAAATCTAGCCCCTTCCGTCTCTCCATCTCCTCTCCAGCCCCCCCCCCCCCCCCCCCACCCACCCCACCCCATCACAGTGCTCCTATTTTAAATCTCAATTTTTAAATCTCCCTCAATGCCCATCCACCCTTCATAACCCATAATATCACAATGTTATTTAACTCTCACCGTTTGGTGGTCATGTTTCAGGTGTGGCAAAGGATGTCTTGACTTGACTTTAGTAAACACCACCCCATCAGTAGATGGCACAGCCGTGTATGATGCTCCATGCTTTCCCTCCTGCCCTACCTCGTGATTCGTGGTATACTGCCATTGTTCCTACAAGTAACAAAAATGGTAAAATTATCAAAGTGGACATTTTATTTCTCTACATTAATGTTTGCACTTGTAACAGCTGTCATACGACCTTACAAGAGAGGACATTGTCACATTTTGTTATATTATTGAAACTTGACCTGACTTAAGTCCCAAAACAATGTTACTTGAATTGACATTGACACAAGTCATTAACCAAAAGAATCATTTAACTCCACTCTGCCTAACCTCCGTGACTTGACGTCAAGTGATATTGACTCACAAACTTAGTCACAAACGTTGTGTAACACACTTGCACTGAAAAGAAACATGGCTATGATAGAACACAGGTCTATGTAAAGAAACTTTGAAAGTATACTTACAAATTGCTTAAATTTGGCGGCAGTGTGTTACAAACAAATGTAATGCTAAAAATGATCACTTTTAGGTGGACGGACCTCTCAACAATCGAAGGACTTTATAGAAGGCTAGATTATATATTCACCTGTGATTGTGGAGTTTCTTGCAGGCTAGCTGACAGAATACTTGCAAGTCCTTTCTTGATTGTAATGACCCGTGGGTCATCATAAGATGGGTAGTGAACAGCCACAACTTCACCGGTTTTTAAGATTACGAAGGAAAACCTAGTATTACACAGAGAAATATAGTAGCGAAATCAGAAAATGACAAATATAGTAAGTTTTCAGAAATAATTTAAATGTTTAATTACAGTAAAAAACATGCATATTGGTTAGGGTGCATCGTCTCCCCCTTTTGTCAACCAAATTTAATGTAGCTAGTCTTAAAATGTGCCAAATGTTAAAATAATAAGATTCCCAAAATGTAAATTCATTCCGAGTTCGTCTTCTGGGTCCTCCGTGGCCCTAAAGTTTGAATGAATAACCTATGGGAACATTGCGCAATAGCCATATGGCAGCTATACATTATCTTAAGTAATTAATGGTACATACAATGGCTGCCATGAATTTTAGGCTCATGATTACAATGGTATGTACCCGGAGTCTGCTTTTAATCAAATTTAAGTTTTAAATTCAAATGAATATAGCATATTCGCCACAATAATGAATAGCTGCCATGTGATATGACAGGCTTTTTACAAAAGCGTAATGTACTGCCATTTACAAATAATGGCTGTATTTTAACTATATTTTAGAGCACACTGGCTCTTCAATGTAAGTGTCTTCAGGAGGGTAGTTGGGTAGTCCTCAGCAGCTTGTGCATCTGAAGCTAGTCTACTTTGTAGCCCTTCCTCATCAAATCATTACTTCAGCCAACCAATGCTTGGCACCACAATCTGATCCCATGATCCCAGTGAGAGAAACATTTTTCTCGGGCGTTGTGGTTTTCGGATGGCAGCGGTTCTCACAAGATGTGATTAGAAGGAAAATAGATTTTAAAAAATGGTCTACAAAGTAGATTATTATCAGAAGCAGGATCAAGACCTTCCACAATCTGGTTGCCAGACAGAGGGGAGAGGGCGAGGGTCAAGCCCAGTAGTAAGCTGGGCCACTACCCTTGCCAGTAGGGAAGGACTGCATCCAGGGGCTGCCACATGCTGGGAGGCATCTTAAAGACAACTCGCGATTCCAGGAGGACAACTTGCGATTGCCGCAGGACGATTCATGGGACAGCTCGTCCCAGGGGGCTGGAAAATACCAGGCCTGGACGAGACTCCTGAGGGCCAGCCAGTAACAGGAAGCACCTGAGAGAGGCTCTAACAACCTGAGGGCCAGCTAGAGTGGTGCTCCATAGAAGATCCTAACTAAATTTTCTTTTTGGTGGGCTTATTAACAACAAAAGAAAAAAATAGAGATCTGTGGCACACCACTCTGGCCCTCAGGCCATGAGGGAGATGCAGAGCCTCTCTCAGGTACTGTCTGTTACTGGCTCAGGCTGGCCCTCAGGAGTCTCCACCGGGCCTGTCTCATCCGGCCCTTGTGGGACGAGAAGTCCATCGTTGACCATGAGTCTTCCTGAGGTGACCGAAAGTTGTCCACCTGCAATCATGAGCCGCCTTTGAGATGATTACGAGCTTGTGGTGGAGGCTGGCCAACCAGCCAACCACCCTCCTGGAAGCAGTCCTTCTACTACTGGGCTTGACCCTCACCTTCTGGCTGGTGACCAGACTGTGGAAGGTCTTCCTGCTTCAGATGCACAAGCTGCAGAGGACAACCCAACTACCTTCCTCAAGACACTTAGACCCAGTGTGCTTTAAAATACAGCCATTATTCATAAATGGCAGTTCTATGCTAAATAAGCATGTCATATCACATGGCAGCTATTTAATTTTGTGATGTTAATGTCATATTCATTTGAATTTTATCTTCCAAGTTTGATCGAAAACAGACTCCAGTTACATACCATTGTAATCATAATTCTAAAATCCATGGCAGCCATTGTATGTACCACTGATCACTTAAGAAAATGTATAGCTGCCATATGGCTATTGCGCAATGTTCCTGTAGGTTATTCATTCAAACTTTAGGGCCATGGAGGACCCAGAAGACCAACACCGAATGAATTTAAATTTTGGGAATCTTATTATTTCAACATTTGGCACATTTTAAGGCTAGCTACATTAAATTTGGTTGACAAAAGGGGGAGACGATGCACCCTAATATTGGTGTTACCTTCATTTGGCTGCATTTTTTCTATCATGTACTATAGTTTGATCAGTTCCAAATTGGAACAAACGCACTGTGCATCATATGTGTGATGCATGTGTGTGGCCAAATCCATGTGCGCGTGGCTATAAACGTGTGCATACGCTTGGATTACTTTTGTGCACGGAGAGATAAAAAACAAATATTTCTCGCCAATTTGGAACTGATTAAACTATATAGCATTTCATATCACAAAACAAAGAAAAATAAATACTCATGTGCACAGTTTGGGGTCTTTATTTGGTAAAAAGGTCCACTTTTGCCAAATTTGCACCCCCCCCCCCCCCCCCCCCCCCCCCTCCCCCTCCCTGTAAAAGGGTCCACGGTTACCGGCCTGTAAATGATGGAGCCCCACAAATGCAGGACAACAGCTGAAGCGTTTTGGATATAATTTAATTTAAGTGTACTTACCAATGGGTGAAGTCTATTTCATCACTGAGAGCGACTGAAATTGAAATACGAAATTCCAATGTTAGTGGTTGTATTGCATAGTAAGCCGAAAAGTAAGCCACCCGAGGGATGTTTTTTTTGGGGCTCAATGACCGCGCATGCAACAGAAAAGTTGCACTAGGTATAGGAATCATTGATTTGTGTGTGATTACTGTCATACTGTGTGCTATCTGAACGAGACAGATGAATGGGTCTGGAGTGATAACCGCAATGTGCGGGACAAAGGGTGTATCTGGCTGTGATGAAGAATACAAGTCTTAGCTGATTAGCTGTGAGTTTTTTCAGTGCGTAATCACACACAAATCAATGCTTTCCTATACATGTACCTTGTGCAACTTTATGTTGCTATGCGCGGTCATTGAAATCGCCATAACTTTAAAAGTATCCATTCGATTTTGTTGAATGAGGTATCAAACTGCGGAGAAGAAATTTGCTCATTTAATGTATATCTCAGATTTGTTGTACCTATTATATATTTTGAATTAGCCAACCTCAAAGCACCTGGTCAGGGACTTTATGTACTAGCTGTACATTTAAATACTTGGAATCAGGCATCCACATGCATTTTGGCCCAAATGTACATAATATTATAAGAACCGCAACATTGACAGTGAGAACCACCAAATATTTATTTTGGTTAATTCACTCCCACCCCACCTCAAACCCCCAATATAGTACTTGAGACACAAGGAACCCGCAAAATTAGCCAGGGAACCACCAAATAGACATTTTGGCAACCTATCCCCCGGTTTCCTTCCTAAATACTCCCACCATATCATTATCACATAGCATTTAAACTATCGGGTGCCTAAAACACTGGGGGACCACCAAAATCAGGCACATATATAGGATTTGTTTCAAGGGGTGTTTAAAGGTTTATGCAGAGACGTGAGGGAGACTGTGTCCTCTATTAGTAGGAGTGGGCTATACGGGGGTCAAAAATGCTTTTTTGGTTATTTTTCCCAGGGGACGATTTTTTATTTATTCCATTTGACCTATCTCAACATGAAATACCAACATTTTTAGTTAGGGTCCAAGAAAAAAGTGTGCAGCGCCCTCTTGTGTCGCCATATCTGATCCTTGTGGAGGAGTTGGTTTGAGTATAAAATATTTCATATTACTCATTTTGTGGCTTGTTGCTGTGATTTTGGTGTCTAAATATGTGTAAATGAGCTCAAACTAGCTAATTTTGAAAGTTACACAAAATACGGGCATTGTGTTTTCTTTAAAAGAGAAGTTTTAGGTCAAAATTGACCACAAGGGCACTTTTCAAGATTTTGCGCAAGTTTGAGACTCCCACAAATTGAGCTTACCATGAACATACTCATTAGATTCCCACACATTGAGCTTACCATGAGCATACTCATTAGACTCCCATACATTGAGCTTACCATGAGCATACTCATTAGACTCCCACACATTGAGCTTACCATAAGCATACTCATTAGACTCCCACACATTGAGCTTACCATGAGCATAGTCATTAGACTCCCACACATTGAGCTTATCATGAGCATAGTCATTAGACTCCCACACATTGAGCTTATCATGAGCATAGTCATTGGACTCCCACACATTGAGCTTACCATAAGCATACTCATTAGACTCCCACACATTGAGCTTACCATGAGCATAGTCATTAGACTCCCACACATTGAGCTTATCATGAGCATAGTCATTAGACTCCCACACATTGAGCTTACCATGAGCATTCTCATTAGACCCACACATTGAGCTGATACCATAAGCATACTCATTAGACTCCCATACATTGAGCTTACCGTGAGCATAGTCATTAGACTCCCACACATTGAGCTAATACCATAAGCATACTCATCAGACTCCCATACATTGAGCTTACCATGAGCATACTCATTAGACTCCCACACATTGAGCTAATACCATAAGCATACTCATTAGACTCCCACACATTGAGCTGATACCATAAGCATACTCATTAGACTCCCATACATTGAGCTTACCATGAGCATACTCATTAGACTCCCACACATTGAGCTTACCATGAGCATACTCATTAGACTCCCATACATTGAGCTTACCATGAGCATTCTCATTAGACCCACACATTGAGCTTACCATGAGCATACTCATTAGACTCCCATACATTGAGCTGATACCATAAGCATACTCATTAGACTCCCATACATTGAGCTTACCATGAGCATACTCATTAGACTACCACACATTGAGCTTACCATGAGCATAGTCATTAGACTACCACACATTGAGCTTGCCACAAGCATAGTCATTAGACTCCCACACATTGAGCTTATCATGAGCATAGTCATTAGACTCCTGTACATTGAGCTGATACCATTTAAGCATACTCATTAGACTCCCATACATTGAGCTTACCATGAGCATAGTCATTAGACTCCCACACATTGAGCTTACCATAATCATACTCATTAGACTCCCATACGTTGAGCTTACCATGAGCATACTCATTAGACTCCCATACATTGAGCTTACCATGAGCATAGTCATTAGACTCCCACACATTGAGCTTACCATGAGCATAGTCATTAGACTCCCACACATTGAGCTTATCATGAGCATAGTCATTAGACTCCCACACATTGAGCTTACCATGAGCATTCTCATTAGACCCACACATTGAGCTGATACCATAAGCATACTCATTAGACTCCCATACATTGAGCTTACCGTGAGCATAGTCATTAGACTCCCACACATTGAGCTAATACCATAAGCATACTCATCAGACTCCCATACATTGAGCTTACCATGAGCATACTCATTAGACTCCCACACATTGAGCTAATACCATAAGCATACTCATTAGACTCCCACACATTGAGCTGATACCATAAGCATACTCATTAGACTCCCATACATTGAGCTTACCATGAGCATACTCATTAGACTCCCACACATTGAGCTTACCATGAGCATACTCATTAGACTCCCATACATTGAGCTTACCATGAGCATTCTCATTAGACCCACACATTGAGCTTACCATGAGCATACTCATTAGACTCCCATACATTGAGCTGATACCATAAGCATACTCATTAGACTCCCATACATTGAGCTTACCATGAGCATACTCATTAGACTACCACACATTGAGCTTACCATGAGCATAGTCATTAGACTACCACACATTGAGCTTGCCACAAGCATAGTCATTAGACTCCCACACATTGAGCTTATCATGAGCATAGTCATTAGACTCCTGTACATTGAGCTGATACCATTTAAGCATACTCATTAGACTCCCATACATTGAGCTTACCATGAGCATAGTCATTAGACTCCCACACATTGAGCTTACCATAATCATACTCATTAGACTCCCATACGTTGAGCTTACCATGAGCATACTCATTAGACTCCCATACATTGAGCTTACCATGAGCATACTCATTAGACTACCACACAATGAGCTTACCATGAGCATAGTCATTAGACTCCCACACATTGAGCTTGCCACAAGCATAGTCATTAGACTCCCATACATTGAGCTTACCATGAGCATAGTCATTAGACTACCACACATTGAGCTTGCCACAAGCATAGTCATTAGACTCCCATACATTGAGCTTACCATGAGCATAGTCATTAGACTCCCACACATTGTGTACCAAAACTTGTATTTCTTGTCCATTGTCCACATCATCAACATGGATGAAACCAACCTATTATGGTAAAATAAAATTGAACAAAATGAGTTAGTCTGGAAAAGTTTATTTCACAATTTGTAAACATTTTAATTTTAAACAATTTTGTGTTTTACTGCTCTTTGTTTATATAATTACACGGAAGCATGTATCGTTCCATCCACCATATAAACCATACACTATATACATAAAGCAGTCATCTATAACAATAACAACAGCAGTCAATACAACAGTCAATGCATGTTCCCCCATGCATGGAATTGTTGATGATGGTCTATAGATGTTTAAGAGTCTGATCGGTTTAAGGTTCACATTGATGTGAACAAATTATTTTTTTGATATTGATATTAAAATGTACCTCACAATATTGGACAACATCTTGGCTAACTGAAACTGCATTCGAAAAGAAGAAAAATGCGGAAAAGTTTTTGGAACAGTCCATTATTGCCCAAGGGGTAGAGACAAGATGCGTCATGGACGGACTTTCTTAGTAGAAGTTGACCTTGCTATATTTTATGTTAATGAAACATTTTCATTTTTTTAAATTAAAAATTGATAGATGGCACATTTATCCATTAAATAAGAAATATATTTTAGAAAAAAAGTTCTGGGAAGTAATTACCCTGCCCTTGTGATAACTTTTTGATGTAGAACTGTCCGACCGTGACGCAAAAAAAGTTTAAACTTTTTTACTACTTTTTTCAAGGAAAGAGAGAAAAATAAAAACATAGTGAGCTATCTATCTCCCCTATATATCCCCTTTCTCATGCAGACATGAAACATAACAAAAAAAAGGTTAAATCAGTGATTAAAGTTGTCACGGACGGACACAAATTTTGTCACGGACGGACATTATTCAGTTCTGAGTACGAATGCCAAGCTGAATCCTGCCCCTCTTACATATAAATAGGCCGTATGCTGTGATACAACTTTTTAAAAACAATTTTGATCCTTCTTTGATAACTTTTGTTCTATTAATTGTGTAATTAAAGGTAAGTGATAATGGATAGGCATCCAACAGTGTTTTGAGTTTTTCAAAGTTTCATGAAGAAAAAACCTGCAACTGTTAATGGTGCAAAGCTTAAAATTAAATTTGTGCTAACATCTCCAATGATAGGCCTACTTTCTGATTCAAATGCTGTTACTTGCTTTTATTTTACATTCACTTATCATTTATGGCAATTTTAAACAGTGTCTTCTGATCTCATGCTACCCCTTTTATCTGCAAGCATTATTTCAGCATGTACAGGCAGTAGACATGAGCCCATATATAATTGTGTTTTTGTGCATTGCGTTTTCTTTAAAAGTGATGTTTAGGTCAAAATTGACCACAAGGGCGCTTTTCAAGATTTTGCGCAAGTTTTCAACCATTCGCTATAAGGTTTACAGCTACGAAGATGATCATAAGTTTGACCTAGTCACGAAATCTGAACATTCTAGCACAACTAGTTTGTCCGTGGCACTCATTTGAAAGTTCCTTGCCCCACTCCTCACTGCTCCTATTCAAATGCACGGGGGCCCATAAACAAAGTGTATTACTTTCTTTTGTTGAACCCTTTATATGTAGGCTACATATTCACCAAAGAAGATCTGCTGAGGGTTTACAAATGTACAAATAAGCATGACTCCATTTGAGATGTTAGCGCCTATTAACTTACTGCTATTAGCATAGAATGATCAAAGCAATTAACAAAAAATGACTTCAGGTCACATGTTAATCTACAATGTACAGTACATCTAAAATTAAAAATCTTATAATTACAATGTAAACTAAAACATGAACTATAAAAATCTAACATAAAGCATCAACCAATATTACTTTGGGAAAAGTTGCGTTTTGAGTTTGCCTTGAAAATGTTGAAGTGAGGAGATGTGGATAGTTGCTGGTAACTGTGGTTGAATGGTTGAAAGCTTTGTCTACATTTGATGTACATGAGTTCTGTTTGAAATAAGAAGATGGTTATCGACACATGATCAAAGATATATCTTCAGACTTCCGAGTATGAGTTTTTATAAGATCAAGCAAGTCTGTTTGCACTGTCACATGTAACATTTTCCCTCCAATTTGATTTAACAGTCTAGCAGCCCTGTTTTGGATGGATTGAAGTGGTTTTCTTTTCAATTGAGTTGAACTATTTGGATAGATTGAAGTGGTTTTCTTTTCAATTGAGTTGAACTATGCCTCAGGTCAACAAATTGTGACATCTCACTTTACAAGTTTAAGCCTGTAAATGTGTTTTATTAATGCAAGAGATGAAGAAAAAAGTTTTTAAATTGAAGCTGTCTTTTTGCACACATGTGTGTGTTTTGATAAATGTTTTCCTAGTTACTAGAAACCCAAACACACAATGAAAAGCATGGACTTTGTTATCCACTAATCTTGTAATATGAACAAGTAACTAAACTTAAAGGGGCACTGAGAGATTTCACAAAAAAATGAAATTCAATATGTTCACATTGTTTAGATAGATGATATAAATTGAAACCCTCACATGTAAGATTTCTTCAAAATAAATCAGTAAAAATGAAAAATAAAGAAAATTTCTCAGCATTTCTGAAGGTATATTAGTGCTTTTCACTTTTTTTTGTATTTTGGTTAAAAGTCACCACCAATTGAATCAGAGAGGCCATGACTAGGTATCACGAAACAAGCCATAGGTGGTCTTCAAGGTTATTTTGAATAAACATGAAACAACTAAGTATAAGAAGCCATCTGTGGCCTTTTAGATGAATATGGGTAGTTTCGATGTGATCATATAGAAACTCAAAATGCTAGCAAATCCATGAATTTCACATGAATGCTGCAAATTAACTCTATCATTTTGGGTGGTAGTTAGTACGTATATAAGCATTACGTATGTGAAAAACCCAACTTCTGAAGAAAAAAATGAAGGCTCCCTCCATTAAGGATCTCTTAGTGCCCCTTTAAAGTGTTTCTTCATCCCTTGGATGGCAGATGAATTTAAATGGTATAAAACAATGGCCTAAGATACATGTATGTATACAAGTTTATTTTGAGAAAATGTTCACCCAAATGGTGAGGTTGGTAACTTGGATTTGCCATACATGTACGGGTATGTTGAATTTTGATATGTTTAAAGAAAGTGTCCAGCAAGCACAACATTGTGCATTATATGTTAGTAATATAATTATCGAGCCCAAATCGCGTAATTATATAGAACAAAACATCATACTTATTATAAAAATGAATAAAAAACTGCCATCTCTCAACATGCCATTTTTAAAATTCGCGGTGATCGAAAGTCCCGGGATCAATGACGTCATGGTTATTAGTGCTCAAATTTACGCAAGTGCATTGTGTAACTATGACTTCATTGATGCCGGGACTTTCGATTGCCGCGAATTTTAAAAATTGCATGTTGAGAGATGGCAGTGTTTTCGGTTTTTAAGATAAGTATGATGTTTTGTTCTATATTACTACGGGATTTGGACGCGATAATTCTTTTTCCAACATATAATGCACAATGTTTTGCTTGCCGGACACCTTCTTTAAGACAAACTTTATTACACAGACTGAATAAATCACCACCTAACACAAACTTTATTACACAGACTGGATAAATCACCACCTAACATGCATTTGCTCTCTATTTTGTAGTATATGATGTCATTTTTTCACAAAAACTTGATTTTGAAGTTGTGGTGAACATTTGCGTCCGTCCGTGACGCCCAAAATTGTCCGTCCATGACACAAATTGTCAGCCCTCTCTTGTTAAAAAAATGGTCAGCTTTCACCCGCTGTGCATCAGGTAATCAAGTATCTTAGATAGGCCTACTGTTTAGCCTGAAAAGAATTGTGAGGTAACTAATGTCTTAGATAGAAACAGAAAAAGAGTATATTATATAAAAGTAAGAACCCTATTTCTATCTTGTCCGTCCATGACGCAAATGTTTTGTTCATTCTATTTTTAGGCAGTTTTTCTCAAATGTTTTTTATAGGCAGTTTTTCTCAAATGGTTTCAAAAATGTCCGTCCGTGACAAACCGATCACCCTCTCAAACCAATTCACGGGGGCACAAAGGCCTTTTTTCTGCCAGGGACAATTGCCCCTCCCACCCCCCCCCCCCCCCCCCCCCCCCCCCCCGTAACTATGCCACTGTCTTCAAGGCAGCACTATAATACAATACCAGGGATTCTATTAATTTTGGGATAGGAAAGTGCTATAGGCCTACTGACAGGGATTCTATTAATTTTGGGATAGGAAAGTGCTATTATACTGATGTTCGTAGCAAAAACGGTCCCTTTCGCATATTTACATAAATTAGGGTAATCATCCGGAATGCGTCCGTAACCAGGGTTTAACGCGTTTAACCAGGTTTAATGTCATTTTTAGTCAGCATAGGTTTGGTGGCGCTGTTCTCGCGGTAGATTTACACAGACGACGGTGGCCACGCGCAACCTTAATTTTGAATTCGTATTGGAATAACACGTAATCGCGAATATAAATCTTATAATTTTGACAAATTCATCATAATTAGAAGAATTTCATCGTTAACAGGGCGATGTCTGTTAAAAATAATTCAAAATGGTGCACTCCCGTTGCCATATTGGGTCGTCTGAGAGACGCATGGCCAGCGTCGCGTCGTCTGCAACAATCTCGCCTTATCGGTATAGCGCCACCAATTCTATGCTGACTAATTCTAATTTAAAAGTGGCTTCCGATCGGCAAGCTAAGTGGCACACCCCTGCTACTGATGTACGTAGCGAAAACGGTCTCTTTTGCATACTTACATAAATTAGGGTAATCGTTCGGAATGCGTCTGTGACAGGCGTTTAACGTGTTTACCTTAGTTTAACCAGGTTTAACGTCATTTTTGGTCAGCATAGGTTTGGTGGTGGTGTTCTCGAGGTAGATTTACACAGACGACGGTGGCCACGCGAAACTTAAATTTTGAATTCGTATTGGAATAACACGTAATCGCGAATGTTAATCTTATCATTTTGACAAATTCATCATAATTAGAAGAATTTTCATCGTTAACAGGGCGATGTCTGTTAAAAATAATTCAAAATGGTGCACTCCCGTTGCCATATTGGGTCGTCTGAGAGACGCGTGGCCAGCGTCGCGTTGTCTGCTACAATCACGCCTTATCGGTATAGCGCCACCAATTCTATGCTGACTAAATTCTAATTTAAAAGTGGCTTCCGATCGGCAAGCTAAGTGGCACACCCCTGCTACTGATGTACGTAGCAAAAACGGTCTCTTTTGCATATTTACATAAATTAGGGTAATCGTTCGGAATGCGTCTGTGACAGGCGTTTAACGTGTATAACTTAGTTTAACCAGGTTTAACGTCATTTTTGGTCAGCATAGGTTTGGTGGCGCTGTTCTCGCGGTAGATTTACACAGACGACGGTGGCCACGCGAAACCTAAATTTTGAATTCGTATTGGAATAACACGTAATCGTCAATGTTAATCTTATCATTTTGACAAATTCATCATAATTAGAAGTATTTTCATCGTTAAAGGGACACTACGAGATGTGTTGGAGGCTGCGCCCTCAATTATGATAAAAACTGGGATAAGTAATATATTTATAATTGTATTACAATGTATGAACTTACACCTACATGTATAAGGATTTTAAAAAATCAGCCCTCTTTGTACAAGAAAACGTTGATTAAAAAATGCTCGTACAGCCGGGACAAGCATTTTACGTCCGACAGTATCCCCCTGCAGTACGCGTGATACATAACGCAAGCCATATTTGCATAGAGGGCGTTTTTCAATAAATAGCGATGATATTGTTTTAATCAAGTTTTGCTGTGTTTTTGTTTAGTAGAAACAACAATGATGGCAATTTTGAATGTTCATCTTGAATTCTGAAGTAAATTTTTAAACATTTAAAATTTTCAACACCACTTAATGTCCCTTTAACAGGGCGATGTCTGTTAAAAATAATTCAAAATGGTGCACTCCCGTTGCCATATTGGGTCGTCTGAGAGACGCGTGGCCAGCGTCGCGTCGTCTGCTACAATTTCGCCTTATCGGTATAGCGCCACCAGTTCTATGCTGACCAAATTTTAATTTTAAAGTGGCACACACACCTGCTAAATACCCCTTTCCAATTTAAGCCTTATCGTCAATGGCTATATCTTGCCTCACGTCCCGTACGGAATAAACCGTATTAGCTGCAACGTACTTTAATTGGTTTGAGCATGCGCACTTGAGTTACGGGACGTCTAGCCAGACATTGCCTCGTCAATCGGGAAAGAATCATTGTTGGATAGAAAAGGGGGCATATTTTGTCCCTTTTCAATACCACAATGCAACAGAAAAGGATAATCAATGGATTTTTTCTGATTATGACTATGTCAGTGCACATTTAAACATTTAAAATTTTCAACACCACTGTTATGTCCCTTTATTAAGTCACCGGCAGAATAATATAATAAGCTTAATTAAATTAATATTTTAAAATTTAGTTACGAATTCATCTGCTCACTCTTTGGGAGGCTCTTTGCGGACAACTCCTGTAAATTTTTAAATATTCTAGCCGTCTACTCTAGGCATGCTAGGGGTTTTAATACAATTGTAATACCAATTTGCTCACCGACCGTAGTCCGCGGTTTGTTTTCAAGTTGCGCTGTTGTGGGAGCACTCCACAATTTGTGTAATTTTGTAATCCTACACTGCATGCATGCACTGCAACAATGCAAGTGCAAAGTGTGCGAATTTTTGCCCGGATTTTTGACAATTTAATTCTCCGAGAAGAGTCTCTTTATCATGATAAATTGTATGGCAATGTTTTGCTATAATAGATGTCCCGTAAAACTGATGCGTGATAAACGTGTTGTCGGGAGTGTTGTACTGTAGATAGTTCGTACACGGACACGCCACACGGCTTATCAAATTGAGGGCGCAGTTTGCGGGTCCGTAGCAAATTACCTGGATCTGGATCGAATCCAGTTTCCGGCAGCATGGTGCTAAGCATTGGTTTCCAGTTTCCAATACGATTTATTCCGTTAAATATATAATACCGGGTTCCAAATTGTCGGTTCCTTTCATCTATGCTTTAGCACCAAGCTGCTCAAAATGAGATTCATCTGGATCATCTGGAGGGTACCACCAAGACGCTCCCCATAAACGCTACGTGCAATGAGTAGGGGTCATACAATCGGCTCTAACTTGAGTTATCCTATACGTCCTTACATGACATTTACAGAGATTATTCCCAAGGGTTGTCCGCAAAACATTTTAAATGCATAGGGGAGAACGGGGTAAGATGAGCCATTTTTCACATTTTGCCCTATTGTGCAGATATTAAAAGACAGACCTTCAAACTTAGTGTTGCAAGTAAAACTTTAGAGTGTTGACTTACTTAGTATAACATAATAATTGAACCACTTGCTATTGTTTATTCATGGGAGGTGCTTGAAAAAAGTTGGCAAAGTGGCTCAACTTGCCCCGGACTATGGGTAAGTTGAGCCACCAGTGTGGGTAAGTTAAGCCACCACAATAATCAATGGGACATTTTAAATCAGAAAATAAGTTATATAATGTATAAGTTTCAGAAATTTTGGTTTATTCATGGTAAAAGTGAAATATACTCATAATTGTTAATACTGTGATCCAAACTGGAATTTTAAAACACTTCCCCACAATTTTCGTACTAAATTTTGACAAATTTGATTTTATCATGGCTATTTACTATGCTCAACTTACCCCGTGAAAAATGGCTCATCTTACCCCGCGACGGTCAACTTATGAAAAAATACACCCCTTCCCTACTGAAGCTTAATGACATTTTCAACATGTTACTAAATTTAAGTGCACATGTCATCCTTTTAGCACACAAAGTTGCACCAATACAATCTATGCACTTCTAAGATAGAAACCACGTAAACCATTTTTTTTCCAAAAATTTACTCAGATGTGTCAAAAATCAACTTTCTAGTTCAATTTTCTTACCATGTGTGCACACGATGCAAGGTCGTCACCAGAGAGGTTTGAGTGATGTCATCTAACAATAGAGGGCAGTGTAAAATTAGGAATGTCAATAGTTTCCATAATACAGGGGGTGGCTCAACTTACCCCGTTCTCCCCTACCCCTTGATGTCAGACTAGATTTGTCAATATTTTGCGATCAATTTGATGTAGCGATTTCGGCCATTTATTTACGCCCCATAACTCAGGACGGACCTTACGCCGATTTCGGTCGTTTAAAACTTTAAAATGTTCAAACTAGTGCGATTTTTTTGGAGATTTTTACTCTGCACACTCATAAAAATGTATAATACCCAAAAGTAATCAAAAGAATTGAAAAAAGTCAGAATCTCGCAATTTGTACCGCAAAAAGGTATCTAGCCTATTGCTGTGATAAACTGTTACCGGACGTGCTATATAGTGCATTGGTGGTGTATACCCTTTAAGAGCACACCCTTTATCTACAGCCAACGAGACATATTTCAGATTGTTGCCAGTGAAATTCTGAGTTAAATTCCCCGAGTTATATTACATTTCATGCTTCCGTTTTGAAGATGCGGCCTCCACAAAAAACATGGTCAAAACGTGAAATTTCACAATTGCATGTTCTAAGGGTGCGAAGGTGCGCGTGTACGCGAATTTTAAAGAAAATTTCTCCCCGAGGGCCTTACTAGATTACTGAAAAGTCTATTTATGTCCGCTCGTATTGTTCACCCTGTAGTAGTAAATTAAGCAATACTATATCGATTTTACAATGCTATAATTTCAAAATTACTTGCACTCACACCATATAGGCGAGTAGGCCTAACATTCAGATGGCTGAAACGCATATAATATGACCCGACTACGCCCGACATGCAGTTTCATTTGAATCCACTAGCTTTAAATTAAAGCGTCTTTTGACATGAGTGAAACCCAAAGGACCCCTCTCAGTGCTCCTGGCCTACTATTTATCATCATTCAAAGCACATAGATCACTAGAAATAACTTCAAAATACTCCTTATCGATTCCACCGCCCCCCCCCCCCCCCCCCCCCCCCCAGCCCTGGATTTTTTAACATGTTTAATCCAAATTGCATTGGAAGTGGAATTGTGTGAGAACTTAACCGTGTCAAAGAAAGTCGCGACTCAACCTAACGATCATTTTGACTCGTTTAAAACAATAACAGCCTCATGAGTTTTAGTTCGAACTCGTGTATGATTTATCATATGAAATCCAAAATGTCTTGGCTTTTTAAAGGTGTTTCTTGTTGGAAATCTCCAAAGACTACGACATCGTACATGTCGTACGCGTTTAGTTGATTAACGATTTTTGAAAGGATTAAACAATGTAGGCCTAACCGCTAACTAGACCTTGCCCCGCGTGTTGATCATCATGTGTATGAGATATCATTGAGAATTTTGTTAATGCCCAACGTCTTTTGGTACCCAGTTGGAGCCCGCAGCTTCAAGATCACACTAGTGTCTATTTACAGCCAACGAGACATATTTCAGATTGTTGCCTGTGAAATTCTGAGCTAAATTCCCGAGTTATAGGGCCTATTACATTTCATGCTTCCGTTTTGAAGACTGCGGCCTCCACAAGAAACATGGTCAAAACGTGAAATTTCAAAATTGCATATTCTAACGGTGCGAAGGTGCGCGTGTACGCGCTTTTTAAAGAAAAATTCTCCCCGAGGGCCTTTTACTAGATTACTGAGTCTATTTTTAGTCCGCTCGTATTGTTTACCCTGTAGATAGTAGAAAATTAAGCATTATTATCGATTTTACAATGCTATAATTTCAAAATTACTTGCATTTAAACCATATAGGCGAGTAGGCCTAACATTAAGATGGCTGAAACGCATATAATATGACCAGACAATTACACCCGACATGCAGTTTCATTTAATCCACCGTCGAGTCTAGCTTTAAAGCGCCTTTTGACATGAGTGAAACCCAAAGGACCCCTCTCAGCATGCTCAGTGCTCCTGGCCTACTATTTATCATCATTCAAAACACATAGATCACTAAAAAATAACTTCAAAAGACTCCTTATCGACCCCACCCCCTTATCGACCCCACCAACTTTTAAGAAACCGTGTCAAAGAAAGTCGCGACTCAACCTAAAGATCATTTTGACGCCACAATAAAAGCCTCGTGAGTTTTAATTCGAACTCGTTTATAATTCACCATATGAAATCAAACATGTCTTAGCTTTGTAAACGGTGTTTCGTGTTTAAAATCTCCAAAGAAAACGACATCGTTGTAGTTGATTAAAAACGATTTTTGAAAGGATTAAACAATGTAGGCCTAACTAGACCTTGCCCCGCGTGTTGATCATCATGTGTATGAGATTTCATTGAGAATTTTGTTGATGCCCAACGTCTTTTGGTACCCAGTTGGAGCCCGCAGCTTCAAGAGCACACACTTTGTCTACAGCCAACGAGACATATTTCAGATTGTTGCCAGTGAAATTCTGAGCTAAAATCCCGAGTAATATTACATTTCATGCTTCCGTTTTGATGATGCGGCCTCCACAAGAAACATGGTCAAAACGTGAAATTTCAAAATAAACCCTGGTCGGTGGGGATGGGAATACTATACACTCAACATAGTGCAATGGAATAAATCTCATAACCATTTGCATATTTGGGATGGGACTTCTATACACCATGCCGTTATACCGAGTGAAGGAATATTCAACTTACTCTAGCTGCAGCCTCTATTGGATTGACTTGATGAAGTTCCGTTGTTGTACTGAACTCATAGATATACTCGATCTCGGGTTGAAATCGAATCAAATTACCGTCAACATAGTTCAACGAAAGCGACATCCACCATGTCCACAGCAGCGGAAACAATGCGTAAAGGTTGGACAGCATAGTGTTAGATGAATGCCGATTCTACTGGTAGTTATCGGCACTCATGAGGATTCTTCGCTGAATTTTGAAATACCCCCCGTTCCATGTGATAACTGTAAAAATAAAAATTAACACACATGCACTGTTTGCTTAATTTAACGATAAAATTCGAGATAATGAACTTTTTGGAATAAGAACTAAATTGAATAAAATGTTAATTTATAAAACTCCTTTATCGAGAAAGTGCATGATATAATCATTTTCTTAAGGGTGTGTACTCATGGTACTGGTAGATGGTGTGGTTGGTACTCAGGTAATGGGCAAAGAAGATTTCTTGATGTACCCCATCATGCTTAGCGCCCCTACAGTACCAGCATGGGCTTATCACCAAAACAAATAGTGCAACAATGTGTTAAAGTAATTAACAGCTGGAGGTCGTCTGACCTCTACCATAGTAATACATGTACAGATAGGGTAAATTTTGCCACAAATATGAAAGAAGTTGAATCCCAACTAAAACTTGTATTCTTAAAAATATAGGGTCTTTAAGAAAATCAAGAGAGAACTGTATTAAAGACACATCAATCATATTACTTGCAACAGTATTTTCTTAAAGACCCTCGTTTAACAACTTTATAAGCATGTCATTGCACTGTTATGTCAATGGGAACCAGTAGACACTGGTGACAGAAATCAGTGGTCATGTGATGAAAGTGAAGCATCCTGGGGTGCATCAAGAAATCTTCTTTGGGTAATGGGAGTGGGAGGCGTTGTACATGTACATATCATGGGTTAGTAGGGTCTGTGGTGGGGGAGAGGGAATAAGGAATTTATTTCAAGTCTACATAAACAAACGCCCTGAAAATATAGGTGTTAATGATCCCGTACTTTGAATTATATCTGATTAAGAGTAATAGACCTATCACATCAAAGTCAACCAGGTGCAACAAATTAATTAATTAATTGATTACAAATTAATTTAAAAATATTACGCAGGGAGCAGGGAAAAATAGAGGCCGCACAAAGACCAGGTGGGACAAAGTTGAGGGGATTTGATAATATACGAGGGTCATTCAATAAGTTCTACCTCCTAACTCATAACATCGCTATTATAAATGTCAGCCAAATGACATTTGTCATGTTAATAGCTCTGAATCATAGCTTCGCATTCATAGTAAATACAAATTGATACAAGTTTTACTTTGGTTATAATGCGATCAAAGCCAGAGAGAGATTTTGGACAACGGACACTGAAAATTACCCTAAAGATAAATGTATGTTTTTTCGTTTTCTCTCCGTATTACATGATTAAAACAGCCCGATTTAAATACTGAAAACAGAAAACAATGGTTGTTTTCTGAATATAATATTGTATTATCATGTATAAATCAGATCGTAGGCAATATCAACCTGTGTAGGCTTGAAAATAGTATAATATCAAACTCGAATGTAATGCTACGCCTTTAGCAAACTGGAATGCTGCTATTCAGTCAAATGGTCGTTATTACGAGTCAAGTCACAGTGATGCCTCGAGTGTTAAATCTTAACATGACAGCCACTTTATGAGTTTTCCTCATATACAACCTTTAGAATAATCAATCAGATAGTCAGTGATAGAAAATTTTCTCTTTGAGAGACTTGAAATCTATCAATTTATGTATAATGAAGATCCCTTAGTTCTTAAGAAAAGCAAATAATGACTTTTGCAGCGGTTCTCTTAGGGTAGGGTTATAATTAATGGCTGTCCGGGTCTGGTTCTGGCTAATTAGAGGCAATTTTCCCCCAAGAAATCAGTCACTGTTATTGTTTATAATCTGTTCAAGAGATATTTGTAATTTAGAACGGTTTTAATTAACCGATTGGGATGTTTTGTCTATTAGAATTGGTCAAGTGAATAGCACTTGGGAGACATTGCACTTGGGAGACATTTGGCTGTCTTTTTGCCGTTTCCGTCGAACTAAATTCACACAGAAAACACTATGTAAAAAATTATGTAAATATAGAACTCCATAATTATTATGTAAGAGTTTACATAAAACATGTAATATATACCCAAGCTTGTGTAAATTCCTATGCAAAAGCTTAACACAACTGTTTACATAGTATTATGGAGTTCTATTTTTACACAGATTGTGTATTTTTTACATAATTTGTGTAATTTTTTTACATAGTGTTTTCTGTGTGTAGACGTTTGGTTTTCACTGCATTTCTGGAAAAGTACAACCACTACTCAGACCAATTTACTATGAATTTGTAGCCGAGATTCCGAACTACTATTTTGTAATATTTCATAAGACTGGCTTATATAATAGCAAAGTTATGAGGTAGGAGGTAGAACTTATTGAATGACCCTCGTACATATATTGAATGCCAAAGAGTGTGATAGTATACAAATACTACATGGTAAAAATGTAGGGGAAATAGAGCAAACTATTTTCCCGAGGTACTGGCTACGGGGATGAGGTTGTAGGGAAATAGCCAAAACTATTAACTATATCACGAGGTCAACTTTGGGTTTTTCCATTGCACGAGGCAAATCCGAGTGTAATGGAATAATCCAAATTAGACTGAGTGACAAGCAAACGGCATTCAATTTTTTTTATCATGATTTCACATTATTCTTTTCCAGCCACATGGTTGAAATCAAGCCTATCATGATATAAATCCTTTTAGGCAACCATCTTCAAACAGGCCCAGGAGAACCATCGTAGAACAACCCCACGGCTATGAGGGGCTGCCTTCGTAAGTCGATGCCATGTGTGAATCCAATTCAAAAATGTAACAATAACTCTTAATACATCTATATAGTTCGAATGAAATCAATTTTTCTTAAATTAAGAAAATGTTCATACTTCTGATGAATCTTAAAACAATACTCATACATGTACTGGTAGGTAGTTTGTATAGATGGGGTGACGTCACACCGGTCAAAACGTGACTAGTTTCCCATTGTTTTTGAATCCAACACTCGGGAGCGGCATAATGTGACGTCATAATTGCTGGCTCCCAATTTTAAATTCGATTTATTCCGTCAAAATAAGCTGTCGGGTTCCAAGGTGTCGGCAATAACTATTTCTCTTTCATCTTTCCGCTACCGAATGTGAGGTTCATTGTTTTTTGCCCGGTTGTTTGCGCGCGCATCCACGGTTTTGTTTAAGACCCGTGCTTTTAAAACTCGCGCCAAAGCATTGAAAAGGCTAATACGGCATAGTGGACAGTGTTGTAAAGGGTTCAACAAAAGAAAGTATACAACTTTGTTTATGTCATTTTGAGTAACATCCAATTTTTTTGACTAAACAGGCTAGATAGGCATTTAGATGAATCTTTTAGGCATAATTTGATACCAAATTTGCCCCCTAACACCGAAGATAAACCATGATTAGCACCATTTAAAGAAAATTGGTCACAAGTGGTATACTTTCTTTTGTTGAACCCTTTATTACATTTACACTGTAATATTTCACTATGAGTTGATTAAATGTGTTGCTGAATCTTTTCCCATTAATAAATTCACATTCCTGCAAATATCTGCTCATTCTATTCCATGAAATTGAAGACAATATGTGCCTAGGTTGAATCCCCATACAAATTCCCGATTGAAAATAGCTCATGAATAACTAATCTATGGAGGAAACTTTATATAATCATCGATATCTCGAAAAGAAAATTATTAACCACAATTTCTTTTGTTGAAATTAACTTGTTTGGGCGGAGAATATACGAATCATTTCTCATAAAAAAATCCTCCAATTAATCCGACTTTGCTCAATGTCAAATTGACTGGAATTGAATTGAATTTCATGTCACATCACACCCAACTCGATCCCAAAACAACCACCCACCACACGCACCCCACCCCACCCTACAACACCCAACCCCACCCCACCCCATACACCTCACTTTGAACCTTAACCCATCCCAACACAAACACTATCAACCATCCCACCCCGTGAATGTTCGGGGTTTTCCCGTTTTTACCGTCACTAGATATCAAAATGGGATAGGCGAAAAAAGAGGACTTAAGTATGTTTAAAATGAAAATATTACCTGTTTTTGGTTGCTAACCCCCTGGTAACTGGACCACACACCTTTTGGTGTGATGGTTCACGCCATAGAGCGTGTTTCTACTGGGGCACTGTAAAATTAACGCTAAGTTTTAACGCTAAGTTTTAACGCTAAGTTTTAACGCTCATTACAGTTAAGTCGCCCAGTAGAAACAACCAGATAACGTTAATTGACGGTAGGTTTTTTGAAATTAAATGTGAATTATTGTAGGCCCATGTTTAACATTTCAATGAAATCTTAAATTCGGCTTTAACGCATAATATATATACTTCACTACAATTATCTAAAAGGCAATGATAGGCCTATACCCGTTCTGAATTTGTCATCGTACCTAACATAAAACGTGTATAGGCATACTGATTACATTCACTTTACTATTATTACTCATTTAACTATCTACTGAAGATAGCAAAGACCAAGATCAGAAATTGGATTAAGGACTCGCACTAAAACTATATAAATTTTAGTTCGAAAGAATAGCTGTCCGATATGGTAATCGTTAATTTAAACAAGTTGATATTAATTGAGCATAAGCGTATGATATGGTTCATGATGATGTGTGTATTGAAATGCTTTTTCAACTCCGTTGGTCAAGCTAATCGAATTGATTTTCTATGTCGCATTAAATTCATAATATTGAAGAATCATTCGCTGTGAACTCATCGCCGTACATGTAGTCCTATTAGCATGATTAGAACATCTATTGAAAGCCTATTTATTTGTTATATTTATTAAAGTTTCTTAATCTGCTGTTATATACTGATAACTAATGACCGTAAAGACGAGAGCATAGTCATGAAGATTATACATTAATTATGAAGCTAAACTTTCGATCTCAACACACAAGAATTAATTACCGTGAATTTGCAGGTGTTACTACACCTTTCATCAGCAGACTAATGACTCGACTTGACCTTTTGGAGGTGTGACGTCAGAATCGGGTCATAGACTCTTGGTAATTTGTACCTGCCCCCGTCTGTGTTGAGTGATGGTTGGTTGGCTCTGATGTAAATTGCCTCCTTGACACCTCTCTCAAACCAACGAGGAAATCTCTCAAACCAACGAGAAAATCCAGTATCTTGACTTTGTCTAAGTCAACGCTGTGCCCTGGTGACTCATGGATGTGTTCGGGATACCTCGGACGAGGTGGAACTAGGACGCCTGTGCTCTAGAAACCGTGACTTTAATGAGCGTTCGGTTTCTCCGATGTATGACTCGGAGCAAAGACTGAGAAGAAGGACACTGTAGGCCCAGTGTACATGATCCCTTGTCAGGGTCAGACTACCCGGGGTCTTTGCTCCGAAAAAAACCGTAAAACGGGTCTACAATTTGACTATAAGATACGTACCTATGGGTTCCGCGGCAACGAAAAAAGAACCATGTTCAGCTATGGGCAAACGCACCCCTCAGGATGGGTCGGTCGGTCGGTCGGTCGGGTGTTGTTTTTGTTTTTATTTTCGTTTACTCTTTCCCCGGGTGAAAAATATCGTAAACATCAACAAAATCTTTTTGCCAAAAGGGTCAGTCGGGTTCCGTGGGGGGTGGGGGGGGGGGGGGGGGGGGGGGGGGGGGGGCTTGGATATGTTGGCTCCAGTGTGTTCTAATGTTTAATTGAACAACGTAATTAATGTGACAACAAAGTGAAAGGGAGAAAGAGAAAAAGGAGAAGGGAGAGGGGGAGAGATCCAGTGGCGTATGCAGGGGATGGCACAGCAGGCCACGCCCCCTCCATTGACGAAAGAGTAAAAAAGGAGGAAGATGAGAAGAAGGAGGAAGAGAAGGAGGTAGGGAAGGAGTAGGAAGAGTATGGCATGCGGCGCAAGGGGGGGGGGGTGGTTACGGGTTCACGTTCCACTAATTTTAATGTTGGGGTCGTTAAAACATTATACTGGATCTTTTTAGTGTTAAGAATGCCAATTTTTGCGTGCTTCGCGCGTATGAGTTTCAATGTTTCATTTAATATTCAAGGTGGCTTTCGATACGTTTTTTCTGGACCATTTTAGTTAAAAACTGAGTTTTTCTTTCTCGCCTCGCGCACATTTTTTCAAAAGGTTTCAACATTATCATGATCATAATGGGTCTCGAATCATCGTAAATATTCTAGATATTATGTGGGGGACGTTAAAAACTTCTAACTGGACCTTGTTAGTGTTAAAAATGCCAATTTTTGAGCGCTTCGCGCGTATTAGTTTCAATGTTTCATTATTCAAGCTTAACAAGATAGGTTCAGGAATGTTTTTCTCTTTTTCTGGCCCATTATAGTTCAAAAGCTGATTTTGTTGGGGGGGGGGGGCGCCTTTCGCGCATTTTCTACAGGTTTCAAGCATTATAATGGGTCTCTAACCACACCAAATATTCTAAATACTATGTGGAGGGCGTTAAAAACGTCTTGCTGAACCGTTTTAGTGTTAAAAAATCATTTTTTTGCGCGCGCTTCGAGCGTAATAGTTTGAATGTTTCAATATATAAGCTTAAAACTTCAAGGTGGCTTCAGGCAAGATATCTGGACCATAGTTTAAAAACTGAAAATGGTTGCGTTTTTCTACAGGTTTCAACAATATATTGGGTCTCGAACCACCCTAAATCTGTTTGCATCATAATGCTGAATCTTTGCCTTGAGGAATGGGGAACCTGTTTTTCACATAACCAAGTTAGGAGAACCTGTTTTTCAACATAACCATTTCAACCATCTATACTTAAATCAAGAAAATATCTGTATGCACAACTTCTTTCTTACATATAATAAAATAGCTATATCTAAAGTGCTCAACAAAAGAAAGTCATACACTTTGTTTAGGTCCTTTAGAGTAATTTTCGATTATTTTTTGACCAAACAGACTAGATAGACATTTGGATGAATCTTTCCGGCACAATTTGATACTAAAGTTGCCACTTAACAACAAAGATAAACCATGATTAGCACCATTTAAAGAAAAATAGTCACTTTTCAAAAGTCACATTTTCAATACACTACGCGGGAAGAAAAGACCACATGTTGCCTGTTCATAATCAAATAGCCCGCTCGCTCAGGCACGACCCAACGCAGTTGTACTGTGTGATCAATATCCATTTCATTCCCGGCCATTCAAAGTGCCACGCACAGGATTTTCTCGTGGCTTGCGTGCGTTGGAAATGTGACTTTTGAAAAGTGACCAATTTTCTTTAAATGGTGCTAATCATGGTTTATTTTTTGTTGTTAGGTGGCAACTTTGGTATCAAATTGTGCCGGAAAAATTCATCCATATGTCTTTAAGTCTGTTTGGTCAAAAAATAATACTCTAAAGTGTATGACTTTCTATTGTTGAGCACTTTAGCATTTGAACATGATTGATAAAAACCAAAATATTGATTGGAAATTAAGTGGTGGCTTTTCAATAAAATATTGATCCAAAGTATGTATCAGATCGCACCAAATGGGTTCGAAAATTGAAGGAAAAAAATCCACTTGTGAGGGGGTACATCCCCCCTCCTACTCCCCCTGTCCGCGCTAGCACCGCTTTAGTTACATTACGACTAACATTCAAGTATTGGGCCCTCAAAACATTGATGGATCCGCGCCTTTGGTCCCCCCCCCTACTATTTCTTTTTAGTCACCATACATAGGTATACATAGAGTTTGTCATTTCATTTGGGGGGGGGGGGGGCATCAGGGGGAAAGCCTTCTGGCAGAGGGGTGCAAATGCCCTGCCCCCCTCTGGTTACGCCCCTGCTAGTGCCCTTCATTCGCAATAGGCATAGCCGATGTGAATGTTACCATGCAGCACAGCACACGTAAGTCATCCAAATGGCACTAATAATAATAACCAAACAGCACAACAAAAATATACAATCCCTTGATAAGACACACACAACTAAATTTCTAATAGTAACCTATAATAGCCATGGGTAAAAAAGGTCGAATTGTGTGCATTTGTTATGTGGATAAAAGTGGTTGAATTTATACAGTTAGCCAGGCATTCGGAAGAATTTCAACAACTATACAATAGGTAACCTATTTCGGAAACCTAGTAGTATTTAAGGCCAAGTAACAAAAAGTACGTGTTTCTCGTCACCGCCCGCACCGATTTTTGAAGCAGCTCAAATATTTGTGTTATTTTTTTAAATTTTAAATCCTTCAAAATTCCAAAAAAACGTTCGAAAAAAATAAAAATACCTGTCTTTGTTGTGTGTCCATCATTTTCAACTATATTTCAATGAAAAAGACGCGAGAAACACTCGTTAGCATAGATACGAATATCGAACCAATTATTGCAAATAGCTTGTAATTTGGCTTCTAAAAAATAACAAAAAAAATCCAAAAATAACAAATAGTAAGAGCTGCCCTCACTGATTTAAAAAAAATCCGGACGAGAAACACGTTATTTTTGTTACTTGGTCTAAAATAACTTGCGTGTGTGGATGATTTTAACTTTTGTTGACAATCATGACAATAGAAAATCTTGCGATGCATTGAAAGTTCAACCAATTTTCAGAAAAAACTATTATGTCTGGTGTATTTGTCTGGGCTGGTTTTAAAAACATCCAAGCGTGAATAAGAGTATTTGTGTAAGGTCACGTATTTTTACCTCGGCACCCATAAAAGGTGGTTTTGTTACATTCTAATCATATTTTTGTACTTTTTTGGACTTATTTTAACGGCAATTTAATCCCCTTTAATAATCTGAAGAGAGAAAAAATCCATCACATTTAATTAAATGTATACAGCTCGTTAAAGCATAATTAGTCAGGGTGGTTGAGGAAGTGGAGGAGGAGGAAGAGATAATTGTCTAATAATGGGTGAAAATGGACCGTTTTCCTGTAATAGAGCATTTTAATTCTTAGTATTATGTCGGTTCAGTTCTAAATGAATCAACAATGCTTTACATCATTTGCTTAAAGTATCAATTAAGCTAATTACCTAATTTTCAAATCTGATAAACGAAGTAGATTGAACCATGTGCATATAGTCACAAATCCGCTTTTGTCAAGGTTTCAAAATTTCCTTGCAGGAAAATTGGAAAGAGTTATCAAGGCTCTGATTTTAATGTAAAATCAATGAGTTCTAATTTGTATTTGCATAATTTAGTTATCTTTTCCATTATCTAAAATTTCGTATTTTGACCACCCTGTATATATATATCCTAATAAGCTGAACAATTAATTTTGTATATGGCTGGATGGGTAATTTACTCAATTACAGCAAAAACATTTCTAGCCTTTGAATAGGTCCTGTATTTTTAGATAATGGAGAGACAAAAAAGAAAATTATCATTTTGTATACAATTCTAATTGGTACACCCTGTATAATGTTTAGGTCACCATGTATATTTGATTTTGAGTTATCATATTTTCAATCCTCAGATTATAAGCTTTCCAAATATATATGGTTTCATACACTTTAGATGTAAACATGTTGATATATTCTAATGAAACTGCGAAAGGAGGTATATTTCATGAAATAGACTCATGTAACACAAATGTTGCCCAGGTTAAAAAACATGACCGTAAGCGTATTAGGGCCTACATGTAAAGAAAAAAAATCCTATTTTCAAAAGTCTCATTTCCAATACACAGCACGAGAATAAAGGACCAATTGGGGTCACTCTATGTGTGTGTATAGCCAGGATTGACGGGGCTATCGATCGCACAGTGCAAATGCGTTGGGTCGTACGACATTGTGCGGGATATTTAATTCTGACATTAAAGTGCATGGCAGTAAATACGGCACGTGTGTGTTAACAAATGGTCCTTTTGTCTCTTGCTGTGTACTGGAAATGAGACTTTTGAAAATAGGATTTTTTTTCTTTAAATGGTGCTAATCATGGTTTATCTTTGTTGTTAGGGGGCTAATTTGGTGTCAAAATTGAATGTTATTCAAAATGACATAAACAAAGTGGTATACTTTCTTTTGTTGAACCATTTAGTAGCCTACACAGAGAATATTAACTCGTCAAAAAAAACCAATTAATAGTATTTTAATTAATTTTCAACACAGCAAATACTTTCAATGACAAATGAATGAATGACAAATTAAATGACAAATTAAGATAATAATTTTTAATCAATAATTAGTCATTTAATATGAATGACAAATTAAATGGTAATGAAATGTATAATCTTAATTTGTCATTTCATGGATAATTAGTCATTCCAATTGTCATTAATTAATTTGTCATTAAAAGTTCAATTATTTCAGTCAAAGAAATGTGTGTTACGATGAAAAGTAACACTAGAAACACTCTAAATTGTTCTTTTAGCATCACAAATAAATGTGCACCATTACAAAATATATCTTGAATCACAAACCTGCCATTTCTTATGACAAGTTTTAATTTGTCAAATAATACCACATTTTTGACGAATTAATATTCTCTGTGTATAAGATTTGTTTTGTGTCAACTTACAGTATCGTATAATGTGTGTGTGTGCACTCATATAGAACATAATGCATTCTATAGTACTAGGCGGTCACCCGGGGTTTGTCGGTTCTCGGGTTTGGGCGGTCACCCGGGGTTTGTCGGTTCTCGGGTTTGGTGGTTTGTAGAATGCATGCATAAAGCCCGATCGGACAAACTTTGAAAATTCGACCCTTAGACGACCTTTGACCCCGGACGACCCAAGAAAAGCAAAGCCGTTTTATTTTTTCCACGCTCGACTCGTATTCGGGCTACCCGTCACCGAGTTTAAGCCCGATCGGACAAACTTTGAAAATTCGACCCCTAGACGACCTTTGACCCCGGAAGACCTGACAAACGCTAACCCATTTTATTTTTGCCACGCTCCCCTCGCATCGAGCATTGTGATCACCGAGTTTAAGCATGATCCGACCAACTTCAAAAAGTTGACCCCTAGATGACCTTTGACCTCGTATGCTCTATTTTTTCCACGCTCGACTCGCATTCGGGCTTCCCGTCACCGAGTTTAAGCCCGATCGGACAAACTTTGAAAATTCGACCCCTAGACGACCTTTGACCCCGGAAGACCCGACAAACGCTAACCCGTTTTATTTTTGCCACGCTCGCCTCGCATCGAGTATTGTGATCACCGAGTTTAAGCACGATCCGACCAACTTCAAAAAGTTGACCCCTAGATGACCTTTGACCTCGTATGCTCTATTTTTTCCACGCTCGACTCGCATTCGGGCTTCCCATCCCTGAGTTTAAGCCCGATCGGACAAACTTTGAAAATTCGACCCCTAGACGACCTTTGACCCCGGACGACCCAAGAAAAGCAAAGCCGTTTTATTTTTTCCACGCTCGACTCGTATTCGGGCTTCCCGTCACCGAGTTTAAGTCCGATCGGACAAATTTTGAAAATTCGACCCCTAGACGACCTTTGACCCCGGAAGACCCGACAAACGCTAACCCGTTTTATTTTTGCCACGCTCGCCTCGCATCGAGCATTGTGATCATCGAGTTTAAGCACGATCCGACCAACTTCAAAAAGTTGACCCCTAGATGACATTTGACCTTTGACCCCGGACGACCCAAGAAAAGCAAAGCCGTTCTATTTTTTCCACGCTCGACTCGTATCCGGGCTTCCCGTCACCGAGTTTAAGCCCGATCGGACAAACTTTGAAAATTCGACCCCTAGACGACCTTTGACCCCGGAAGACCCGACAAACGCCAACCCGTTTTATTTTTGCCACGCTCGCCTCGCATCGAGCATCGCAATCACCGAGTTTAAGCACGATCCCAGCTAACAATTGTACGTGTTTAAAACGTTCTTAAAACGTACCAGTTACGTGGTTTGGACGTTTTCTAAAAACGTTTTATAAACGTTTATTTGTGGAAGGTTTCAGACGGCGTAAAAACGTTTTAAGGGACGTTTGTAAAACCTTTTATGAACGTAATTTGTACGTGTTTTAAACGTTCTTAAAACGTACTATGTAGGTGGTTTGGACGTTTTATAAAACGTTTTATAAACGTTTATTTGTGGAAGGTTTCAGACGCCGTAAAAACGTTTTATGGGACGTTTGTAAAACCTTTTATGATCGTAATTTGTACCTGTTTTAAACGTTCTTAAAACGTACTATGTACGTGGTTTGGACGCTTTCTAAAAACGTTTTATAAACGTTTATTTGTGGAAGGTTTCAGACGGCGTAAAAACGTTTTATGGGACGTTTGTAAAACCTTTTATGAACGTAATTTGTACGTGTTTTAAACGTTCTTAAAACGTACTATGTAGGTGGTTTGGACGTTTTCTAAAACGTTTTATAAACGTTTATTTGTGGAAGGTTTCATACGTTTTAAAAACGTTTTATGGGACGTTTGTAAAACCTTTTATGGTGGGGGAGGGGGGGGGGGGGGGGTGGGGGATGCAAGGGCATTGACTCTTGTATGTTTATTTTCTTGCACAATGTATATGCATTTGTTTAGTGAGCAATCACCTAACTCAAAACCAGTGCGAAAATATGCATATACAGGTGTATATCAATATAAATTCTATGGTGTTAAAACTAATGCATCGACTTAATTCAAATAAAACAATAGGTTTAAATGAATAAAAGGTGGAAAATAACTCATTAGCATAATTGAAATGGTACAAACGAGCACCGGTACTAATTTTTGTACCATTGCAATTATGCTAATGAGCGATTTGCACAATTTACTCGGCTAATATAAGGCCAAGTAAATATGCAAATTAGCTCCAGACTGATTTATTGGTATATTTAATAACGTCTAAAACACGTTACTACAACGACCTAAAAAACGTATTCCGGACTAGCTGATTTAACGGTTTTTAACACGTATACAAAGACGAAGACTTACAGAACCTATAGAACCTAACAAAAAAGTTTTAAAAACGTTTCCAAAATACGTTTTAAATGTGTCGCACAAAATACGTCCAAGTAAAACGTTTTCTATACGTCGCAAAAAGACGTTTGTTACATTGGTATTTAATAACGTCTAAAACACGTTACTACAACGTCCTTAAAAAACCGTATTCCCGACTAGCTGATTTAAGTCTGAAAACGACGTCTTATAACGTTTTTAACACGTCTATAAAGACGAAGACCTACAGAACCTACCTAACGAAAACGTGTTAAAAACGTTTCCAAAACACGTTTTAAATATGTCGCACAAAATACGTCCAAGTAAAACGTTTTCTATACGTCGCAAAAGACGTTTGTTACATTGGTATATTAATAACGTCTAAAACACGTTACTACAACGTCCTTAAAAAAACGTATTCCAGACTAGCTGATTTAAGTCTGAAAACGACGTCTTATAACGTTTTTAACACGTCTATAAAGACGAAGACCTACAGAACCTATAGTACCTAACGAAAACGTGTTAAAAACGTTTCCAAAACACGTTTTAAATATGTCGCACAAAATACGTCCAAGTAAAACGTTTTCTATACGTCGCAAAAGACGTTTGTTACATTGGTATATTAATAACGTCTAAAACACGTTACTACAACGTCCTTAAAAAAACGTATTCCAGACTAGCTGATTTAAGTCTGAAAACGACGTCTTATAACGTTTTTAACACGTCTATAAAGACGAGACCTACAGAACCTATAGTACCTAACGAAAACGTTTTAAAAACGTTTCCAAAACACGTTTTGAATATGTCGCACAAAATACGTCCAAGTAAAACGTTTTCTATACGTCGCAAAAAGACGTTTGTTACATTCGTATATTAATAACGTCTAAAACACGTTACTACAACGTCCTTAAAAAACATATTCCAGACTAGCTGATTTAAGTCTGAAAATGACGTCTTATAAACGTTTGTAAAACGTCTATAAAGACGAAGACCTACAGGACCTAAATAGCACCTACCGAAAACGTTTTTAAAACGTTTTGTGTTTGCTGGGATCCGACCAACTTCAAAAAGTTGACCCCTAGATGACCTTTGACCTCGTACGCTCTAGCGAATGCGAACTTGATCTTTCGGGGACCGAGCCGCACCCACCCACCAAGTTTGAACGCCGCCCGACCCCGGGAAGGCGACGAAAAAGCGCGCACAGACAGACAAACAGACAAACAAACAGACAGACAGAGAGTAGCGTATTATAATATAGATTAGTATTTGTGAACCGAGTAGTTATATACACCTATATATAGCACAAAAAGTCCCTGACGAGGTGCTTTGATGTTGGCTAATTCAAACTCAATAATCGGTACCAAAATCTGAGATATACATTAAATGGGCATTTCTTCTCCGTAGATTGATACCTCATTCATAAAGATCGAAATGATACTTTTGAAGTTATCATGATTTCAATAACGACAAGTAACGACAACAAAGTTGCACTGTAATTGGTTTCCTATGGGATATCATTGAATTGCATCACAGATGCATTGTGTGTGCTATTTCAACCAGTCAGGTGATGGGGATGAATGGATAACAGGCATCGACAGGTAGTCGGTACACACACATTTTCAATGCGTAATCACACACTAAGCAAGGATATCCCATTGAAACCCAATTTTAGTGCAAGTGCAAGAATTGTTTTGGTAGTTGTGGTCGATTAAACAATCATATCATCAACAATATCCACTTGATTTTTATGAATGAGGTATCAAACTACGGAGAAGAAATTTGCTCATTAAATGTATATCTCAGATTTTCCGTATCGATTATTGTTTTTGGATTAGCCAACATCAAGGCGCCTGGTCAGGGACTTTTTGTGCTAGGTGTACGTGTACTCCCTGACCGAGAACAGAGACCTATGTGTGTGTTAAGGAACGCCCATTTTCCACCAGACAGTGACCTGACTTCCTCTTGATATAGTGTCGGCATTATGGGGGTGTGGGATGTATGTATTAGACCACTAGTAAGTTGTAAACTCATGTCCAGTATTTGTGCTTTGTTAACATACTTAAAAATCCAAAATGGCTGCCAAAATGCCCCCCCCCCCCCAAAAAAAAACGGGTCTCAAATGGCTGCAAAAATTGTCAAATTCCATAAAATGGGATAATATCAACCAAAATGTATGATGAAAGTATAGTTATAACAATGGGATGTATGTAAAGGGGTAAAAAAAAGAAGAAAGTCCCCCCCCCTAAAATTGGATCACGTTTGTTTGCATAACTCTACACATAGTTAAACGTTTGGAGAGATTGAAACACTTATGAAAAGCAAAAATACTTGGCTACCCATACAAAGTTTCTCCATTTCAATATCATTATTACTTTTCCCAAAATCGCCACATTTCACAAAAACGATGTTTTAAAAAAAGTGGCACTTTTCAAGATTATATACGAGTTTGTGTGCATAAATCCACACACAAGTAAGCGTTTTGAAAAACTGAAACATTTATGAAACGGAAAAAAACCTCTTGGCTACCACACAAAGTTTCCCCGTTTTTAATACCATGTTTACTTTTCCCACAACAGTCACATGTCCCCAAAATGAATGAAATAAAATTATTTTATTTTTAATTTCAAATAAGGACCAGCTAAAGAAAGAAAAGACTTTCTTTTAATTGAAAATAAAGACAATTCAAATTAATTTTAAACAGCACTGGAGACATTTTTGTAACTTTCTTGCATAAGATTTTGAAAAGTGCCACTTTTTCTGAAAACATAATTTTTGGGAAATGTGAATGGTTTGGCCCGAAGTAAATATGCTATTGTGTGTGGAGTTATGCAAACAAACGCGATCAAATTTTAGGAGGGGGACTTACTTTTTGTTACCCCTTTATTAGACCACTAGTAACTTAATCCAGTGTTTTCTCATTGTAATAACATACTTTAAATCCAAGATGGCCGTCAAGATGGCCGTCAAGATGGCCGTTGTAAATGTAACAATAGTCTACAATAGTGTATAAATAATCCAAAATAGATATTGTAAAAGTGTATATTACATCACATTCACCAAAAAGTATGTTCTAAATTGCTAAGCTATTGCTTTTATAAGACCCACGTCTGTGACAATTTTGATTCTGTATCACTTTCCAAAATGGCTGCCAGAATGGTTAACACTTTCCACGCGGCAATTAGTTATGACATTATACAACACAGATTTTTCAGAAACCTTTCCCAATTTTCAAAGTATACCTCAAGGATAACAGAACCAAGACTAGGTATGTTTGTACTTCTTTCAACTAAAATTCTTTCAATGCGTTTCTCATAGTGATTCTAAATAGGGTATTGAAAGTCAATATGGTTTTTTTAAACATTTTGTGAACTTTTGGAATGTCGTCTGCAGACGCCTGCCGCGTGGAAAGTGTTAAGTTGATGTTAAATGACCTAAAACAATTGTTTTGTATTGTAAATGACCATACTATGTAATACCAATACCCCCCAAATCTAATGGGACAGCATTAACTCTATTTCTATGATAACGCCTAGAGGCTGATGTAGATCTAGTTTGAGTATTTTAAAATAGCCAAGATAAATGAAAAGCAGTATATTAGTTTATTGTGTTACTTTAGAAATGACCAAATCATTATATACATCATATAGCTTTTAATCCACCAAGTAAACGTGAAGCGCAGTGATTAACATGAGCATGATTTATACACACGAACGTGATTTATAAACACCAAAGTGAAGTGTGAATAACACCAACGTGATTAACACCAACGTGAGAAACGTGTGAAACGTGACGTGAGTATTCGGCGCAAGCCCTCAAACTGATCGAGGTTACATGACTGATCTCAAAACGCAGTTAAGGTTGCATTTAAAACAGTTAATTATATCAGATTGGGGTGTTTGATACCAATCAAATTTACGTTTGTGAGGGTTTTGGATAGGCCTATTTGTTTCATTTTCAAACGGAACAGTTTATTAAAGGCATATTATGTGATCTTTTCCAGAGAGCGCCCTCTATTCATTATTTTTTTTAGAAAGTAGATTTTCTTGCAGATTTACATTTCTGATCATAAATCATACATACATTCCAAGTTACAGAGCGATACGATTCCTAATTACCTCAAAATCATGGTTTTAGAGTAAATTTAGAGTGAAAATATAAACTGTCGGTGTTATCCGACAGTTTATTTTCACTCTAAAATCATGATTTTGAAGTAATTAAGAATCGTATCGCCCTGTAACTTGGAATGTATGTACGATTTATATGATCAGAAATGTAAATCTGCAAGAAAATCTTCTTTCAATTTTTTTTTCGATGTTGAGGGCGTTCCCTGGAAAGATCACATAATATACCTTTAATAAGCACGAGATTGGGACGTTGGGCAGTAGTTAAATATTGGGGATGGGGGGGGGGGGGGGGGTTGTGCCACATGTGATTGTGTGGCCAGTGACAGTGAGATCAGTAGTGAGGTCGTCATATAGGCCTATTACACAATTATTATAAATTGTTCGATAGAATACCGTACTGTTATGCCTCCAAGTAAACCTAGATTGTTAATTATTAAGAACATGTAATAGAGTTTTAACAGAGATCGCATTTAGTATTAATTATTTTATTCATTTATCGAAAAACAAAAACAAGATGAAAGCTTTACAAATATCATTTACAAATTCGGCTTACAAAAAATAGATATCTGCTAGAGAAGCCAAAGGATTCCTGTATAGAAACGTATCGTGCGCGGTTCCACCCTGGAATAGTCATAGTTTGTCATGTCAAATCCAAAAAGTTACATAAGTATTTCGACGGTCAGATTAATTCATCACTATTTTTATTTGATAACAAAAACGATAAATACCTGTATTTTACTGCTATTTTCACTAGTGATTAACCAAGCTCTGACGATGACTAAGAAAAAAACACGCAGCCACAGCGGGATAACTTGCACAATGACCTTCACCCACAACTTGTATGATAAGGATAATATTGATGAGCTAACTGTGCATTCGTCTTGATAATCGCTCGAGGCCTTGCATGAGTGCACCAGCCCTCGAGCGCCGATAGGCGCGAGAGGGCGGGTGCACGAATGCAAGGCCGAGAGCGATTATCAAGTTCGAATGCACTGTTTGCGAATCAATTATCTATGGAAGATATAACGGAAATAATTCCTGAACAGGGATGCGCGAGGGGACGATAAACTACTCTACTACTACTACTACTACTCAACTCTATTTTTTCACTTGGCCTAACTAGGGGAGGATGGGGCAACTGGTCCGGTTAAGCATATTTCATGATATAAAAGATTAAAGCTCGTGTAAATATTTATGGAATTGCTATGAATATATCACCCATGTAACTGTTTACATATAACATATAATCAATGTTAAAAAATATCTTAAGAAAAGGCCAATTACCACTAACTGAAAACTTTACTTGGCACAGACCAGTTACCCCATCAGTGGGGCAACTGGACCTATATGTTCCAACGGTTAGAATACACAGAAATCAGTGAATGACAACACGGAAACTAGGCAGCACTTTCTTTACAAACACATTTCCATATTATTTAACATGTAAAAAGGATACATGTCTCATGAAACCCATGTTTTATACAGTTTTCGTGGTTAACGTGTAAATAGCAGTATACTAATGGTGTACAAAGCAATCGAAATTTTCGACTGCATATTTATTAGATAAAACGGTATGAACCTAGTTAAATGGTTACATGGTTGTGATATTGAGATGCCCCATACATTTGTCTATATATACCCCTTTCTTTAATGATTTTATTTACTTCATAAAATCATCATTTAGTACTTATAATAAACCATCTTGATATTTAGCCAACTTTTCATGTTAAAGGGAATTTAGTCAATATGACATTATGATGACCCAACGGTTAATATACACAAAAAGCAGTGGATAAAATACATAAATCATGATATTTTGTCATTGCAAATACCTTTACAGACACCATTCAAAATATAATAAAGATGTAATTCATAATACCTTGGTTTTAAACCATTTTAAAGCAATTCCATGTCATATTGTAATCCTTCAATAGTAGAAATAGTGGTATTAGACCCAAAATGCCCCAAAATGTCTAAGAACTAGAAAGAATGTGAATCATTTCATATTCTATTCACATTTCAATACCGAGTCAAGTCTTATTGACACTAACAACTAATTTTGAAAATGAATTTTACAATTTTGATTAAGTTTTTGCAGGCGGACCAGTTGCCCCATACCCCTTCGGACCACTTGCCCCAACAAATGACTTAGCACTTTGTCGAGACGCCTGTGACGTAATAAATTGTATGCCAAAATGTTTTAAAACATACCACCATTTGTCATAATAATCAGTAACTCCAATACATTTCAGAAAAAAAGGCAAAACTGCATTTTTGTTTTTAGCCATTACACAGATTTCTGTAGCCAGCGAGTATCTTTGAATTCGCAAATATTACGGCGTTCAGGTCCTACAAGTAGACGAGTATCTTTAGATAAAATAAGAAATGGTGTACTTTGTTATTTGCAAATTCATAAACTAATAACTCTACCAAATGAATACCCGTGATAATGATTTAAGTTGAAGCATTCTTTAAATGGTAATATTGATCACAAATCCAAACCACCAATGTCCCAACTTAGCAATGTGCACCATTTTACGGTCATTTCAACCACAACCTATGGTTTTAATCATATTTCGGAAAGTCCATAAGCATACTACAATATACAGGGTGTCCCAAAAGTCTATGCACGACTTTGATTCTTTGTATTTCACAAAATATAAGTCGTATTGAAAATATGAATACATATTTAGAAAGAGGAGATGTGGGAAATCATTTTGAAACCAAACATTGAAGTAACATCTGTTTGTAATGCCACCATCGAAGTAAAATATATATTACTGCAAAAATGTAATTTTATATTTCGGAGGAATAAAGCTCATAAATCCACACCTATTGAGATTAACGAAAAGACGGTTAGAGTTGGTTACACGGAAAGTGATCTGTCAATTGTAATATTTAAATTTTACATTACAGTGATCCCATCATAATACCAAACTATATCACACATAATGTTCGTTTCTATAGTGAAATCTAGTTTAAATGTTTCCATTTATACAGGGACGTGTGCTAATGCAAGCCAAAACACAGACCTAAAAAATTGAATAATGTATAACAGAAAAGTGAACACACACATCATACAGCTGTCAAACATGTTAACATTTAAACTTACCGGATTATTTTAATGCTGCTTGTTTTAGTCTTTTTTCTACCACATCGAGACAAATCATGCACAGTTCCTGTGTTCAAAAATGTATCCACCAACTTCAGAATTGAAATGTTTTCTGAACTTTTGTTGAGTGATTTGAACTGAATTTGTTTTAGCGTAGAACCATACAATTTGTATTCGCTTATCTATGCTGTAAACCACCTTGAATGAAGACTTTTGCTATGCAATTTTGTCTACTATGCCTATTTATGTTGTGATTGACCGAGTTTGGTAATAAAACATTAATTTTGCAAGGTAATCAGTGAACTGTGACTAATGCGCAACGTTGCTTTCATACCGTTAATTTATGCGCACCTGATTTTAGCAACAATGTGTGGTACTTGGTATCTAGGTAGGTCTGGCACACGGCCACAAACTTTCAACCAGTTTTATGTTGTGGGTTCACCAATATGGTTGTGTTTGGTATCAAAATAATTTCCCAAATCTCGTCTATCAAAATATGGTTAAATTTATACCATATGATTTATATTTTATGAGATATGACTCTTCAAAAACGTGCATAGACTTTTGGGACACCCTGTAGCACCCATCAAATGCAATATACACCTAGCATTTTAAGACGACTGTGTACTGCTTGTATATATTTACTGTTGCATATCTGTCAATCAAATAAAGTACATTAAACATGATCTAAACCCATCTTCATATATCGCCCATACTATCTGTGAATTTTCAATCAGTCACTCAAGGAGGTGGCTTCAAAGATCTGGAGAATATCACATGTGTAAATACCCTAAAGTTCCAAATGTTTTGGATTGTAGAAGGTAAGGATATATGTCAAGTTTCAACGAAAGTCGTACTGTTCAAAAGAAAGCAGTATGCCCATACAATTACAAAATCCTTCATTTCGGACCACTTGCCCCACGGACCAGTTGCCCCATATTCCCCTAAATGTATTTGAATAATAATTACTATAACATGGTTCGAGTTTGATGTATTATTAAATTATGTTTAAATCGTGTGGAATACAATTATACAGAACACAATACATCGTATCATTGTCATTTGTACGATTTTGGAAAAGGGATTGATAATCTGTCATTTCATTGAGGTGTTAGATGCCATGATTATTCATAGTGTAATTTCGTATAAGCCTACCGATTACAATGCAATTGAACGACTACCAGTAAAGTACTACTTGACAACTTGACAACAGTAACTGATTCGTTAATCTTTAAATCATCAATCTTAAACTGTTAACTCCTTAAAACTATGAAACATTGTTTCTATTTCCACAGCTTTATTAAATGGTTATATCAATGTCCATTGTTGTTAACGTCGATTATATCTACGAATGCACTACCGGAAGTCTCAAGCATGCAAGGTCAACATAATCGGTTGCCCCTCGCAACGTGCATTATATGACAAAGCTTTTAGATAATGCACGGGTAACATTAGAAAGGGTAGCGATTATGTTGACCTTGCACGATTGAGACTTCCGTCGGCATTTGTAGATATAATCGACGTTAACAACAATGGATAATGAACAATGGAATGAGCTCTAGAAGTGTATTGCCGAATAAGGGCGCACAGCACTAAATCACTCGTTTTGTGTAATGGTAGTAACCCGGGTAGTAAGTTCCGGCAAAAAAAAACACGATTTTGTGATTAATGGGGTCCTTTGGGAATTAGTTTGGCGTGAGGGTAGCATTTCATAATTAAAATGAAAGATAATCTCTTGTACTTTGATCAGGATATTGCAAAATATCGATTTTCGATTGTATCGAACATTTATCACGTGGATGAACACACATGCTCGGAGGCGGTTAGAAGGCGAGCGTCCGGGCTGAAAATAGGGGTGGCGCTGTTTAAATGATCATTTCTTAAAATCTAATTGGAAGGGGTATCTGTTCTTGACGATTTTATGAAATTTTAGTATTTATTTGTTAGAATAAAGCATTCGAGACATTCCAAAAAAAGTTACTAAGGGCCCAAAATAGCGACTCTTTTAGCCCTAATTTACATGTAATCCAATGGGCGGTTTATTTAGTGCTGTGCCCCCATAAAAGATTTTTTTAACACAGCTTATATTGTCGCTGAACGACAAGTTGTACAGGGTGAGTCAAAAAGAACTGATCGGGAATGAATATTTGTTTAAAAATATACCAAACAAATTTGACAAACCAATGAGGCACGTATTCAAAGAGCAACTTATTCCGCTCATGACAAAAGGAATCATTGAAATTGATCAATTATATCAGGAGCTATGCCTAAGTCGTTTAGAAATCGGGTTGGGCCACTTTCAGCATAGAATACAATCTTGTTTGTGGAAATTAAATGGTTAGAGATCATCAGGGAGTCTATAATCATGGGAGAGGTCACTCCTCAGACAAAATTTCGCCTACTAAATCCAAATTCACGGGTGAAGGTTTTGTAGGGGCGCACTATCATGGTCGTAGCAAACCAGACGACCTAAGACGTGGTTGATTTTATCGGCTCAAAACATAATTTGTGGCACAGAAATAGTACATCAATGGAAAAAAGTTGATTGTGATTTAGAGTAGAACTGATTTGCTTTGATGATGGCAGAATTTAGTTCTTATATGACACGAAACATTCAGAATTGGTTATTTGAAATTAATTTACGTAGAACAAAATACGAATTTTAAATTGTGGATGGCTTAGGTTGTGGCTTTATTTGCATTTTATGAATATTGTAATCAGATCAGTTGGGAATAACGCCGGATCGTGACGATCACATCGTGTGAGGTCTATGGCAAGTGTATTGCGCACAATAAAACTATGACAATCGAATTCGAAAAACCTGGTTTTTCGATTGATAAACCAGGTTTATCGATTCGATTGTCATAGTTGTTGATAAACCTAGTTTATCAGCCGAAAAACCAAGTTTATCAAAAAAATCGAATTGATAAACCTGGTTTTTCGATTTGAAAAAAAACCAGGTTTATCGACAAAAACCCACGTTTTTCTGTTCTATTGTGCAATATACTTGCCATAGAGGTCATCAATAGTCATGACTGAATATTTATTCACAACGAATGATTGAACCAAATCTCAACAATGGGCAGATAAGAGAGTCAATCCCCTGACGCTGCACTGCGCTTTTAAGTGCTTCCCGGGAAACCCGTCACGACTTATTGCTCTGTGATTGGACCAACGATCGACCTGACCCGGAAGTGTTGATATCACAGACTCATCAAGCTACTGACAAGAAGTTCCCATAAAAGTAAATGCATCTGAAGAGTTAGCATCCTACACTCTTATCGGTTTTGGCTAATGAAAAGGATTGTATCAACATTTGTTTAGATAATTTTTTCAAAGACATTCATAGATAAGCGTTTCTAATTGGACGAGTCAATACGCATCCAAGCTTATTCTAGCGTTCAACCAATGGTGATGATTGTATAAGATTGTACGAGTCGCGCCTCATGGAGCTGATGGTATATTATTTGTATTATATTGCCGTCGTTCTATTGAAAACAGTGGTTAAGAATTATAAATAATTTGTATCGCATACAAAGAATATGTATACACAATAGAGTGAGATAAACGATAATCGAATTCAGTATGTAAGAGCTCCTAACGTGGTGGTAAACGGCAAGTGCTTGGATGCCAGTATCCATGGTAACAGTGCCTTTGGTATTTATTTCATAGATGAAAATACACAATTGGGTGCACTGAGATGGAGCAGCTTGAGATTCACAGCCATCCATCGATCCTATAGGCTGGTCCTGATCCTACATGTAAATCAACATGCCCTGGCCCCGTGGCGATTTACGAAAATGATAGTAAACAAGTTTTACTTTAAGAGACTCAATGTGTGTATGCATGTGTAATCTGAATGATCCCCACCCGCCGCTCGATTTCATGTCTTGAAAGAAACACTGGATCTTATGTGCCTATATAAATTTGCAAACCTACGTATATTGTATATTGTAATTGTTGTCATTTTTACCAGCTGATATAAAGTGAACTCATTGGTGAGTGTCGATCGGGAACGCCCGGGCGAGATTAAAAATGAGATTAGAACAATCACTCCGTGTTGAAAGATACAAATTAATTTGGTCATGATCCAAACACTAGAGAAGAGGCGACTTTTAATTAGTAATAGTATACTATGATTAACATATTATTTTGGAACAAGTGGTCACAACCTAATTTATCAACCCATCTTGAATGGGACTGCGCATTTAATAATTTTACCTATATCATGCATGTTCTTTGTTTATTAATCAACATTGTTGATATAATCAACGGTAAACTACCAACATGTACATAATTCACAGTCATTTAGGAGGGGAAATCTAAAATATTTGTTAAATAATTAAAACATTTGGAATCCTTAATTTTGATGTGAACGTGAACAGCAAGCATACTAAAATAATTACTTTATCGTTATCCCTTGGTGTCTCGGCCAGTTTTTTGAAAGACCTTGTTTTTGTTACAGCCTGTATTTGAGATTGGATATCCTATTGTAAATGGTTGTCGATTTACGCTCCTTCGAATGCACTATTACACATGTTATATGTTAGAAAATTATCGAGCCCAAATTGTGTAATTATCATACTTATCGTAATTATCATCTTTTATCATGCAATTGTTAAAATTCGCGGCGATCGAAAGTCCCGTAGATATGCCTCTATATCACTATATGATTCTGTATCATCATGTTTAATAACTCTTGAATGCGTCTTAATGTTAATGTTACCCTATTTTGTCATCTATAAAGCTCATCAATCAAGTCGTCAATCTCAATACGGTTTGCTGATTTATTCAAGCATCGCATGATAGATTAAGCTGGGACTAACATATCTAAATATTTAGATATGTTAGTCCCAGGATTAAGAAACTAGCTAATATGAGTGGCATATAAAACTACAACACTGAGTAAAGTGCCATTTTGTTCTCCCTTGTGCCTTTATTTTCGTTATATATATTTTAGAAGCTTTAATTACCGAAGTCCTGGTAGGGGCAGTTGGATGAATTTTGGTCAGACAAACCTTAACCGTGGTAGGCATAGTGCCGATGAGGGCGGTATAACGTTTCTCTGGTGTTGTCCGCAAAATGTCGGTGATTCCCGTCAAATATCAAATGTTTCAATTGGAGTTTGCATGTTGAATCGGAGTAAAACACACGACGGGAATTAGTGTCTGGTGCCTGGATGAATATTGGAAAGCCTAGATTTTTAAACTATGTTGTCAGTGTTATTGCGCTTTATTCCATTGAGGGCGCTATACGGAATAACGCTTATCTTTGCAGACGACGATGGACCCGAACGGCCGTTAATTTGAATTTCCGTTGGTTTCAATGTAACAATAGATTTTGATTATATGACCCCATACAATTCATCACACGTTGGAACTAAGTTATTTCATCCTAACACCGCTGAAGTTGGATAACCAACTCCAGTGTCAGTATCATTTTTTGAATTTAATCCGTTGTGAAGCGTTTCACCCATTCACTTGATCACGTAACCTCGTTCGCATATTTTTACCTGAATATTCGTGAATACGCCCGTGTCCAGCGTCGTCTGTATCTGTACTAAAATACATTGATATCTCTGTTGATGGCGCTCTACGGAATAAAGCTAATCTGTGCTAAAATGCATTGCTGTGCTCAGTATGCTCTGTGTGCATACATATGCACGCACACCCAGGCTGCAAAAAAGGTTGCTTAAATATTTACTCAAACATTTTACACCGTTGTTCAAGTATGCAGCAGCTCAACTGTTGAATACAATTTGCCCAACACCGTTGGCTGACATGTTTTCACCAAACCAACAGTTGAACAATTCTAGTTAATCAAAAGTTGGGCAATTATATTCACTCAACAGTTGTTCAAGTATGCAGCAGCTCAACTGTTGAGCATTTTTTACCCATTTGTTGAGTGTTTTATTGTTTACTAGCGGGAACCCGCGCTTCGCGCGGTCCCCGCTAGTAGTGAGCCACCCCCCCCCCCCCCCCCACTTGAGCGGGCGGCATAAAAATGACGATACATGACATTTTGGGACCGTGTACAAAAAAAACACCAACACACCCACCCCGCTCAACGAACGTGATTATTGTTATGACCACTCCCATATCAGGCCTAGGACTATATAGTAATGATAAAATTCGGAATATTGGGGGGGGGGGGGGGAAGTTGATGCGGAAGGGAAAATTAAAAATAAGGGTAGACAAATGTAGACAAAATAAAGATTTTTTTGGACTTAAATTTAGTTTTGACCCCCCCCCCCTCCCCTGATAATGGTATTTATTTCATGACCCCCCCCCCCCTATTTTCCGTGTAAAACACGACACCTTCAATGATATTTGGTACCTCTACCCTGGCCCTCTTACCGAAGAAAATGACAGCCCCCCTAACATAATCCATAACATATCATGTGCCATTAATAATCCAGGTACTTGGGGGGGGGGGGGGGATAACCTAATACGGAATAAATAATGACCCAAACAATTGTGTTTGCCGCCCCTGGGGATGGCCATGTTAAGCCGGAGTCCAGGTAGGTGATCGGGCATCTCGCTGGGCTGGGGTTGCGCTCTCAACGTGGTGGGGCTAAAAAATAACCCATACTCATTTGGGTTGGGGTGTATAGCAGCAAGCAATAACCCGTGCCCATTTGGGATGGATTGCTTGCTGCGGAGTTATTCTGTTATACCCTTCACAGGGGTATTCCACAGGGTATTCACAGTGCATGATTTTTAAGAACGACGCATACTACTAATGTAGGGTGTGGAGGGTATTACAGAATTAAAGCTATAACGGGGGAGGACACAGGACAAAATGACACAATGATGTGTGCTGATGTCCAGGTGAGCGTGCATAATGCTATAGGGGTCGCGCTCCCAAAAATAACTTTTTGAGGTCTATGTTGTGTATACTTCTATAATTGCGGTGCGGTGCTTTTGTTGGATTTTGTTGGATTTAGCATCGGGTTAAGCATCTTTAGGCCTATGCCTCCTTATTTATATATCTTGTTTTGACCCCCACCACCACCCCCATTTACAATGGTATTAATGGTTTTATGAACCCCTGCCATAATATTTTCCTTGTAAAAACACGACACAACCAATGATATTTGGTACCTCTGACCTCTTACCGAAGAAAACGACAGCCCCCTAACATAATCCAGATAATGATATACCATGTGCCATAGCCTACTATTAATACTTCATGTACCATTCCTTGGTGCCCTTAGCTTGATTATTCATGTTTGACTTATATATATCAGGAATGACTTTCATGGACTAATAAATATTTCTTGTCTTGTCTTGTGACTGTATTTGCTGCGAAAAAAACATCCCAGAACTTTACTAAATCATACTGTAAAAGCCAATATTTTCGCGTAAAGATATTTTCGCGCATTTAGATATCATAGAGTATAGACATTGCGCGAATTGTTTTTTTTTTCCGCGGGCGACCTTCTGGATGATGCATGAATGTTGAAAAAAAATATGTTCGCGTGTTATCATTTTCGCGTGTATATTATTTTGCGCGAAAAGCGCGAAAATAAAACCACCGCGAAAATTTCTGCTTTTAGTAATGGAAATCAGCTTCCAATTTAATGAACTTCTTAACATAATTTGCTTCGATTTCCATAAAGCATTCCCGATGAGTATTCTGTTGCTATCGTAGCAGGAAACACTGTAGGCCTAAACGGCGGCAACACGTGTCTATTTGCACTACGAAAAAACGGGGACAATCCGCTCAGCCTCTTGAAAATAAGTTGCCGGTTCAAACCTTGATTTTGAAGTAATTAAAAATCGTATGGCTCTGTTACTTGGTAGATCTTTATGATTTATGATTTATGATAACCATTGCAAATCTCCAAGAATGATATGTTTTCAAAGTAATCCAGATCCTCATCCTTGTATCCTTATCCCATACCCAATTCACCCTTAAAATCCACATCACAGATGCCTAGTCCAGATAATATTATGCCCTTAAATCAAGATAGGCTTAGTCGGGAATTAATTAGGAATAGGGTCTTAGTTTTTTATAACCCGTTATAGTTGTATTAGTTGGCGTATGGCGGACCAATAGTCGGAGCTCTCATCATGATCATTTATGGTATCCAGTCTAAAGCACTTTTTGTGTGCCATATCCCGGCTTATTTTTTGGCCAAATAACATTAAATTATTCCTTCAGTTTTATATATTTATCACGCATACTCATACCGTCGCCATCCCTGCATTTCCATTTATGAACAAGTCTGGTATAGGCCTACCCATAACTGGTCGGAGGGTTGTAGCAATTATAAAGCTATACAATACAGGGGAAACACGGCCCACAAATAATGACAAACTGGTGTTGCACCTTCAATAAGCCGTAACCCGGAGGTTTAGTAGGACTTCAAGTTTAGCTAGAATGCAGCTGTATAGGGAGTTTAACAAAACAATAAGCAATGAGTAAAAATCACCATGACAAACTGGTGTTGCCCCTTCAATAAGCCGTAACCTGGAGGTTTAGAGGACTTCAAGTTTAGCTAGAATGCAGCTGTATAGGGAGTTTAACAAAACAATAAGCAATGAGTAAAAATCACCAAGCCGTGGGCAAGGTATTCTATTTGTGCCAGCACTGATAAATGTTAGCCTCACTTGGATTTTTGCCACTCTAGAACTGATCACACTATAAAACAGGTCTGTTACGCGTGTGTGACGCGTGGCGGCCATCGCGTAGTGGAGTGTAGTCTATGGTTGCGTGGACAACGATGGTGCGTGACTTGCACGCATCGCTCTTGCGTACATTATTATACTTGCCACGTCAAGCAGCTGTAATGACCACACGTAGCAACCCAGGATCGTTGCATGAAAGTGGTTTTCGTATAACGCCAAGAGAAATCAACAATTTGCCTAAATTTAGTAAGTTCATGTCGCCCACGGCACCCCATCCATGTAGCTACCTCCATGTCTCTGCAACAGCTCCACCAACGGCGGTATCCAGTTTCATGAGGTAAGAATAGAAGACGTGAAACATAGCAACCGACCTGTTTTTTTGGTTATTTCCATAGTAATTCAATAGTTTTGCAAAAAATAGTGTCCAATGGTTTAATGGCAATATGTACTCAATCAATGTACGCAAAAATCAGAGTTGAAAGTCAAGGCATCTCTGAGAACACTCGCGGACAAGATTTACGTTCGTCCTTTTATTTATATAGATTGGTTGTTGGGCTTTTTGTTTAGTGATTTGTTAAGTATTTTAATACCTCTTTGTTGTTGAATTCACGAGGTTTTATTTGGCGTTGCAAATAGGTTTTTCTGGGTATCTACCATTTTCTGATGCACTTCAGATGTCTCAGTAGATGTCAAAGCATCAGTACTTTGAGGGTCTGCATTATTATTTATTAGGCTGTGTTTCAAGGATCAAGATGCTCTTTGAAAATAAAACAAAAATCAAGAAAAGAAACTGAATAATAATGTGAGCAAAGAAACAGTTGTTGAAGCGGCTTGAAATAGCTACCTCGGTATAGGCTTATTACATGTCCAATGCTCTCCCATCAGAGCTATTCAGCCTTCTGATGGCCACTGGCCAGCAATTCTAATAAATAGTCAGGAACAAATTGCTTTCTAAATCCGAATACAGAGCATCCTAACCCTAACACGTATGTCAAGTGAACCGAGGATGCTATAATCTCAACCGACAGACTCAGCATATTCCCAGCAAACACAGAACGTTTCCGCAACGTTGCACCTAGGTTGCAGTTAGGTTGCGTCATTTAAAACGTTTTAACAACGTTTTTATAACGTTACGGTTTGGTTGTGATTTGGTTGTTTTAAGTTGGTCCGTTGAAACGTGAGCAAAACGTTCTCTGAACGTTAAAGTTTAGTTCTAGTTTGGTTGCACTTAGGTTGTGGTTAGGTTGTCATTATAAACGTTCTTACAACGTTATTATGACGTTGCGGTTTGTTTGTTTTAGGTTGGTTCTTGGAAACGTGATTAAAACGTTCTCTGAACGTTGCATGCTGATCATCGGAAACGTTTACATAATGTTTTAACAACGTTGTAACACTCAAATAGTTGGTTGTTTTAGTTTAATCCTTTAAACGTGAAAAAGATGTTCCCTGAACGTTGTAGTTTAAGTTCTAGTTTGGTTGCACTAAGGTTCTGGTTAGGTTGTCATTAAATACGTTCTTACAACGTTATTATAACGTTGCGGGTTGTTTGTTTTAAGTACCAAATCACACCCAAACCGCAACGTTATATATAACGCTGTAGAAACGTTTTAATGACAACCTAACCACAACCTAAGTGCAACCAAACTAGAACTTAACTGCAACGTTCAGAGAACGTTTTGCTCACGTTTCAACGGACCAACCTAAAACAACCAAATCACACCCAAACCGCAACGTTATAATAACGTTGTAGAAACGTTTTAATGACAACCTAACCACAACCTAAGTGCAACCAAACTAGAACTTAACTGCAACGTTCAGAGAACGTTTTGCTCACGTTTCCATGGACCAACCTAAAACAACAAAATCACACCCAAATCGCAACGTTATAATAACGTTGTAGAAACGTTTTAATGACAACCTAACCACAACCTAAGTGCAACCAAACTAGAACTTAACTGCAACGTTCAGAGAACGTTTTGCTGACGTTTCCATTGACCAACCTAAAACAACCAAATCACACCCAAACCGCAACGTTATAATAACGTTGTAGAAACGTTTTAATGACAACCTAACCACAACCTAAGTGCAACCAAACTAGAACTTAACTGCAACGTTCAGAAAACATTTTTCTCACGTTTCCATGGACTAATTAAATAATGAATTACATTTTATTTAAAAAGGTTTATTACGAATCAAAATTTTAATACAAAACAATTTGACATTACAAATTTGATGTACTAATCTAGGCGTATACAGGGTGACCCAAAAATGTTAACACATAAGATATCTTAAAAGGACAGGAACACACGGGTCTAATCTTGATGTATTATGAAAGCTGAGTAAATAAGCTTTCATTTGCATTTTGTTGCGTTCCAATTGGTTATTTAGAACGGGAGATATGCTTCAGCAAACATGAGGAAGCAAAATCGGCTTGGTCCAATTTGCATTAATTACAACTATGATTACGAACTTGTAAGAATGCCAAAAACATTATTGTGCAGTTATTCAAAAGTAACAATACCATTGCAACATTTAATCATAAGTTAGAATGTATCGATTATTGAATATAATTGAATCTTTTCATTCATTTATCCAACGATACAAGCAAGTTATAACAGGTGGTATTACCATTGACATTAATTGGATGGACCATTTCAACAAAGAGCATGAAATGTTTCAATTTCAATTTTAAAGACTGCTTTACTGACTTTCTGGTTTCCTTGTGAACTTAGGCATTTTTATGCTTTTCCGTTAGTTCCCGTTTTAACTCAAGCGCAATATGCTCTTTTCTAAGCGTGTAAATCCGTTAAAGTTTGAATCGAATTCGTTCCTCGTGGGTATTGCACATGGAAAAAGAGTATAGAACTTGAACTCATGACAAAATACCTGTATAATTTATGTGGAATATATTTATTTATGTCTTTTAAGCTTGAAAAGAATCTGGCTTCATCACGACGTTCATATAACGTTCATATAACGTTTACACAACCAAATTATGTTACCTGGGCTGTAATCGCTAATTTGCATATTTTACCTGGCCTTACATGAGTCGAGTAAATTGTGGAAATAGCTCATTAGCATAATTTCAATGGTACAAAAATTAGCACCGGTGCTCGTTTGTAACCTTTAAATTATGGTAATGAGCTAATTTGCAACTTTTATTTATTTAAACCTTTTTTTTTTTTAAATTTAAGTCGATACATACATTTAACAGCTTTTAACACTATAGAAAGTATTTTGATCTGCATACGTAAGTTCTCATATGTATAGCTAAAGGCAAGTCATTGTTCACTAATGCCATATACATTGAGCAAGAACATAGTACACATGAAAAGGTCAATGCCCGCCCCATCCCTCTATAATACCACTACCATTCCCTGGTTGCCATGGTGTAACTAACCGAATTTGATGAAAGTTTTTTACACGTTTGGGATAACGTTGTGAAAACGTTCAAGACTAACGTTCATACAACATAAAAATGTGTCGACAAATAAACGTTCTTTGAACGTTTAATCATAACGTTCCAAGAACGAAAGTGAAACGTTGTCACGACGTTCCAACAACGTAATAAATAGGTTATAAAAACGTCATTTGGACGTAATGGTATAACTAACAGAAGTTTTTTAAACGTTTGGGACGTTGTTATAACGTTGTGAAAACGTTCATTACTAACGTTCAAACAACGTAAAAATGTGTCGACAAATAAACGTTCTCCTAACGTTGGATCGCAACGTTCCATGAACGTTGTCACGACGTTCCGATAACGTAATAAAGACAGTATAAAAACGTCATTTGGACGTAATGGTATAACTAACAGAATTTCAAGAAAGTGTTTTAAACGTTTAGGACGTTGTGATAACGTTGTGAAAACGTTCATGACTAACGTTCATACAACGTAAAAATGTGTCGACAAATAAACGTTCTCCTAACGTTGTATCACGTTCACAACGTTCTTTGAACTTTTAATCATAACGTTCCAAGAACGAAAGTGAAACCTTGCCACGACGTTCTAACAACGTAATATGGTTAGCTGGGTTGTCCCTACATGTAGCTCTAGCCTCGCTACGCCACTGGTTTAAGCTTTCTCGCCACACTCATCGAGTACAATAGACTGCGGGCTGCTACATCTAAGTCCTATCTCTTTAACGATATAGTAGAGCGGTGGGTACCATAGATACTGTACTTAAGCGTGGCACCACACTAAATCTTGAAATGGGCCTTTTAGAGTGAATTTTGCTTGAAGATGATTACTTTTTCCTCATCAAAAAGTGAAAACAGTAGGTAGGGTAGCCTGCTCGATTTAACGACCGGCTTGAAGAGACTACGTGTCTGTCTGACGAGCTAGGAAATATCAACGTAATCACCATTGTTTTTAGTAAAAAGATACATTTGAAAGATCTCTCAAAATTTACCTAGATGACAAGCACATGTTATAGTCAGTGTGCATGGAGGTGATGTCCCATTAATCATAAATTAGTAAAAAATTATAGGTATTTACAAAATTGTTCTTACTGTCAAGTCTTTTAAATTGAGGATTTTGTCATGCATACTTTCCGATTCTAGTTAAGCAACACTTTTAAGGGTAAAGGGGATATCCTATTTATTGTAGTGCACCCTTAACGCGTGTACTGCCGTTTTATTTATCGGGGTGATTCAATATTTAGATTAGGAGGGAGTGTGATTAATGTATGAAAATACTATGACGAACACCTCCACATATCTGTCTATCAACAGGTCTTACAAATATCTGTACGATGTCAAATAAAGTGTCTACACGTATATTATTTACGGTAATTCTTTTAAGCCAGATTATGGCCTTTTAATGTTGTATATTGCAACATGCTAATATACAAAATATATTATACGCAAAATAAAAAGGGATTTTGTGTACAGCTAAGAATATATGCGACTTTTTTTCTTCAATACTCAGTTCTGGGTATAATTAATGTATATTTTGGTTTTAAATGGGCTTTTAGAATTATATTTCTGGACATATGCGCGCGTAATATTTTGTATACTAAATTGGTTTCGATTTCTTTGACAGACGCCTTGAAATGGGATAGAATAAAATGTATAAAACTCTTTAATACAAATGATAGTGCGGGGTGCGGTCCCTTCCTTTAGACACGCCACTGCTCATGCCATGTCTATCTGTCAATCTATGTAGGTTAACGGCCTTTCCGAATCTCAAGTGTTTTCCCATAGAACATGACACGATATATTAATCAATGTTGAGACACCTTGAATAGCTGCTGAAGATATTGACATTTCTCAACATTGCACGGGAGTGAGGGGTGTTAGTTTTCCGTTGTAAGCGTTCAAAGCATTTTTCCAGGATTGTAGGTCAAAACCCGTATGAATGGTAGTGACGTACGCCTTCCGTCTTGGAAAAGTCTTAAATTTACTCTTCTTTTAATACTGTATTTTTCTTTCTTCATTTTTATAAAAGCCTAGGGGCCAATCTTATTCCCTCGTAAATTCAATATAAACCACTCTCATTTTGTTATAGGTTTTCCCAGTTAGTTTAACACTTTATTCATTATATTTCATATCTCGTTAAGTTTGAATTCGTCCCAAAATTTTGAAGGTTGCATTTGTTAAAGTAAATTTCGTCTTTGGTCAAGTATATTCATATTTTGCGCAATGAATTTCATTTAATGTTCATTTTATTTCGTCCTAACACACTTCCATTTCGTCTGATACAGCGGTAACCTACTAATGTATACATTTATTTCGTCTTTGATCAAATAGTTTCATATTCAGTTCACTTTATTTCGTCCCATGTGGAACGTCCTGCCTAGAAGCCTGTAAAATCCAGCTTTAGGCCTATACGTTTTATATATATATATATATATATATATTTTTTTTTTTCTTTCTTTCTTTCTTTTTTTCTTTCTTTCTTTCTTGTTCGTTCTTTTTTTCTTTTATTTCATATGATTTATATCACCAACTTTCTTGAATGACTTAATGGGACTTTGTGCAAGTTGTTTGCACTTTGGTGTGGTATCTTTAGATGGTAAAACCATGCAAAAACAATATCCACGTTTTCAGTTTTGTTTCAATATAGACCTATGGTCACAGGTCACTAATAGGTATATCAAATAAGGTGGGATCGTTTCAAAAAATCCTTAAAATCGTGATACGTGTCTCTATTTTAAATAGAAGTTGTCAAAAAAACATAACATTTTTGGTATCATATTAAAGACAATTTATCCAGCTACCGAATAAAAAAAGAATTAAAGCCACATGTTTAGCAACAGTGAAGTTATCAATCTAAACGTCGAGTGAGTCAAGGGTGGGAGCGTTGGATGAGGAGCCGGTGGATGAGGAGCCCATAGGTTTGTACACAAAATAGCGGAAAACTAGAACTTTTGAAATTGATGCCATTTTAAAAGTATACATAGGAAAGTTTTCAAACTTCTCATATGTGTTAATAACATGTGCCTGCTACTATGAATACTAATATTGAATTGTTATCTAGACATTCTCTACTAGAATATGATGTTCAATTCAGGGAGTGTTTTAATGTAAAAATACACAGTTTTATTCATTTTATTGATTAAACAATGGCCAAATCGCAGTCTCTCTATTTCATTTGTGTGACTCTTCAGTCCTTTTCTACCCTGGGTAGTAAAACATTTAACTAAAAAAGCCAGAAGTGTTTCTTCACAGAATTGTTCATAGATTTATGAAAAATTTGCTATTTAGACCTATTTTGGACCACCCTGTATTCAAAATAAAAGGAACTTTAACGATATTCATGTAGTTCATTTTGATAATCATTTTCTTTTAAATTAAATGGTCCATGCTAACTAAATTTCATAGAATATTATATACAAACATTAATTTTATGCATTATTTGATCATAATTTTAGACACCCTGTACTTTTCCTGTGTACATTTTGGGCAAATGATTCTTAGCAAATTTGGTAGCACCTTCTGCGGTTGTTCTGATTTTGGTGACTATTTTCAGCTAAACCCTAATTGTACAAACTATCAAAATATTTTGTGAGGAGCAAAAACGATCAACTTTTTTATGTTCCACCCTGTAAAAATGTTACACACCCTGTATAATTTGATTATTTTTTGCAAAAATGAAAAACCTTGAATCATAAGCTTTCCAACAATACATAGTTTGTGGGTCATTAAGTATTTAAAACTTAAGTTTTGTCCCGTTTAATCAGAATTGGTGCATTTCTCAACATTATTAGAAGTGAAACATTTTTTTTGGACCAGTTTGTGACTTCTGACCCTATATCTTACTTGCAATGTAGGCCTATTCTTCTAAAACCTGACGATGTGATAAAAGTATTAAAAATAATGAACAAAGACGAATTATATTTGTGCATAGACCCGCTACCCATCAGGTGATACGAATTCAATCTTTCCTTGACGAAAAGAAATGACCAATGAATTAAATGAAATGGTCATACTTTGAAATATAATGCTCATTGACGAAATTTATCTAACAAAATGCGTAAGTCAGATTTTGGGGACGAATTCTAACTTAACGAGATATAAAATATAATGAAAAAAGTGTTAAACTAACTGGGAAAACCTATACTAACTGGTGCAGTGATAGAAAGCGGGGCGTTTGTGTTTCTGTGTTTTGCTGGTTGTTGAAAACAAGGACGCTCTAATTATTATATCCTGGGTTGAAAATACTGCTCGCATGCAGCCCGCGTGCGTGCATGATGTATATGTGTGCGTGGCCTCTCCTAATAATACGCGCAACGCAAACGCAGAAAAAACGCGCTCAACATTAGTCGCATAGCAACGGAGCCAACGTGCTGATTACCTCACTCATGCACCTGTGCTACGATTGCAACTTACATTTTTCACACACGTAGGCCTAAAGATGGATATTATTTCAACAGTATCATGATCACCATTTTACTCTGAGCGGGTTAAGTCCCGCTAACAACCCCATTAAGATGGGGCGTGGGATGGGTTAGCCAGATCTCCAAGTGACGGAAAATATCAAGAGGAAAAACAGACTGGTGTGATAAAATTAAAAATGAATGACGAACTGAAGCACATTCTTTACGGAAAGGCAAGATGTTTCATGAGGAATCGCAACAAAAGAGTGAAATTTACGCTACATCACCGTCTGTACCGCTCGGCAAGACTAGAAAAAGATCTTAAATTATTAGCACGGGATAACTATCAAGTTGCAGGTCCACTAGAATCTCACGTATGGGGAGAAAGATACGACTTGGATAAACCTAAATCTCATGTCACATTGATTGAAGGTAAGAGAGTTTAGTTGGAAAATTGATAGTTAAGTTTGGGAGTAACAACTTACGTGACAATACAATTATTCAAATCTGATGATCTTAACAACGAAATAACTTGGAAATTATACAAATCACTTGTTAGGCCTATTGACCTTGTTAGACCTCACACCCCACATAGACTACTGCATTAGTACAAGTAAAATTTAATAATACCAGGTATGAAACACCAGTGGCGTATCCAGGGGCATCCCGCCCCCCCCCCCCCCCCCCCCCCCCCCCCTTGACAAAAGAGTTTTTAAAAAGGAGGAAGAGGAGGAGGGAGAGGGGAAGAAGAGGAGGAAGATGAGAAGAAGGAGGAAGAGGCGAAGAAGGGGGAAGAGAAGGAGATAGGAGGAGGAAGGGTAGGGGCATAGACGGCGCAAACGGGGGTGGGGTGGGTTAGAGGTCATGTCCCATAATTTTAAAGTGGGACGTTAAAAACGTTAAACTGGGCTTTATAGTGTTAAAAAGGTCAATTTCGCGCGATTTGCACGTATCAGTTTCAATGTTTCATTATTTAAGCACAAAATAGCGTCAGGAACGCTTTTTCTGGACCATTTTAGTTCAATTCGCGCTCATCTTAGCTCGATTCGCGCTCAAAGTTTCATTATTCAAGCTGACCAAGAATGGCTTCAGGAAAGTTTTCCATGACCATTTTTAGTTTGAAAACTGAAAATCTTTGCGCGCTTTGCGCGCATTCTTTCTACATGTTTTAACATAATGGGTCTCGAATCACACCAAATATCATGTGGGGGACGTTAAAAACATCATACTGGACCATTTAAGTGTTAGAAATGCCAAATTGTGCGCGCTTCCGGCCCGCGTATTAGTTTCAATGTTTCATTATTCAAGCTTAACATGACGGCTTCAAGTTTTCCATGACTATTTTAGTTCAAAAACTGAAAATATTTGCGCGCTTCGCGCAAATTTTTTTATACAAGTTTCAGCAATAATGGGTCTCGAACCACCGTAAATATTTTTATATGGGAGACGTCAAAAACTTCATACTGGACCTCCATTTCGACGAATGTCTTCACATCCATTATCAGTTGCTTGAAAACACGCGCGAATTGTTTTAGTGCTATTTCAGATTTGCATTGTTTGTTCCTCCGATGCCCCTCACCTCATCCAATTTAAAGTTACTAGATCTATCATGCTCTTCGTGATTTCATTCATTACAAAAAACTGATTCAAAAAAATTATGTTATTCAGCAACGTCCTAACATACTTTTCCCTTTTCTTTTCCGTGGTTCTATAAATGGGAAACGACAGAAAACTTCTGGGATTTTGTCTATTCAGCCGGTTGGAGGGGGTTCAGTTCTTTACGTGTGACAGAGGGCGCCCTGCTAGATAGTCTACTATTTGCTTACCACACTTTAGTACGAGACCAAACTCTGCTGACATACACGACAGATGTGTATGAACACAAATGCTCTACTAAACTCAACAATGGAAGAAAACAAAATCGGGTAGGTTGGCCTACTAAGTAAACAAAAGAATTTGTAAGAAATGCAAGGATACGCATGTGTAGGTTACAACCTCGTCATAGGCAGCGCAACGACTCACTTAAGGAGTGTTCATAAATAATTTGGTGGGGGCTTGGAAAGAATTTTACCCCCCCCCCCCCCAAAAAAAAAAATGGGGTGGGTTTTTTCTTGACCCTCCTTTTAAGAACAACTTTATTTTTTTGATTCCCCCAAAATAGGGTGGTTTTTTTCTGACCCCACCCCCTTTTTAAGGACTTTTTTATCCCCCCCCCCCCACCCCATCCCCCCCCCCCCCCCCCCCCCCCGCCACCAAAGTATTTATGAACACTCCCTTAGCGTTCGATATTGACTTGTGATTGGTGCCATTTTTTTTAAAACCAAGGACGTATAATAAATACGACAATACTGATTTACTACGTTTCAAAAGACACCACCAAAATAGTCTACTGATATTTTGGTTCGGTCACTATAATAGATATCAGTAATCGATTCACTGTTTTAATGCTATCTTCAGTAGACAGTATTCCTATTGCTCGTATGAATCTCGCACTGTTAGTAGTTAGCAATATATATATTATAGATTGCTAAGTGCAAACAGTGCGAGATTCATGATATCGTGAAACCGTTAAATTGGAAAGATACCGGCAAACTCATTACTGATATCAAAGTCACTAGATTATATCAGCAATCGACTTTTATTATTATTGCTATTTTCAGTAGACAGCATTCCTTGCTACATTAATCGGCTAAGCACAAAAAGTGCAGTATTCCGTGTGATGTTGAACTACCAAACTCGTATTTCTGATAGTTCAGTCACTGATATCAGTGAATCGACTTGCTATTTTGTTACTAACTTTAATAGACAGCATTCCTTGCTCTTACTTACGACCGATATCAAACAATGCGAGTGCCTGTATGTCATGATGAAACTGTTTCAAATGACACCGGCAAACTCGCTTTACTGGTATAGTAGTTCAGTCATGCAGTGATATCAGAAATCGCCTTGCTGTTTTTATTGCTGTCTTCAGTAGACAACATATTTTGCTTTACTTACGGCTAGATCAAACAGTGAGAGAGCCTATATGTCATGATGAAACTATTCTGTTTCAAAAGATACCGGCAAACTCGCTTTACAGATAGTTCAGTAAGTGATATCAGAAATCGCCTGGTCGCTGTTTATTGCTATCTTCAGTATAGACAGCGTTCCTTGCTTTACTAATCGCTAGATCAAACAGTACGAGATTTCTGTATGTCATGATGAGCTGTTTCACCATATATTTAAACAACACCAACAAAATCATTTTATCATCGGATATTTCAGGCCCTGTATTATCATTAATCGACTCGCTCTTTAATTGCTATCTTCAGTAGACAGCACCTCTTGCTCTCTCTAGTATTAATTGCTATGTAACAATATCATGAAGAGTGTTTGCTAAGTCTCAAAAGATTCCACAAAACTCATGTTACTGATATATATTTCAATGACTATGACTACTCACTTTTTATTGATATCAGACAGTACTGTTAGGTGCAAAAAGTGCAAGATTCGTGTATGTCATGAAGAACAGCTGTTTTTCGAAGTTTCAAAAGACACCATCAAACTCATTTTATTTCAGACACTATAGGCCTAGTTATAAACAATGGGTTCACTATGCTATTGATATCTTCAGTATAGACAATATTTCTTCTTGCTATATTGCTATATAAGGGCAAACTGTGCAAGATTTATATATGTCATGATAAACTCATTTAGGCCAAGTAAAATAAATAACATGTTTCTCGTCCGGGCATTTTTGTAAAAGTCGGTAAGGGGGAACTTACTATTTACTATTTTTGGTATTTTATCCAAGATGGCCGTGCGGCCATAAATCCACAATATTAAAAAAATAATAAGTTTACTATGTATACTCTACCCGATACCATGGTTATACCGTTGTAAGAATGTGATACAGGCAGGAGTCATTTTATCGAATTTGTAAATCGTACAACCGGGTTTTTTTAAAGGGTTTAAATTTTTAGCAAAAAATTGATGCGGCGTCCAAAATTGATGCGTTAGTTAGTTAGTTAGTTTCTTAACATCATAATCTAGCAATTTAGGAATTTTTAACTCACAATTATTTTTGTTAGCTTTGTTGAACTTTTTGGGGTCAAAAAAGAGATTTTTGTGATTTTTTTAAAAAAATTAGCATTTTTGGTCAAAATTGACGCAAAATGTGGATTCTCTGACCTATTGCCTTTCAAAAAATGTATACTTTTATATACATTTGAATCATAGTTCAATAACTACAGCAATCACAAAATTTAAAAAGTGACTTCCTTGAGTCCCCCCTTAAACCAAATTTCAAAACACACCACTCAACCAATTTTATAGATATGTTTTTAATAGATATCAGTAATCGACTCACTATCTTCAATAGAATGCATTCCTTGCTCAACTCATTGCTAGGTGCAAACAGTGCGAGATTCCTGTGTGTCACGATTAACTGTTTTACCAATTTTCAAACACCACCAAAATCATTACTGCGGATATTTCAGGCACTCATTGAATCACTTTTTCATTGCTATCTTCAGTAGACAGCATTCCCTGCTTCAATTAATCGCCAAGATGCACATAGTGCTAGCGCAAGCTTGTATGTCATGGTGTAATCATGTATAACATCTTTTGATAACATAGTGGAGTTATCGCACAAAGTCAAACGAGTGTATCATTAGATAGGTCTTAAACTGGTATGTTATGAAGACATTAGAGTAGGCCTATATATATATTTAGGTATAGGCTTGAAAACTGATTAAAAGATCCTATAGTCTCCTAATGAGTATACTTATTTAGATAGGTATTAGACTCACGTATACACATTATTATTAAGAATATCCTAATATCCGTCTATGGAGTGTCAATGACACGAAAATATACACTATTTTATTTTCCATTCGTGCAAATCATTTCGATCTAAAAACAAGTTCTTGTACAAATCAGTCTTCGATCACGTTTTGTCTATCCTCTCGTGTTATTTCGTAATTACTCTTTATAGTTTAACACCTCTCTGGTTTTAACTGATGCGTCATATCCTGAAATCCAAAAGCAAAAGAATTGGTTGAATTTTTAAGGGAATTTATCAAATCTTAGGACCAATGTTGGTATTGGCATTACTTCTGCCTGTTTATGTATTTCAACTCCAATTTATAAACAACTTATAAGTAATTCCTTTGAGCGGGGTTTGGTTGGTACAAAATTAACAATAATAAAAATACAGATTGTGAGCCTTCAAAATAATCATAGTCAAATCTGGCGATTCACTCATCCCAATAACACAATATCAAATTAAATGTATAATTATTATAGACACGCCTTGGGCTATACGTTTATGCTGAATGCAGTAAACACCTGCCGTAGTGCCATATCAATGAAGTCCTAATAGAATCCAATCAATATAGCCACAAAATACAAGTTTGTAATTGAATTTCATGATGAATGTGTTTCTTTGACGTGCAAAAACCAGGCAACCATCATTTTGTTTTTGTGAGGATTTTGTTTTGTAAGGATGGTTTGTAATTCTCATCACGAAGGAGGAAAGCGTTCATTAGCTAGCTGTGAGCGTGAGGAGCATTTGCAATTCGGAAATATAATTATTGTCACGATATATTGGTATAATAAGAGGTGGTAATTTGGATAATTTGCTATCGTCTCTGTTTATGACATGACATGGGTGGCGGTGAAGAAAAGGTCAGTACAGTAACGTCTTTAAAATTAAGTTTAACTACGACGACATACCCTGTTTATTGTTATGTTCCGGTAAGAAAGTATACAGAACTAAATAATAAACTGAACCACTTTAAAAAAAAAGAGTATATCGAAATATATAATCGACACAGAGAATATAAACACATTCTCTGCAACAACTTATTTTCCCACCACGCTACTCCAACGTTCAAGGTATAGACCTCACCGAGAGGTGTTCCTGAATGTTTGGGAGGACAATAATCCTTGGAATACGAAACTGGAGCACTGTGAAGTTGTGTAGCACTTATCACAGCTTATCATCATCGATATGAATGACGCAGTTGGTCAATAAAATATTTAAGGGAAGGGTTGCGCCACAAATTTTATTATTTTGTCATTTGTTTTGCTGCAGTGTCACTAGTGTGCTTACTTCCATATAGTAAACTTTAAACTTAAACAATCTCAAAATTGTCGTCAATTTGTTTCTTTTGTCATCTGAAATGCAACCTGTAAACTTTAAATGCGTTTTTCTAATTTTGACAAATTTTCCATCTTCAAAATAGTAAATCTACCTGTTCTTGATGAATTTAGTTGGACTTTCACAAGAAGTATTACTATTTTCCGGAGGTAATCAAAGATAACTCCATACGTTTTAAAGTTCATTCATTAATCTTCATTTCAAAAAGTGCATTTTCGTTTGGGTAGATTTATTCTTTTGAATTCCGACACCTAAAAATCCGCCAATAAAATCCGCGGCAAACTATAGGGAGCACATACCTAAATAGGTATCGCGACACGCTATCGTCGCGATCACTCAAAGTTTATCACGACAATAGTTCCTATTTGGCGGGAAAGAGAGTTATTTTTTGACGGTTTATGATATAATTTTTCACTAATATGTTGTGTTTGAAATGTGTAGTTGATGTTCTGACATTTAAACTAGGTGATTTGAGGTCAATTTTAATTTCACGGACCGATTTACACACGCGGTGATATCCAGACCGGAGACCGAATTTAGGTAGGCATATCACTACGTTGTTATGCGGCGGCTTATAGCAAAAAAAGTGCACGAGAAAGTTTGCTTCATATTGAGATATGTTGTAGATTACCCTTGTGAGTAAAACATATCAAAATGTCATTGAAATTGTATGGCTAATTTAGAAACTAGAGCCATTTAAGTAAGCCTTTTTTAACAGTAAAGTCTATGGAGAGCGTCTTGGTGCTGTGCTCCCTTATAGCGCCAGGTGCCCGATCTCCCGCGTGCTCCGATCCAGTGTAGGTGTATTACACAATGCAATAAATAAAAGTCGGGTTTCACCCAAATCTATGCGTTTTGATATCTACTGAGCAGTGTATTTATGGCATAGGCCAACTTTGTCCGGTTTCAAAAACAGGGGGGGGGGGGGGTGTGGTTGCTCTTTTTTAAACAAAAACACGGCGTTATTTCAGTTGATGTGTTATAGGTGGGTTAGGTCGACATAATCAGAGACTGATCGAAATCAAAATCAGTTGGATTTGAGTCAAAAAGTTTGAATTTCGTGAGTGTAGGCCTAACAAATCAAAGCGTGCCGCGTCTAGAGTCAAAAAACGGAAAATAATAGTGATTTTACGGAAGATGCGGCCTCCGTGATCAGATCATATTTCAAAAACGGATTGTTCAATTGTAATTTTATTTGGCTAGTTTGTTCAAAATTTCACGCTGAAAAAGTTGATATCAATTTTGAATGATTTTGAGCAAATTTGTGCTCTATAAGGGAGCACATACCTAAATAGGTATCGCGACACGCTATCGTCGCGATCACTCAAAGTTTATCACGACAATAGTTCCTATTTGGCGGGAAAGAGAGTTATTTTTTGACGGTTTATGATATAATTTTTCACTAATATGTTGTGTTTGAAATGTGTAGTTGATGTTCTGACATTTAAACTAGGTGATTTGAGGTCAATTTTAATTTCACGGACCGATTTACACACGCGGTGATATCCAGACCGGAGACCGAATTTAGGTAGGCATATCACTACGTTGTTATGCGGCGGCTTATAGCAAAAAAAGTGCACGAGAAAGTTTGCTTCATATTGAGATATGTTGTAGATTACCCTTGTGAGTAAAACATATCAAAATGTCATTGAAATTGTATGGCTAATTTAGAAACTAGAGCCATTTAAGTAAGCCTTTTTTAACAGTAAAGTCTATGGAGAGCGTCTTGGTGCTGTGCTCCCTTATAGCGCCAGGTGCCCGATCTCCCGCGTGCTCCGATCCAGTGTAGGTGTATTACACAATGCAATAAATAAAAGTCGGGTTTCACCCAAATCTATGCGTTTTGATATCTACTGAGCAGTGTATTTATGGCATAGGCCAACTTTGTCCGGTTTCAAAAACAGGGGGGGGGGGGGGGGGGTGTGGTTGCTCTTTTTTAAACAAAAACACGGCGTTATTTCAGTTGATGTGTTATAGGTGGGTTAGGTCGACATAATCAGAGACTGATCGAAATCAAAATCAGTTGGATTTGAGTCAAAAAGTTTGAATTTCGTGAGTGTAGGCCTAACAAATCAAAGCGTGCCGCGTCTAGAGTCAAAAAACGGAAAATAATAGTGATTTTACGGAAGATGCGGCCTCCGTGATCAGATCATATTTCAAAAACGGATTGTTCAATTGTAATTTTATTTGGCTAGTTTGTTCAAAATTTCACGCTGAAAAAGTTGATATCAATTTTGAATGATTTTGAGCAAATTTGTGCTCTATAAGGGAGCACATACCTAAATAGGTATCGCGACACGCTATCGTCGCGATCACTCAAAGTTTATCACGACAATAGTTCCTATTTGGCGGGAAAGAGAGTTATTTTTTGACGGTTTATGATATAATTTTTCACTAATATGTTGTGTTTGAAATGTGTAGTTGATGTTCTGACATTTAAACTAGGTGATTTGAGGTCAATTTTAATTTCACGGACCGATTTACACACGCGGTGATATCCAGACCGGAGACCGAATTTAGGTAGGCATATCACTACGTTGTTATGCGGCGGCTTATAGCAAAAAAAGTGCACGAGAAAGTTTGCTTCATATTGAGATATGTTGTAGATTACCCTTGTGAGTAAAACATATCAAAATGTCATTGAAATTGTATGGCTAATTTAGAAACTAGAGCCATTTAAGTAAGCCTTTTTTAACAGTAAAGTCTATGGAGAGCGTCTTGGTGCTGTGCTCCCTTATAGCGCCAGGTGCCCGATCTCCCGCGTGCTCCGATCCAGTGTAGGTGTATTACACAATGCAATAAATAAAAGTCGGGTTTCACCCAAATCTATGCGTTTTGATATCTACTGAGCAGTGTATTTATGGCATAGGCCAACTTTGTCCGGTTTCAAAAACAGGGGGGGGGGGGGGGGGGTGTGGTTGCTCTTTTTTAAACAAAAACACGGCGTTATTTCAGTTGATGTGTTATAGGTGGGTTAGGTCGACATAATCAGAGACTGATCGAAATCAAAATCAGTTGGATTTGAGTCAAAAAGTTTGAATTTCGTGAGTGTAGGCCTAACAAATCAAAGCGTGCCGCGTCTAGAGTCAAAAAACGGAAAATAATAGTGATTTTACGGAAGATGCGGCCTCCGTGATCAGATCATATTTCAAAAACGGATTGTTCAATTGTAATTTTATTTGGCTAGTTTGTTCAAAATTTCACGCTGAAAAAGTTGATATCAATTTTGAATGATTTTGAGCAAATTTGTGCTCTATAAGGGAGCACATACCTAAATAGGTATCGCGACACGCTATCGTCGCGATCACTCAAAGTTTATCACGACAATAGTTCCTATTTGGCGGGAAAGAGAGTTATTTTTTGACGGTTTATGATATAATTTTTCACTAATATGTTGTGTTTGAAATGTGTAGTTGATGTTCTGACATTTAAACTAGGTGATTTGAGGTCAATTTTAATTTCACGGACCGATTTACACACGCGGTGATATCCAGACCGGAGACCGAATTTAGGTAGGCATATCACTACGTTGTTATGCGGCGGCTTATAGCAAAAAAAGTGCACGAGAAAGTTTGCTTCATATTGAGATATGTTGTAGATTACCCTTGTGAGTAAAACATATCAAAATGTCATTGAAATTGTATGGCTAATTTAGAAACTAGAGCCATTTAAGTAAGCCTTTTTTAACAGTAAAGTCTATGGAGAGCGTCTTGGTGCTGTGCTCCCTTATAGCGCCAGGTGCCCGATCTCCCGCGTGCTCCGATCCAGTGTAGGTGTATTACACAATGCAATAAATAAAAGTCGGGTTTCACCCAAATCTATGCGTTTTGATATCTACTGAGCAGTGTATTTATGGCATAGGCCAACTTTGTCCGGTTTCAAAAACAGGGGGGGGGGGGGGGGTGTGGTTGCTCTTTTTTAAACAAAAACACGGCGTTATTTCAGTTGATGTGTTATAGGTGGGTTAGGTCGACATAATCAGAGACTGATCGAAATCAAAATCAGTTGGATTTGAGTCAAAAAGTTTGAATTTCGTGAGTGTAGGCCTAACAAATCAAAGCGTGCCGCGTCTAGAGTCAAAAAACGGAAAATAATAGTGATTTTACGGAAGATGCGGCCTCCGTGATCAGATCATATTTCAAAAACGGATTGTTCAATTGTAATTTTATTTGGCTAGTTTGTTCAAAATTTCACGCTGAAAAAGTTGATATCAATTTTGAATGATTTTGAGCAAATTTGTGCTCTATAAGGGAGCACATACCTAAATAGGTATCGCGACACGCTATCGTCGCGATCACTCAAAGTTTATCACGACAATAGTTCCTATTTGGCGGGAAAGAGAGTTATTTTTTGACGGTTTATGATATAATTTTTCACTAATATGTTGTGTTTGAAATGTGTAGTTGATGTTCTGACATTTAAACTAGGTGATTTGAGGTCAATTTTAATTTCACGGACCGATTTACACACGCGGTGATATCCAGACCGGAGACCGAATTTAGGTAGGCATATCACTACGTTGTTATGCGGCGGCTTATAGCAAAAAAAGTGCACGAGAAAGTTTGCTTCATATTGAGATATGTTGTAGATTACCCTTGTGAGTAAAACATATCAAAATGTCATTGAAATTGTATGGCTAATTTAGAAACTAGAGCCATTTAAGTAAGCCTTTTTTAACAGTAAAGTCTATGGAGAGCGTCTTGGTGCTGTGCTCCCTTATAGCGCCAGGTGCCCGATCTCCCGCGTGCTCCGATCCAGTGTAGGTGTATTACACAATGCAATAAATAAAAGTCGGGTTTCACCCAAATCTATGCGTTTTGATATCTACTGAGCAGTGTATTTATGGCATAGGCCAACTTTGTCCGGTTTCAAAAACAGGGGGGGGGGGGGGGGGGGTGTGGTTGCTCTTTTTTAAACAAAAACACGGCGTTATTTCAGTTGATGTGTTATAGGTGGGTTAGGTCGACATAATCAGAGACTGATCGAAATCAAAATCAGTTGGATTTGAGTCAAAAAGTTTGAATTTCGTGAGTGTAGGCCTAACAAATCAAAGCGTGCCGCGTCTAGAGTCAAAAAACGGAAAATAATAGTGATTTTACGGAAGATGCGGCCTCCGTGATCAGATCATATTTCAAAAACGGATTGTTCAATTGTAATTTTATTTGGCTAGTTTGTTCAAAATTTCACGCTGAAAAAGTTGATATCAATTTTGAATGATTTTGAGCAAATTTGTGCTCTATAAGGGAGCACATACCTAAATAGGTATCGCGACACGCTATCGTCGCGATCACTCAAAGTTTATCACGACAATAGTTCCTATTTGGCGGGAAAGAGAGTTATTTTTTGACGGTTTATGATATAATTTTTCACTAATATGTTGTGTTTGAAATGTGTAGTTGATGTTCTGACATTTAAACTAGGTGATTTGAGGTCAATTTTAATTTCACGGACCGATTTACACACGCGGTGATATCCAGACCGGAGACCGAATTTAGGTAGGCATATCACTACGTTGTTATGCGGCGGCTTATAGCAAAAAAAGTGCACGAGAAAGTTTGCTTCATATTGAGATATGTTGTAGATTACCCTTGTGAGTAAAACATATCAAAATGTCATTGAAATTGTATGGCTAATTTAGAAACTAGAGCCATTTAAGTAAGCCTTTTTTAACAGTAAAGTCTATGGAGAGCGTCTTGGTGCTGTGCTCCCTTATAGCGCCAGGTGCCCGATCTCCCGCGTGCTCCGATCCAGTGTAGGTGTATTACACAATGCAATAAATAAAAGTCGGGTTTCACCCAAATCTATGCGTTTTGATATCTACTGAGCAGTGTATTTATGGCATAGGCCAACTTTGTCCGGTTTCAAAAACAGGGGGGGGGGGGGGGGGGTGTGGTTGCTCTTTTTTAAACAAAAACACGGCGTTATTTCAGTTGATGTGTTATAGGTGGGTTAGGTCGACATAATCAGAGACTGATCGAAATCAAAATCAGTTGGATTTGAGTCAAAAAGTTTGAATTTCGTGAGTGTAGGCCTAACAAATCAAAGCGTGCCGCGTCTAGAGTCAAAAAACGGAAAATAATAGTGATTTTACGGAAGATGCGGCCTCCGTGATCAGATCATATTTCAAAAACGGATTGTTCAATTGTAATTTTATTTGGCTAGTTTGTTCAAAATTTCACGCTGAAAAAGTTGATATCAATTTTGAATGATTTTGAGCAAATTTGTGCTCTATAAGGGAGCACATACCTAAATAGGTATCGCGACACGCTATCGTCGCGATCACTCAAAGTTTATCACGACAATAGTTCCTATTTGGCGGGAAAGAGAGTTATTTTTTGACGGTTTATGATATAATTTTTCACTAATATGTTGTGTTTGAAATGTGTAGTTGATGTTCTGACATTTAAACTAGGTGATTTGAGGTCAATTTTAATTTCACGGACCGATTTACACACGCGGTGATATCCAGACCGGAGACCGAATTTAGGTAGGCATATCACTACGTTGTTATGCGGCGGCTTATAGCAAAAAAAGTGCACGAGAAAGTTTGCTTCATATTGAGATATGTTGTAGATTACCCTTGTGAGTAAAACATATCAAAATGTCATTGAAATTGTATGGCTAATTTAGAAACTAGAGCCATTTAAGTAAGCCTTTTTTAACAGTAAAGTCTATGGAGAGCGTCTTGGTGCTGTGCTCCCTTATAGCGCCAGGTGCCCGATCTCCCGCGTGCTCCGATCCAGTGTAGGTGTATTACACAATGCAATAAATAAAAGTCGGGTTTCACCCAAATCTATGCGTTTTGATATCTACTGAGCAGTGTATTTATGGCATAGGCCAACTTTGTCCGGTTTCAAAAACAGGGGGGGGGGGGGGGTGTGGTTGCTCTTTTTTAAACAAAAACACGGCGTTATTTCAGTTGATGTGTTATAGGTGGGTTAGGTCGACATAATCAGAGACTGATCGAAATCAAAATCAGTTGGATTTGAGTCAAAAAGTTTGAATTTCGTGAGTGTAGGCCTAACAAATCAAAGCGTGCCGCGTCTAGAGTCAAAAAACGGAAAATAATAGTGATTTTACGGAAGATGCGGCCTCCGTGATCAGATCATATTTCAAAAACGGATTGTTCAATTGTAATTTTATTTGGCTAGTTTGTTCAAAATTTCACGCTGAAAAAGTTGATATCAATTTTGAATGATTTTGAGCAAATTTGTGCTCTATAAGGGAGCACATACCTAAATAGGTATCGCGACACGCTATCGTCGCGATCACTCAAAGTTTATCACGACAATAGTTCCTATTTGGCGGGAAAGAGAGTTATTTTTTGACGGTTTATGATATAATTTTTCACTAATATGTTGTGTTTGAAATGTGTAGTTGATGTTCTGACATTTAAACTAGGTGATTTGAGGTCAATTTTAATTTCACGGACCGATTTACACACGCGGTGATATCCAGACCGGAGACCGAATTTAGGTAGGCATATCACTACGTTGTTATGCGGCGGCTTATAGCAAAAAAAGTGCACGAGAAAGTTTGCTTCATATTGAGATATGTTGTAGATTACCCTTGTGAGTAAAACATATCAAAATGTCATTGAAATTGTATGGCTAATTTAGAAACTAGAGCCATTTAAGTAAGCCTTTTTTAACAGTAAAGTCTATGGAGAGCGTCTTGGTGCTGTGCTCCCTTATAGCGCCAGGTGCCCGATCTCCCGCGTGCTCCGATCCAGTGTAGGTGTATTACACAATGCAATAAATAAAAGTCGGGTTTCACCCAAATCTATGCGTTTTGATATCTACTGAGCAGTGTATTTATGGCATAGGCCAACTTTGTCCGGTTTCAAAAACAGGGGGGGGGGGGGTGTGGTTGCTCTTTTTTAAACAAAAACACGGCGTTATTTCAGTTGATGTGTTATAGGTGGGTTAGGTCGACATAATCAGAGACTGATCGAAATCAAAATCAGTTGGATTTGAGTCAAAAAGTTTGAATTTCGTGAGTGTAGGCCTAACAAATCAAAGCGTGCCGCGTCTAGAGTCAAAAAACGGAAAATAATAGTGATTTTACGGAAGATGCGGCCTCCGTGATCAGATCATATTTCAAAAACGGATTGTTCAATTGTAATTTTATTTGGCTAGTTTGTTCAAAATTTCACGCTGAAAAAGTTGATATCAATTTTGAATGATTTTGAGCAAATTTGTGCTCTATAAGGGAGCACATACCTAAATAGGTATCGCGACACGCTATCGTCGCGATCACTCAAAGTTTATCACGACAATAGTTCCTATTTGGCGGGAAAGAGAGTTATTTTTTGACGGTTTATGATATAATTTTTCACTAATATGTTGTGTTTGAAATGTGTAGTTGATGTTCTGACATTTAAACTAGGTGATTTGAGGTCAATTTTAATTTCACGGACCGATTTACACACGCGGTGATATCCAGACCGGAGACCGAATTTAGGTAGGCATATCACTACGTTGTTATGCGGCGGCTTATAGCAAAAAAAGTGCACGAGAAAGTTTGCTTCATATTGAGATATGTTGTAGATTACCCTTGTGAGTAAAACATATCAAAATGTCATTGAAATTGTATGGCTAATTTAGAAACTAGAGCCATTTAAGTAAGCCTTTTTAACAGTAAAGTCTATGGAGAGCGTCTTGGTGCTGTGCTCCCTTATAGCGCCAGGTGCCCGATCTCCCGCGTGCTCCGATCCAGTGTAGGTGTATTACACAATGCAATAAATAAAAGTCGGGTTTCACCCAAATCTATGCGTTTTGATATCTACTGAGCAGTGTATTTATGGCATAGGCCAACTTTGTCCGGTTTCAAAAACAGGGGGGGGGGGGGGTGTGGTTGCTCTTTTTTAAACAAAAACACGGCGTTATTTCAGTTGATGTGTTATAGGTGGGTTAGGTCGACATAATCAGAGACTGATCGAAATCAAAATCAGTTGGATTTGAGTCAAAAAGTTTGAATTTCGTGAGTGTAGGCCTAACAAATCAAAGCGTGCCGCGTCTAGAGTCAAAAAACGGAAAATAATAGTGATTTTACGGAAGATGCGGCCTCCGTGATCAGATCATATTTCAAAAACGGATTGTTCAATTGTAATTTTATTTGGCTAGTTTGTTCAAAATTTCACGCTGAAAAAGTTGATATCAATTTTGAATGATTTTGAGCAAATTTGTGCTCTATAAGGGAGCACATACCTAAATAGGTATCGCGACACGCTATCGTCGCGATCACTCAAAGTTTATCACGACAATAGTTCCTATTTGGCGGGAAAGAGAGTTATTTTTTGACGGTTTATGATATAATTTTTCACTAATATGTTGTGTTTGAAATGTGTAGTTGATGTTCTGACATTTAAACTAGGTGATTTGAGGTCAATTTTAATTTCACGGACCGATTTACACACGCGGTGATATCCAGACCGGAGACCGAATTTAGGTAGGCATATCACTACGTTGTTATGCGGCGGCTTATAGCAAAAAAAGTGCACGAGAAAGTTTGCTTCATATTGAGATATGTTGTAGATTACCCTTGTGAGTAAAACATATCAAAATGTCATTGAAATTGTATGGCTAATTTAGAAACTAGAGCCATTTAAGTAAGCCTTTTTTAACAGTAAAGTCTATGGAGAGCGTCTTGGTGCTGTGCTCCCTATAGGTGTTTTTTTTTTGTATATGTCGCTTTTATTCAACCCAATTATTGGTATCAAATTTGAAGTTTTAGCATGTCTGTAATCAAAGGTGTTTTTGGTGCAAAATGAGCAATATTGTAAAATACATAAATAGTCTAACAGTTTATTTGTTCTAGAATTAAACGTTAGTCATTACAATGTATGATCATATTGTTGAAAATGAATCCGCATGCCCGTCTCTTTATTATCAATTTCTTGTGCATCTAATACGCCTACACTGTTATAACGCTATTTATTTTGTTTAAACATCACAACGTTAACCAATGCATCGCTCAACCCGTTGTTTAACATTTTTAAAAATGTTGCTCAAAATTGAATAACGTGTTTAACATTTTGAGCAACATTGTTTAAAATGTTAAACAACGTTGAGCGATGCACTGGTTAACTTGTGTTGTTTAAAAAAAATGAACAGCGTTTTAACAGTGTATCTGGCTCTCCTCCTAACACGTGAAAAAAATATCGATGCTCTTCATTGTTTCTCTTTTCATTAATAAAATCTGTGCTATTTAATTTGATTTCATGTATCTTAGGATGACGACGAGACGATAAAAGTAACGTTCACCTATTACGGGGCAAATCCTCAGCAACTTTCCGACACAATTGCCAAAGATGGACTCGACGTTGACACCGAAGACATCTTACAACAGAATAACCACGCCCTTCTACAGCACCCAGAGGTACCCGGTGATGAAGGAAGCCGTCCTAGCACGACCCCGGCGGCATGGATGGCAACGGATGTTCAGTTGCCAGCCGATGGTCCTCTTATTGAGTCAGATGACCCTGGAACGGTAGCTAAACACGTTGGCTTTGTCGACTGCGATGCATTCCCGGTTCAACATCAGCATCGCGAGGCCGACTTTGAACAGCCTCCAACTCCCATCAATCCACCCAACTCTCCATCTCCACCAGGAGAGAGAAGCGCAAGTAACCCAACACATCACGGGGATGGATTAGATGGACTCAACAGTCCACGTGATATCTGGGTAAGACCATTCACAACCCCCGCGAGTAATGAAATACCACTTGTTCGACGAACTCGTTTCTCAAGACTTGGAGGGAATGATGGCGAGTTGTCTGTGGCAGGACATGGTTTAAACGAGGGCATGTCGCGTACTGGTTATCCTAAAACGCCTAGCAATCACGTTTCGGGAATAAAAGGTGGTCCTTTGTCCATGCGGAAGGCATTTCGGGGGAAACGAAGAAATCATGGTCATCAACTGCCTAAAGTGCCGACGTTTGGCCTGCCAACTGTTCATCAAACTTGCACCAGCCCTAACACGGCTTTACAAATGCGGCTAATTGAGAAGAATAGACTTCATGAAATTGATAACCCCAAACAGCACATTTTCGCTCCTTCCCCCAAATTAGAATTCATCAACGTTATCAATCCTTTGTCTCCCGTCTGTCCAAGTTCTCCCTCCAAAGAGTCGTCGCCTACCTCACCGCAAAACACACGATCCTTTGATACGGATAAACTGCGTATCAACTACAGCTTAGAAGAAGTCCGACCAGAATTGGTACGGACTCCAATCACGGCAAAGCGTTCTCAAAATTCCCGAGGTTCTTCGGAATGCGGCGGTGGCACGGGAGGTAAAGACTACCTATTGCAAAAATATATAGACGACACCAGATCTCAGTCTCCATCCTCTAAATATCGCCCTGGATACCCGGATGGTTTGCGTAAATCAGCACCATTGTTGAGCAGTGGACATAAGCAGCAATCTACGCAATCCACAGAGACAGTGGATCTTGTTATTGGCAAGGTCAACAAAGATGCCCCTACGAAAGACCAATCTGGAATAGCGTCCCCACCTTCACCTAGAAAAGCTGTTCAGTACCAGTTTTTCAAACAAAGAACCCCCGGTAATTTCAGGGGTCGATGCAAAAAGGCGTGTGACGAATTTGTTATCAGGAAAGAGCAGATTACATCCTCTAGGCTGTATACGACTGTCACTAGCGTCACCGTGAATAGGGTACCTACTGGGGGATTTGGACAATGGAAATTTGTTGATTGCTGACAGAAATATTAATATTTGTAGCTGAAGTATCATATAACTTATACATTATAACTCTTTTAACTTATATGCAAACGATGAACCACTGCGACATAATGCAACATGTTATACTTAGTATGAACTCTTTCAGGTTTTTTCTACTGAAATCTAAATAAATAATTATCTATGCAACTGTAATATATAGCTTGAACTTGAATGGTAAATAAGTGTTTCCATCACGATGGAGTATAAGGACAATTTTCGACACAATTGAATGATTGTGCAAGATATTTATATTGATCATTTTTATGCAGTCATTTATTGCAAAATCCCGCAAGACAACATACAAACCAATAATATTGGTGATAAAATCTCACTCAGAAAGCAGTGTTGACCTTTCAATTTGAGTATTTTAGAATGTTCTGACTGTTTTAATGATAACGTAATCAGGCGCCACCAGACATACTACACTATAAAAATAAATGATTCCCCCTAGATAACTTCTGGGGTCAAAGGTAATTTAAATAACTTCTTGACCTTTGACCCTGCAGGTATGACTGATTAGTTCTATCAGACACATTTGAGACCATTTTTCATAAAAATCAAAGCATTTAATGTTTACATTACGGAGTAATCAGTATTTACCCAAAAATAATATACAATTTTAAAAAGTGCGGTAATTTATTATGCAATGTTAGGAAACCAATTCCAGCAGACGAGATTATTGTCCAGTAAATATTCATGTATCTTCTTGGTATAAAATAAATGAAGAGTAATAGCAATAAAACATGCAAATAAATCCCATATTGTGATCTTCAATGGTTTTCTATGGGGAAATATCCAGATATTTGTTGATGGATACCTGTTGATATATTACAGGGCGAGTCAAATTATTCAGTTCAAATTTCACCGATTTTTTAAACCAGTTCATATAGAAAAATTATTTTATGAAATGGACAGCAAGAACACGTTGTTAGCCATAACCTAATGTTACTGCATTCAAATTGGTTATTCCAAAAGGGAGATATACAGGCTGTAACAACAACAAAAGTTATACAATTTTGATGAAAAAAATGTTAAAAATAATTCCAAAGTAATTTCTGTTTCAATTTTTAATATCATGCAAAGGACTTTTTTCAGCTTCTTAATAAGCTTGTTTTATGAAAATCGGTGGTCAGGAAGCAGAGCAGTGATCAATGTATCTTAAGTAGTTGCAAAATCACCTGGGCCACTTTGGCTTAATCACTGGGATGAACAGTATGAATGGAATCAAACCATGAATACAGGAATAGAGCGCTCTTGTTGTGAGCCCAAAATCAGACAGAAACTGCTTGTTCGGGCAAGAATCTTTGGTGATGGAACTTTGATTGGACATATCTCTTCAGATGGGAACATGAATGCTTAAAAACGCTACCGTTGATCTGTTTAACAAAACCTGAGTTGTTAGCACATGGAAGATACCTGTTGAACCAGATTGGCTCCATATCTCGTGTATGGTGGTTTCAGGATGGGTACCATGTCAGAAGGAATAATGAGTAATTTCAATTATGGACTCAAAGAAATTGGTCAAGATATTTATTTATTAATTAAAACACATACAGACGGTATGAATTTATTAATTGAAATAAAATCAAACTAGTTGAAAAACAATTATGTAGTTCTCTTAATGATCCCTGCATGATACCCTAACCATTTAATTTCAACAAACAAGATTGTATTCTATGCTGAAAGTGGCCCAACCCGATTTGTAGATTGGTCATATATTTTAAACAAAAGTAGTTAAAAAGACCAAATAAAATTCTTCTGGTAGTCAACACATCACTTATTACAGAGCGTAAACGATTTTGAAATTGCATGATTTTAAAATTAACTTAAAAATTAAATTGCAATTGTATAACTTTTTTTGTTACAGTCTGTATGGGTTTTTCCCCAAATTCTGTGAAAATTCAATCTGTTCCACTTCCACGGGACCACTATAAAAGTAAACGTTTGTTGCTGAATGGGGCGGGCGCAAGTTGAACATGTTGAAAGAAGAGTGTCACAAATAAAAGATCTATCATGCATATGTTCTTTAGAAATCCCAGTACTTTACTCCCCTCAACGACCGTTAAGTGAGGATTCAATGACCAGTATTTGTCCTGATTTTCTGAAAAGGGGACCTGAATATTTTGACTTTTGACTCCTGTAGAACATACCTAAATTATATCTGGTTCCAGTGGTTATTCACATAATTTGTTTTTTCACCAATGGAAAACAAGATAGTACTCTTTACACTGAATACCTCACTACACGAACATTCTACAAAACACTTGTCTGATCTTAATACTATTGCTGACATTTCTTTACAAAAATTTCATGAAAATATTCCAATAAGTAATGAAACACCAAATATGATTAAAATGTGGCAATCGGCCCTAAATTACCATGTCATCAAGAGGACTATTATAATAGGGGGCTTCCTTCATGAGTGCGGTTTGCAAGATTCATGCTGGGCGTACCCTCATAGCAATCAAGGTTGCCAGGTAACTAATCATTACGTGTTGCCAAATTTGATTGATATATTTCCTTTCAGTTCTATTTCCTTGCGACTCCATTCACCTGATATCCAATTAATTTCCTGTAACATGATAATATGCATTATAGATAAGGTTTGGACTGGATTAATATAGCTGTGTGCTTTGAGAAACAGTGTACTCCGAAGTTTCGCCCATACCTTGAGTCTTTTACGAATGAAGTGCATTACATATTTTGAGGGTTGACAATCAGAAAAAACATTACTGGTCATTTTGAGATTGGTACAAAATAATTTGTCCTCCAAAGATTCAAAAGACTTAACCAATACTAAAAAATTGCCCTATTTGAATTAAAAGCAACTCATTGGAATACAATACATATTAAAACCAATTTTTCTGAGAATGTCCTTTTCAGAGTTAAAGGCATATTATGTGATCATATTATGTTGCATTATTTTTGCAGATTTACATTTCTGATCATAAATCATAAATATATTCCGAGTTACAGAGTGATACGATTCCTAATTACTTCAAAATCATGGTTTAAGGAGTGAAAATAAACTGTCAGGTCATGCACAACAACTTATTTTTCACTCTTAATTCATTCTAAAACCATGATTTTAATGTAATTAGGAATCGTATCGCTCTGTAACTCAGAATATATACATGATTTATGATCAGAAATGTAAATCTGTAAGAAATTCTACTCTCTAAAATAAAATCATGAATAGAGGGTGCCCCCTGGAAAAGATCACATAATATGCCTTTAAGTCTTTCTGGTTGTCAACCCTCGAGTTACAATGTAAACCTTTATTCTGCTGTGTAATTGATGCATGCCTGGGACCTAAAGTACACTTTATCCCTGTTGGAAATGCATTTTTAAAATGAGAAATGACCCGATTTCTTGAGGCCAAAATTGGGCTCTGCTGACCCGTCTTATCAACAACAAAATCCTTTTGAAATACAACTGATCTGTGTTTTTATTGATTTGAATTTAGAAGTATAAATGATTTAAAAAAGAAAATAACAGTTGGGTTTTTTTCAGAAGCTCAAACTAGCTAAGTGCACATGTTTTATCTTTCTTTGGTGATTTTCCAAAAAATAAACCCTGCCCTTATGTCTCCTTCACATCATACAGCTTTAAATAAACATGCTACAATCATGGAAAAAATAGTTGGAACACTTGACGCAACCTACTACAACCATCCCTGAGCTCGCAATCGAGATCAGACCTGGGACACAGCACTCTTTAATAGAAAGCAGAGGTCTCCCCTTTCTTGTATCCTTCCCCACTCCATCAATCAATGTTGGGGGAACTGCCAAGGCTTCCCCTTTCTTATATCCTTCCCCAATCCATCAATCAATGTTGGGGAACTGCCAAGGCTTTTGATAACATGACTCGGATCAACATTGCCTTCGGGGGAGAAGGGGCACTTTTTTCCTTAATTCGGGCAAAGTGCATCAACCTTTTTCTCCTTGATTGTAGCACACCATCATCATTTGTTTGGAAGTTACATAGAAATGTATAGACCTGTATTAATTGATGACCTGTTAGTCAGTGTCATAGATATCTTGGTCCGTCACCAAACCAACCGGGAATATTAAAGATGCTGTTCAAAATGTAAATGTAGGCATTCTGGGTTTGTAATGGCCTTAAATGTAGGCATTCTGGGTTTGTAATGGCCTTAATTAAATGTAAGCATTCTGGGTTTGTAATGGCCTTCGTCACAACTAGAATCTTTTACATAGATAACAAATAATTGTTGACAAGAGCTAATGATGTTTTTTCTATGACAAAATCTGCTATTTTTACTTCAAGTCACAAAATGGGAAAGCCCTACCATCCCTGGACAAAATATAGTTGAAATAATTTTTGGTAGATAGTGAGGAAATCCATTAAGAGGGAAAGTTGATAGTTTGAACATTTGTTTTCATTTTATTTGTTTTACCCGTCCCTCTCAGTCCTACTACTAATTATATGAACCAGGGTGAAGTGCCTTACTCGACACATTGGCAATAATAGCAAGATTAAAACCCACCACATTTTTGCAATAATAGCAAGATTGAAACCCACCACATCTTTGCAATAATAGCAAGATTGAAACCCACCACATCTTTGTTATAGAACAAGACCCAGTTTTCTACCTGGTGCATCATACACCCTTTGCAAATAAATAAGGTAATCAATCAAATTTCTGGAGATGGTTTACACCAAAATGAAGCAGGGTACTTTCAAGCTTTCGCCCTATACCATGTATAATATGTATACCTAACACAAACAGTTACTGACCAGGTGCTTTAAAGGTAAATTATGTGATCTTTTCCAGGGACACCCTCAATCCTAAAAAAAACCCAGACTTTCTTGCAGATTTACATTTCTGATCATAAATCGTACATACATTCCAAGTTACAGGGTGATACGATTCTTACTTCAAAATCATGGATTTAGAGTGAAAATAAACTGTCGGAGTCTGCGCCGACAACTTATTTTTACTCTAAATTCACTCTAAAACCATGATTTTGGGGTAATTAATTAGGAATCATATCGCTCTGTAACTTGAAATATATTCTTGATTTATGATCAGAATCTATTATAAGGATTGAAGGTGTTCCCTGGAAAAGATCACATAATATACCTTTAATGTTAGCTAATTAAAAATCTTAGATACACATTAAACAAGCCAATTTTTTCCCTGAAATTTGATACCTCATTCATAGAAATTGAGTGGATACTTTTATGATGAAATAAGGAACCAGATCAACTGTGTGTGCTCAGCAATGACAATAGCACAGTTTTCAATACAAATGAAGGACATCCCATTGTGCGTTAGGAAAATTAACATGTCGCGAAACTAGTGATGATTAGCAATTCGCGAAGAAAAAAACATGCCACGAAATTAACTTGTTTTACAGTAACCAATTTTAAATTAGCTACCATAAAAGCACACAGTCAGGAACTTTTTGTGTTAGGTGTACATGTATATTATACATAAACCATTCGTGAACATTTAAGGCCACAATTCTTCCATATTGCGTCTTCAGACTGATAAAAGTAAAATAAGATATTTTAAGTGAGACAAGCATAATAATGTACAGTGGGTTACGCAAATGAATGTCATACATACATACATACATAACATAATACAAGTTTTTATAAAGCGCCATTTCATTTAGATCACGGCGCTGCAACATCCAGGCAGCAACTAATTCAGCGCTAAGTCAGCATTGTGAGTTAGGCAGATTGTAATAATTATGTAAAATGTTAAAAATGGGTCATATCAACTCGTATTAGGCCTATAACAAGCCACATTTCACTTTAAGGTATATCCCTAACCTAATTCTATCCAACAGGTACTGCTCCTGTTGGAATTCACCTGTACTATTCATGGTGCTATTCAACATATTGTCAGCCTGCTTCGATAACTGCCTAACTCACTTTTCCTATTTTTGTTTTTTTCTCAGGCAATTTGACAATTATTGAAGCAGGCTGATGACATGCTCCCATAAGTTTAGCTCATGCTCCCATAAGTTTAACTTATGAGAGTTCATGCTCCCATAAGTTTAGTCTAAACATAAGTCAATGTCTAGGTTCTTGTTTCATACTTTTGGGTTGCAATGAGGCAACTATTTCATTATTCATTATTTTGACTGATTTCATTATTTTACATTTATCATCCTTTTTTGATTCAAAATGACACATAATAACATACATTTACATTTCAAATACCACAAACATGTTTTTGTGATTTAATGTGTTTATCAACATAACCAGACATTTATATTCCTGCCAAACATTTGATATTTCATATCCAACACCCAAATGGCATGAACGGTTCACAAATACGATGAAATGACACTCAATTGGGGTATTGGACCACGCTTCTGTATCTAAATTGTGTTGGTTGACATTGGTTAATCAATTTCTTACTTCAAAACCTAGTTTATAGTTGCAAAAAATTGAAAATAATGAAATATTTGGAAAATAATGAATGTTCAACACGGGGAGAAAAACGCAACGCGGGCAAGAAACTGGAACCTAGGCATTGACATTCAATCAATTAAATGAAGCAGACTACAACCATTTTGCTTTCTCATACACATACACAAATTATAATTTATTAATTCCCAAGTTGTCCTATTGTGTGTCTGCACTCTGCAGACTGTTATAAAAATAAATATTATTATAAATATTTCTTAACACAATGAGTAAGCAGCATTATCCCGTTGTGTTAAATGCACACTTGTCCATTAGTATTCCTCAAGCAGGTTTATAACCATCACCTTTGTAATTGTAAAGCTCATGCAGTGTTAGAGTTCCTCAACAAGCAGCTGTATCATCCACATTTTGAGGTAATTGTAAATCCACTTTGTTTGGCACCAAATAATCAAACATTGCGAGGTTAGTTTTCATCCATATTCAACACAAATCCCTGCTGTTGCACCCATCTATTGATGCTTTGCACACAGCAACTGTGCATTTGTTCTTGCTGCCAAACGTGGACACACATGTGACAGTTTATTATGATCTCCTGATAGGTGCAAACGCGTGCAAAGGGGTCCTAGATGTGTATGGCTAGGACACCCTCTATTGTCATAGTAGTATATCGTCCGCATTTTGTTGCACTTTGTCATATTTACACACAAAATATATACAAAAGCCTTCGGTTAGGTGTAGAAATTCTGTTTCAGACATCCACGTTTGGATAGCACAAGATGTGTGTCCGCGTTTGGGAGCAGACCTATGTAAGGTGCATGAGCATGTGTGTATAAGACATACCTATCCCAATAGATATGCACTTCTCTAGAGAATCCTTTTGATGGTAGATGGATAGACCTGGGTAAGGTGCATGAGCATGTGTGTATAAGACATACCTATCCCAATAGATATGCACTTCTCTAGAGAATCCTTTTGATGGTAGATACATGTAGATACAAGTCTATAGTTTAATCAGTTCCAAATTGGCGAGAAATATTTGGTTTTTATCTTTATCAAAGCGTACGCGCACAATTATTGACACATGCCTGCTGTTTTGGGCGCAAGCACGCATCGTGCATATGATGCACAGTGCGCTTGTTGCCTTCAGCACACCCGCATACTTCTGTATTAATTCGCTCTGTAAGAAGGCTTCACCAATTTGGAACCGATCAAACTATAACAATTTTCAACTTGATGGGTACTGATCAAAGTAAAAAGACTGTTTGACGTCATATGAACATTCACAAGGAAGGTTCATCAGTGTAATATGTTAAGAAGTTTTATCAGCATCCTGGGGTAGATGCACCCCCATGGAATGGAGAATGTTTGACGCAGGACCAGACAAACCCTGCTGAGAACTGTACGATTCAATCATGTTCTTCAATAAGTTCACATCTACTTCCACAGGCCTGTGATCCTCCTCCCCCGTGTGTGAATGGTTTGATCCACTAGCACCCGCACTCGACCCTGCCATTTTGGTTTTGTACTGTGATGTATCATCCTAGATAAAACAGGAAATTCAGCGTTAAAATAAATTCTAATTGATTAACTGAATTCATGGAGTGATTGTCCACAACATAAAATAGAGTTAATGCATAGGTATATGGAAATGAAAGCATTTATTAAAGGTGTATGTTCCAATCACTTTTTGGGGGCTATGATTTTTTTTCACATCCAGATATTTTGATATCAAAAGAATCCCCATACTTTTCTCATTATTTTTGTGAAATCTTAGGGGCCAGAAATGTTCCATTTAGAAATTATAGGCTAACATGTGGAGAATTAATGCCTAAGGTGGTTAACCACCAACCAGTTTGTATATTACTCATCAATGGGCAAATGTCTTGTGACCTTGTACTTCTAAATATAGAACCATTGGAGTTACGCAACTCAAACTTTGGAATGCCACAATTTTAAGGATGACCTTTCATGTAAAATAGAAAACGTCAAGTAGAAAATCGCGCCGGCAATCGGAACATCTACCTTTACGAGATAAGGAACACTTTTGATAGTTGGTTAGGACTCTCACTTTAATTCATGCACCATTAAACATGTTTTTGACGATCTGATTGACGATTCTATTGATATAACTCCTAAGAGGTTTACATGGAATGCACAATTACCTTTGCATTATCATCCTCATGTTCTTCTCTCTCAAAGCTTTTGCCAATCTCCGTACCAGCCAGTTCCCGGTCCATCTGGTCCATGAGACCCAACATCTCCACGTCATCTGGTTTCATTTCACCGCTCTCATCATCTGTAATATATATAATAAACGATCATTTATCATAAGAAACTGTTTTAGAGTTTTATTTATTTCGCTTAATATGTTGAAGCATTACAAAAAGAGTACAAAAGTATGTGTATTGTTGTGGCAAGAGGATGCCGTTGTCGGTAAAATTCATTTTGAGATATTGATGGAATTAGGCATGGAAAAATAAAGACAATCATACAGTGTTTATTTTTCATGAAATTAGAAAGCAGTAGCCAATCTTAACCACAAAGATGTCATTTTGAAGCATTCAAAAAGCTCCCTTTGTTGGTATTTAAAAGATCTCAACTTTTTCTTTTCTAGACAACTTCACCAGTTTGCTGTGGCTGTACACATATTACAAAAGCAGAGCATATATACAAGGCATCGTTGGATAAACTCACAAAGAGCTTACACATGGCAACAACCCCTTGGAAAAATGATAAGGGGTAAATGTAATATCAAATATAGGAGCATATAAAATGCTACATGGATAATGCAATCAAATAGGGAGAGTTAGAGAAGAAAAAAAAGTTCACACATAGACATAGGCATGACATACAGAGAACAAACAAACAAAGAAAACACACACAAAGGGCTTATTTTTGATAGCGCCGGGTCGCAAGGTGCTAATCATCTGTAACATAAATGGGGATTTATCATCAGAAAAGCTTACAATAATTATAGTCATGCTGTTCAAAATAAAATTAATATATTGTTTCTAAAACATCAGGAACATTTGTACTAACTGTGAAAATTCATCCATACATGTTTTTCCACAATAATCCTCTCATATAATTGGGTATGATTATAACATACAATTCATCAAAGTTTAGTTTATTCTATTGATTTGACATCTATTCTTGTTTTAAGTAAGGCTGGGATTTTCGGGTACAAGGGTTATAGCTACGCCGGTTAGGCGTACCGGCACTCATGCTGGCCGGCTGGCACTCTTAAAAAAAAAGGTAAAAATGTTGTGGATAGAACCATTAAACTGCCACATAAAACAAGAAATTATGTGGTAGGAACCCTCAAAGTACATTAAAAAACCTAAAAATCCATTAAGAAGGCCTCCGGACCCCATGCCATAATCCACTGCTCTCGTTCGCTACGCTTACCGTTCCCCGTCAGTAAAATTAGCCGGCACTCAATCTGGCCTAGCTATATTCCTGTCGGGTACTCAAAATAATATTCGAGCTGATACCTGATAGTTGGCCACTAATGTCTACAAACGTAATATCGTATCGCAAATTTTGCCTGCCGAATTCAGCACCTGGGCATCCAATTGCAATCATTCGCAATAATTTTTTTCATACACTATAGTGCAGACTAAGGATGCAAAGGATGTGGGTCTATGATATACATGTAAAAGAAATATTCATAGTGCTGTATCAATTGGCGAAAGTGTTGAAAATATCCAGATATTGTCAAGATGTCTTTCAAAATTAAAAGTTTACAATAACATTTCTAGAATTTTTTTGTAAATATTCCTAAATTTAATCCGGTTAGATACAGCCCCATCAACGACGATTGTTTCTTACCGGATTAAATTAAGAAATGTTTACGGTTTTATTTCTAGAAACGTTATCGTAATTGAATGTGTGCATGTTGTTAAACCTCTGAAGGTTTTATGCATTGTAAGTGAGTGGTAAATGTTATTTTAAGCTGTAGATTTTGTTACTCTTGCAAATGACGGCACCGCTTATGTGACAGTGTGAAATAAGTGAAGAGGAAATTGGGTACCCGATGGTTGAATTTGCTGCTTGGGTAATGTAATTTGGGGGAGGGGAAGGGGGGGGGGGGGGTACCTGTTTGCCCGCCCGAATATCCCAGCCTTAGTTTCAAGTAAGGGCAATAATGTAGTTACAGCATGCACACCTACCTATGATACAGCACATATTTGAAATGTTCAAAGCAATACAATTGTTGATGTTTTTTCCCATAAAAAATATGTATAATTGTATAGATGCTATATGCAAAGGTTGACCTGTTGTTTGAATTTCTCACCTTCAAAGTCAAAGTCATCATCGTCATCATCATCGTCATCCTCAGAGTCATCAGAATCATCAGCAGGACCTGCCCTCCTGTAACCTATCAATAATTTAAAATGCCCAAGGTATTGATCATCAAGGTATTCAGATTTTATGAGTGAAAATGACTCCTACATTTTTAATATTTTCTTCTTTTTTTTCTGTCCGTTTTCATCTATATCCATCGATATCTAGAAAAACACATAGCCGCAAACTCCCCCCTGTTGATGTGCTGCATCACATATCGTCGCTGTTCTGACATAACGACACATCACTTTACTTAATTCTGTTGTGATGTGTCGTTATGTCAGAACAGCGACGATATGATTGATTAAAAGTAACCCAATTCAATGGTTGCGGTGAACACCATGGGTTGGTCTATTTACTCTATTGCAGGTATAGAGGGTATCCATGCAGCTGAGTGGAACTGACTACAACATGATTCGCACCTGCCATGTCCATCATCCAACTTGGGTTTATCCTTCATGTAATTCTGCACGGAATTAGCCTAGCACAAAATCTGTGTTAAACTGTGTTAAAGGATTAAAGGAGTAGACAGCTTTATTCAGTAATATAGAGGCTTAACACCAGTCTAACTCATAAATGAATTACACCAAGGATACACCTTAACTTGAGTTCCAATTAAACCATCAATTCATGGTATGGATTGTACTGTCAAATACATATTATCCTATCAAAACAGATAATCTTCAATCTAACCCGTCGCAACATATTTTAGTAATACAATCAAGATGGCTTGTAATCCCAAACATGGGCACACTCGATTATTAAGTTAACACTTTTCACGCGGCAGACGTCTGCAGACAACAAATCCAAAATGTCACAAATTGTTTCAAGAATCTGAGAATTATTGAATTTCATCACCATATTTGGAATCACCATGAGAAATACATTGAAAGAAGTCCAAACATGCCTAGTATTGGTTCAGTAATCTTTGAGATAGACTGTAATTTTGGAAAGGTTTCTGACAAATCTATCTTGTATTTGGTAAAACCAATAGCCGCATGGAAAGTTTTAAAAAGCAGGCACTGTTCCCAGTTCCAGCAAAGGGAACACATTTATCTGTGGAGCATCAGTGAGCTGTTACATAAAGAATGACAAACTTACTTAATATATTCTCCAACGCATCCTCAAACATGCTGGCATCAAATTTGATAGGTGCGTCATCAAATCCCTTGGGGAACTCGGCCCCCTCGAAACTCGACACTTTATTGACAAACGTCTTAATTCCTTTTGCAACAGATTCTAGGTCCACTTCTGCTTCAACAGTGTTGCCATCAGATTTACCATCTTTATGGGTTGCCAAGTTTGAGGGTTGTTTTCCATGTTTTCCAGCAGCCTTCTCAAGCATCTTGTCTAGTTGATCAGGAGTAAGATCTAACCAGCTGTCATCTGAAAAACAGGCAAAAAACTTTAGTTAAGCTTCAATATTAGAAAATGATATAAAATGATGTCTAAATAAAATGTTATAAACGATTTGGGGAATTTTGAAGACTTAAGTTGTCGTTGTCATAACATTGGGTATGTATCTAAAATAAAAACAATTCCACTATGGTCTCAGCCAGTCCTACAAAATCCTTTCTTGTGTTTGTATTATTGGGTGTTTTTCTTTTGGGGGAAGAAGGGGGAAGGGGGAAGAAGCATCTACGGGCAAGAAGTAGATAATTCAGGTTTGCTGGCATTAATCATGCAAATGATAAACGCACACACCAAAATGAAGTATAAATCTGTGATAAAAATGTATGACTATGTATTTATGCATGTACTGACCTTGTGATGGAGGTAGATTTCTTTCAGATGCCTTCCATGCTTCTGCGTCACATGGCACTGTCTGAAGTATTTCTATAATCTGATGACCCATGTTGGATGAATCCTCACTGTGGACAGAGTTTTATGTCAGGTTAGTTGGGTGTACAAGTTCTATCATTAATTTCATTTGTGATAGAAACAGTGCTATACAAAGACTTCTTCAAATAAAGCATAGAAGACAAAGGGCAACATCAGTTTATCCCCCATTTTTTCAATCACATTTCCCCTCCTCAATTCTTTGTAAATTACTGTAAACGTGCAAGCAGCTCCAAGCAGCTACCGCGGAAAAAACAAAATCACACAAACAAATTTATTGTGTGTATAAGTCTATGGAATGAACTTTCAAATTGTGAATTCAATAACAAGTCAAATGTCTGAAAATTGGCAAAGCGCAAAGCAAAAATTACCACTTTTACAGTAAAAACAAAACAAAACCCATCACACCCAACGCGGCCGCGTGTCTGGTGTAAACGCAGACATCTGAAACAGTCTCTCTATGAGCGTGTTTCTGCTGGGGAAGAAACTGCTAATAAACGCTAAGTTTGCCCAGTAGAAACAGGCAGAACCCGGCAATAATCGGTATTTTTGGTAATCCCAAAAACCTTCACAAACCAGGTTTGGAATCGGCAATAAACCCAATAGAAACAGAAAGGCGATTCTTAGCGGTTTGCGCCGTGAACCGTGTCACACTGAGTTATACACATTATTGTGAAGCAATCTTTTTCAGGTGCGGTGGCATTGTTTGGTATTACAAAAGGTCAAATGTCGTGGCCCATCGACTAGGATCGATAAACTTAGCGGTAACTTTTCGCGAGTAGAAACAGGGGATTAAATACTGACCGATTGAAACTTAGCGTTTATTAGCGTTTACTTTTTGCAGTGCCCCAGCAGAAACACGCTCTTTGCCTAACCGAAGTCCTTTTATGTATAAATATGACAAATTGCAACAAACTGTAGACCATATCGAGGGTTGAGCGCCAGAAGGCCGTAACTCAACTTTTGGGCAAATTGATATTTTGGTACAAAAATAATCCATATAATCTAGATTTTTAGAATGAGTCCCAAATATTTGAAAGTCGATTATCTCAAAATAGCATTTCTTGAGTTACGGCCTTCTGGCGCTCAACCCTCGATATATTACTATGACAACAGAAGGTGTCCTAGCCATATTCATCTACTGTAAAAGTAGAAATTTTCGCGAATTTCGCGAATCAATCCTCAACCGCGAAAATAAAAATTCGCGAAAATAATTATTATTAACCGTTTTGTTCACAAATGTTGAAAATTGCGAAAACTAAAAAATCACGAAATGCCTGTTATGACCATTTTCGTGAAAATACAGTGACTTTTACAGTATAACCCCTTTGCATGCGTTTGCCCCTATGGGGAGATTGTGGACGGTCCATGCAGGGAGCAGTGTCTGTGGTTTGATTTGTATTTGGGTCACACACGGCCAAGTGGTCCATTGTTGTGTGACAATGTGATATTGAGACATTGTAAAGGAGTTTATTTACAACCAGTTAAATAGTCTCTCAAATGTTCATGTTCAATCAAATATATTAATAATTGTCTGTGAGTAATTTCTTTTCTTTCCTGATTTGGTTTTGGGTTACACGGCCAAGTGGTCCATTGTAGTGTGACAATGTGATTTTGAGACATTGTAAAGGATTGATATACAACCAGTTAATAGTCTCACAAATATCCATGTTCAATCAAATATATTAATGATTGTCTGTGAGTAATTTCTTTTCTTTCCTGATTTGGTTTTGGGTTACACGGCCAAGTGGTCCATTGTTGTGTGACAATGTGATTTTATGACATTGTAAAACAGTTTATATACAACCAGTTAAATAGTCTCTCAAATGTCAATGTTCAATCAAATATATTAATGATTGTCTGTGAGGAATTTCTTTTCTTTCCTGATTTGTTTTTGGATCACACGGCTAAATGGTCCATTGTTGTGTGACAATGTAATTCTGTTACATTGTAAAGGAGTTTCAATACAACCAGTTAAAATGTCCATGTTTAATTAGATACATTAATGACTTTCTGCGAGGAATTTCTTTTCTTTACTGATTTGTTTTTTGGGTCACACACGGCCAAGTGGTCCATCGTTGGGCGACAAAATGACATTGTATGTAAAGGAGTTTATATACAACCAGTCTCTAAAATTTCCATGTTCAATTAGATATATAATTCTGTGTGAAGATGTTGTTCTCTTTTCTTGATATTGTGTTTCATATCAAAAGGTATGGGTCACTTAAGCAATGCCTATAAAATTATATTAATTATTCTATGGAGAATGGCATAAAAAACAGGGTCTTTTACATCCTTATCAATTCTGCCACAAATATTGCTTACTCTGCCTAGTTTGACTGGTATTACTTGTAAAAGACTATGTTCTGATAAAGCCACAAACTTACAATTCCATTATTATTTCCACCCGCAAGTTAAGTGGGGCTTGAAATAGCATCCTCATTATTTTTAGCGTCCTCGTTATTGGTATCATTGATTGATGTTATCCCCACGTTTATTCAAGTAGACAATATCAGTTACTCTCGACATGTATACTGCCTATAGTCTCCTGCGCAGTCAGTGCTTTCTTTCTACATTGATTACGATTACACACATACTTTGCACGATTTTACGAAGCTTACTACAACAGTTCTGGTATCGCCATCGCTTCTATCTAGTTTGTGATCAATATAAATATTTATTTTACATGAACATATTGCCATGTTATGTTACATAGTCAATATGAATCTCTTAAATCTATTAGAAATTGCACATTTTTTTAATATTGCACAGTCAATATGGATCTCTTAATTTGTTTAATATTGCACATATTGGTACCGTGTAGCTTTATTCATCACGAACTGCAATAAAATATTAGGTTACACGCCAGAATTCGGAGTGAACACCATAGTCTGTATAAACCAATGGTGTTCATCCATGCATTTCCGTACGCACACATTACAGGATACAACCTTGGGGTGTTTACATAATAACTTATGAGCAGTCTAAATGATGGTACCTTTTAGCTCTAAACTTTTCATTCATTGGTCATAAACGGCCAAGTGGTCCATTGTTGTGTGACTTTGTGAAATTGTCAAGGATTTTACATACAGCCAGTTAATTCCCCCTAAGTTTCCATGTTTAATGAGAAATGAGATACATTAATGATTTTCTGTGAAGCATTTCTTTTATTTCCTGATTCTGATTTTGTCTGTGCTCACTCACGCACGGCAAAGCAGTCTATCGTTGAGTAAAAATTTGAGTTTATGACATAGCAAAAAGCAATTTATATACACCTAGTTATTGATGTCCCAAGTTTCCCTGGTGTTAAACCTACCGGGATAGCGTACTGATTGTCTCTGTGAAGAATTTCTTCGCTGAATCCAATAACTCTGTGTACAATTTGGAACCTTCCAATTCTCCCTGTATGTATTAGAAAAAAAGACAAAATCTTATGTTTCAGACTCAATCCCAGCATGATGCACAGAAATATAGATTATAGTTTAGTCAATTCCAAATTGGCGAGCCTCCTTACAGCAGCGAATTAATATAGAAGATTGTGGACGCGCATGTGTAAGATCTAATATTTTATTATCTTACAGTAATTCAGGTACACTGGTTGAAGATACAAAGACACGACTTTCGTATGTTTCGTCGCCATTCCATATTCGGCAACATTTATTGACTTAAACGTTCTCAAATAATATATACACAAAGAGAAATTATACTGCACATCTGCTTTTAATGAAAACAAATAACGAAGAGAGTGTGTGTCTATTTTCAAGACACGCACCTCTTTCGGCAGCCGAGCTGTGATTGGCTATGGCCAGTCACATCTGAGAGCTGATTGGTGTAAATTAGCATAAATGATACGTTGTCAATGAGTTGACAGACTACCGCATTATCAATGGAGGGATGTTTCTGCATCCCACACATGTACATACGCGTCCAGCTTGCAACAGATGCACTGTGTACAAAAATGTGCGATGTGTACGTATGCCAAAAGTGCGCGAGTATGCTTTGATTAGCTTTGTTTGTGGAAAGATAAAAAAAACATATTTGTTGCCATTTCGGAACACACTAAACTATAGTTGATGGTACATTGCACAGAAATTCAGAAAGTTGTTCACATAATGTGGCTATTCAAATCGTTATCACAAGCCATTTGGATAGGCCTATGATTGCATCACCCAGAATGATTGTACTAAATAGAAATATGTTGTTGGTGCTCTCCAACACTAAAATAGTGGAGTGCATATTAAATTTTAAAACATTATAAGCACCAAAAATACAATAACAACAACGTTAGGGAGATACATTGCATTATATGTGTTTTCAAACATTTTATTACAATTAAGAGAGTTTTCTGATTGCAAAAGCCTGAATTCATGCATCCTTTGTAAGAACATTAAGATCCAATGAGGGGTGGGGGTGGGGGAGAGAGCAGCTAGCATAATATCAATTATAGCCATTCCCATATTATTTTGCATACCTTCAAGGTAGGCTTTGCTGGATATCGTTCCAGAATATAAATTGAATATTCCGATACTCACCCTGAAGTAACCCTTCTTTGATAGACTGTCTAGATAACGTTTCCACCTCACACCACTAGTAACATCAATACCGCCCTCGTCTTGATTGGCTGCTGTTGCTGCAGCAGTATTAGATGACATGCACTTTGAACATAGAATTTCAAAGCCGTGTGCCTGTAAAAACGAACAGAAACATAGCTGGTAGTTCTAGCCCATGGGGCTCATGAGACAACATGATTTCAAAAGCTCTGTGGGCAAGCAAGGTTTACAAAATTGTTGTCTGCACAAATCCCTGGACGGGTGTAAAATTTTGATTATTATGGGCCCATGGGTTATATACATGGAATGGAATAGTCAGGAAAGGCACTTTATGGTTGTCCTCGACCATTCATTCCTAATCTGTAGCCCCTAAATACATTTGTGAAGATTCGAAACAAACACATCTTGCAGACGAGGCTTTAACTGCTATAATATTTTTCCAGAGATGGATAACACAAAACCAATTTCTGAGTATCTACCTCACTGTCTCATGTTCAGATTTTTGTTCTAGAAACGTAAGCTGAACTCACACCTCAACTACAAAATTATCATAAAAATTCATGCTCTGATCTCATTCAAACGGTTCAAAAGGGTGTGTAATTCATACAAATAGTCCAAGAAAACTATTTCCACAGTGGAAGCACAATGATCTTAATCTTACCAATTTCATGCCCAAACTACAGGCTTTATATCTTGGGTTTGATTGAGCTGGTACTCTCCAACCACTTCTTTGATCAGGGTGGAATTTCTGCTGCGTCAATTGAGCATACAAGCATCGTGTGAATTTAACCTGAAATAAATAAACCATGTGTCAGTCATGAGATAATATATGTAAGGTCCTGCCCGGACGTATTTCACCTATTTTGGAAGACATCGCTCAAATTGACCATTGAGGGAGTGGAAAACTATGGTATACAACTAAATACTCCATATTTGTCAATTGAATAATGTTCATAAGAAGATTAAAGGCATATATTATTTGTGATCTTTTTCATGAAACGCCCTCTATCTTAAAATGACATATAAACATATGAAACTAAAAAAAAAATCTAAGCTACAGAGCAATACATTTCCCAATTACTTCAATATCAGATTTTGAAAACAAATTGACAGGTGAGCCCAGCAGTTTATTTTCTGAGTGTTTTTTGGTTTGTAAATATAATTCCTTGGTTTGACACTGTGTTAAGGGACGACATCAAAGCTCGGACGGCGGGCGGTTACCATCCAGTCAAACCCCTTGTATTGTATGTAGTTTATAGTGTCTTACCTGAGATATGACCATGTCTTCTGGTGGGAAATATTTCATAACCCGACAAGCCTGGAAAGTAAAAATGGGATCCATTAATAACAGTTTTGTGTATCAGATAGTCAAAGACCTAAACAGCATGAATCCCCATTTGTAAAATGTCAGTAGAGCTCTGGACATCATGATATCCCATATGGCATTTCAAAGGGTTCAGGAGTTTAACCTTGTACTGCATGGCTTAACCCCTATCTGGTAGTATAAATTACCACTATGACCATCTTTCACCAGGGTGTTCACATTTCAAATGGAATCACCCATGCAAGTAACCCCATTTAGAACAGAACTTTAGCATTGACCAGCAATTGTTGATGTCTGTACACCACCAAACGCCAAGTAGGCCAGAAATGGGATCTCGTGGGGTCTGGGGCTGTTAGGGTTAAGTCTTTAGATTTCAACATGACATGTAAACAATAACAAATAGATTAATTAAGTGTCTTAACACTTTCCATGCGGCAGGCGTCTGCAGACGACATTCCAACATTTCACAAAATGTTTAAAAAATGTAACAATTATTGAATTCCATCACCATATTATTTGAAATCATTGTGAGAAATGCATTGAAATAAGTACAAACATGCCTAATATTGGTTGACAGTAATTCTTGAGATATACTTCGAAAGTTGAGAAAGGTTTCTGAAGAAAAAAAATCTGTTCTGTAAATGGTAAAACTAATAGCCGCATGGAAAGTGTTAAAAGAATTAACAGTGCCATGTAGCCAAGAAAAAGGTGCACTTACTATTTGGAACCTTGCACTAATGCTATCTTTAACTTGTAAAGAATTGAAAGACTTTTGCGTTGATGGTGTTTACATTTTTTTTTGCTATGTGCATTAATTGATTATGATAAGAAATGAAAATCTTTCCAAATGTGTATGAACATATTGAAATTGTGTTGTATTTTCTACCTACCCTTAGATCAATTGGATCTCTCTGATAAAAAGCCTGTATAGCTGCAGCAATCAATGATGGTTTATGTCTTATGACCATAGCTAAACGAGCTGGTATACAGCAGTGTGAGTAATGCAAATCCTCTTTGATCTTGTCTGGAAACCTGCAAAGATTTGGATTAAGAATGAGAATTAGAATTTAACACAATTGAGTTCTATATATGAGGTCATTCAATAAGTTCTACCTCCTCGCTCGTAACATCGCTAATATGAATGTCAGCCTCATGACACTTGTCATGATTATAGCTTTGAATCATGGCTACACATTTACAGTAAATGATAATTGATATCTGTTTCACTTTTGTTCTAATGTGGTCAAAGCCAGAGAGATTTTGGACAACGGAAACTGAAAAATGACCCTCAAAATAAATACATGTTTTTCGGGGTTTTCTCCGTATCGTATGGTTAGATATAAGAGCACGATTTTAATACTGAAAATGAAAAACAATGGATGATATCTAAATATAATACGGTATCATCATGTATAAATAAGATTGTATGCAGCATTAACTCTTGTAGGCTTGCAAATATGGATAGTGCGCCTAGCCAGCAGCCACGTAGATGAAGCGAAATGATTGAGACGATTTCCTAACGGCAGCGTAATAATAAATAGGCTACAGCGCCATGAGCGTCACTTGGGGCAGATACCGGCGCATTATAAATGCCCACTATTATTATTATTAAACAGTTTAATATAAACTTGAATGCATTTCTATGCCTTTAGCAAACTGGAATACTTCTGATCAGTCAAATTCTTTGTGACAGTTCATGCCACATTAATGTCTCGTATGTTAAATCTTTAGTATGATAGTCACTTTATGAGTTTCTTTATGCAACCTACTGAATGGTCAAGCAGATAGTCAATAGTAGAAAATCAACTTTTCAAGAGACTAGGAATTCCTCCATTTAGTCCTGTATATTGAAGATCTCTTAGTTGTTATAAAAAGCAAATATGACTTTTGCAGTATTCCCTATAGGGTAGAGTTCTAACTAATCAGACGGCATATTTTTCATATAAAATCAGTCACTTTTATTGTTTATACTCTGTTAAAGAGATACCTGAAATTTAGAATAGTTATAATTTACCGATAGGTACGTTTGGTCTCTTAGAATTGGCGAAATAATAAGTACTTTAGAGATATGGTGCTGTTTTTCAGCCGTTTCCGTCACACTAAATGGGCGTTCAGCTTTAACTGCATCTTCAGAAAAGTAAAACCAGTGCTCAGACCAATTTACCATGTATTTGTAGCTGAGATTAAAAGCTAAAATTGCGAAATATTTTATTAGACTGGCTTATATAATAGCAAAGTTATGAGATAGGCAGAACTTATTGAATGACCCTCATAGAACAGCAGGATGGCTTCAAATGCTTAAATGGCTTCAGATCGCCAATTTGACGACAAAAACACTGTAGGCCTTTATCGACTAAACAAATATGCGTGTAGCTCACAAGCATTTGCATGGAACACTAATTTGGCCTTGATTGAGGTATATTTTGGCTTTAAACAAGCTTCTAAAATTAGTTTTCTGGGTAAATTGTGTACAATTTTAGACAAATTTGAGCATTATAATTCAATTAGCCGACAGACCGCCGAAGCTGGAGTTCTCATGAAATAAGTTTTGTATTATCTGATTCTGAACCAATGCTATAGTCTATATCCATCTGAGACCGATCTTCCAATCATCATGTGACCGAGCCGTTCCATTGACTGGGAGAGGAGGCTATTTTCTGACGAAAATATCGATAGAATCAGTAGAGTGGAAAACGGCCATAATAAAAAAGAATTATGTTACCCACCTACTTTTATCATCATAACCCAAGTTGTGCCATGAGAGTCAATTTAATTGACGTTGCAAAGACAGGTATAGCTTTCCCTTCCAATTTCTCCATTTCAAAAAATGCTTTCAATTTGGCAAGCACTAGCAGCATCTCATCTTTAATGGTCTTAGTTGGTGCCATTTTAAGCTCTACTGTACTACAGGCCTCTATGAACAGGTACATGTAGAGTGATAGACCCCGATGAAGACAACCTTTCATTTTACAAGTCAGAAAATAAACTTTATTTAGTTTGTCAACGTTCAAATTGTATAATATTTGTTTGAAAATGAAAATCGTACCTTTCAATATTGATACCATATCAATATCATTGTAAGCGTATGTGTTTCTTTCTATACTTAACAAGGAAATCTGATTGATTCGGACATGCAGAGAGCACAACATAGGGATACGAAGTTTCATATAATTTTACAACCATTTTATCGTAGGCCCGGCCAACCTGAAAATAAACATTATTTACAGTTGGAAACATTACAAGATAGCAAATAAAAATTAAATGTGGCCTCCTACATTATGCTAAATGTTAAAAGTCCATCACTTTCGATCTTTTTCAGCTTTGTAATTTTATTCATATGCCGAAATCACAGGTGACGATTATGGTAAATGTTCAAAGTCCATCACTTTCGATCTTTTTCAGCTTTGTGATTCTATTCATAGACCGAAATCACAGGTGACGATTTCAAAGCCTTTTGATTTCAGATAATGCACAAATGGTTCAATATTTGTCTATCTGTGAATGGTACACTAGACGTAGCTGCTATGTGCATGCGTGTGATGAGAATAATATGCATTGGAACAGTGTTGTGTGTTTTTGCATAAGACAGCTTAATTGTTTCAATTCACATTATAGATGAGGTTCGATTGGAGGTTGGAATAAAATGGGATCCTTCGACAAATAGCAAACATACGCCAGAAGACAGCACATCTTATTTTTGCTCATCTCCCCTGCCCATCCGAGCACCAAAGATCACTCTTCGATGGATAGACTATACAACCAGCGTTTGAAATATTGGTCTGCGCCCAAAATGCCAAAATGTCCTGGCATAACCATTTTTTCTTGCTGGTTATCCGACCGTGAACCAAGATTTTGACACAAAAACAACTGAAACAATTGCGGATAACAACAAATTGTGGCGGATAACCAAAATCTTCTGCTTGGATAACCAGTTTATTTTTCTAATTTCTAACGCTGGCTACAACATAACAGTACAGATAAATGAATATTACTAGAGCCATGTCAAGTGAACCAACAGTAACAATCTCAACTGACAATAACCACCGGGCTTAAAAATTGGGGAGCAATTACCCCAACCCCCATTGTCCCTCCCTCTGGCTATACGGCTGCAATCACTTCATTGGTGAAAATACAGAAGAGTAGTTGGGTTTTTTCAATTCTGAACCATTGCAGATAATTGTTGTTAGGTTTGCATTATCTGCCTCTTCAGGTAATCACATAAATCAGGGTTGAATAGACAACAACAGATTTGAAATGTTTATAAATAAAAAGGTTTACCAATTTTAACATACTTGCTGATCCTATTTTGTATATCCTCCCTGATATGTTTATCAGCTTGTGTTACCACCTGTTCGCCTCTCACAAGATCAACAGCCTGTTGAATGCTGGGAACACCTCCAGGTAGAGTTATGAGTTCTGCAGGGTTGTTAGGCATTGGTATCACATGTAACTCTCCATTGTAAATGAAAACCTACAGAATAAATTGTATATTTGACCAGGGTGTGCCACTCAGCTTGCCGATCGGAAGCCACTTTTAAATTAAAATTTGGTCGGCATAGAATTGGTGGCGCTATACCGATAAGGCGTGATTGTAGCAGACGACGCGACGCTGGCCACGCGTCTCTCAGACGACCCAATATGGCAGCGGGAGTGCACCATTTTGAATTATTTTTAGCAGTCATCGCCCGGTTAACGATGAAAATTCTTCTAATTATGATGAATTTGTCAAAATGATAAGATTAACATTGCGTTTAGGTATTATTCCTATACGAATTCAAAATGAAGGTTTCGCGTGGCCACCGTCGTCTGTGTAAATCTACCGCGAGAACAGCGCCACCAAACCTATGCCGACCAAAAATGATGTTAAACCAGGTTAAATGCGCTATACCTGGTCACGGATGCATTCCGGACGATTACCATAATTTATGTAAATATGCAAAAGGGACCGTTTTCGCTACGTACATCAGTATAGCACTTTCCTATCCCAAAATTAATACAATCCCTGATTTGACTCATCTAACTAACTCTGTGCAGTAAGCTAGGTCAGGGCATATTTCAATTAAATCACCTCATTATCAGTCGCCTCATTGTGTGACAAAATTTGCTGGTGTAAGTACCAATAGAGAGAATAATCCACTTCAATCATGCGTGCCCGTAACAAAATGTTCTCATTCCCGTCATAGTAATTAGTAATAATGCAATTAAAGATGAATCTTGGCACTTGTGCATTAAACCTGCATTGATCACCAGACTATGCTCTAACATCACTCCACAGAGTATATGAACAAAGTATATCAACAATCTAATGTAGCATGATTAGCTAAAAAAAGTGAATAGGTAATTATTACATAATCAGTTATTTCATTTTTGTCTCATCCCAGCAAAATGCCAGGGGACCTTTCAGGATAAAAAAAAGATTCAAATCACAAATCTAGCCAATGCTCATACTATTTGACATCTTTAAATCTTTAATGCTATTCATATTATTGTTTGATTCATTTTTGTGCCACTGGCTGAATGAGAATAGACCTGGATCTAAACAGTTACCTTTTTCATTAATAAGGCAAAAAGAAAGGAGGAGAGGAAGGGTAGAGGAGTGGAGGGAATATTAGTGAGTTAAATAGTTGCCTTCATTTACTTTTTGTAAAATTTAAGTCATTTTGTCAATTTTTTAAATAAAATTGACAAATTGTTTGGACAGCATAAACAAATTCAACAATATAGGCCTATTGATTTGCCAGAAATTGATTTGAATTGGAAAATGGGCTTATTAATTATAACATAAAAGCTAGCTCTACTATCTTAAACTATTATCCCAGTGGGGCACAATCGGGGGAAATGATGTTGTGCAGACGTTCTATCAATGTCACAAGTAACTTGCAACGTTGATACAGTGTCAATATGATGTCATTTATTAATTTTGCCCACTTGATATGTCATAACCTCATAGTGTAATGAGTAAAGGCTCGTTCATACTAGGCGTCATTAACTGTGCCTTGCGGTACGTTATCGCAATAAGGTTAAATGTATTCAACTGCCATTGCAGCAGGCTGTGAAAATGTGATGGATATTAATGTTAACACTGATGTTCTTCAATTTTGCCACATGGTGGTGGCTGCCATCGCATGCGTTGACCCAGCCGGGCACTACCGCACCGCATTGCACTACCGCACCGCATTGCACCTTAAATAATGCCTAATAATACGAACAAGCCTTAACTGGACTCTGAGCAGTGTTACAGCCTGCCATTTTCTTACGTTCAATAGCCATTGGCCAACACACTTACCCTGTTGGCACTGGTTTCTGGGTTCAGCCATTTAGGCAAGTGGTATGCAGCCTCAATAAGAAGAAAATTGCCATCACTATCCTGTATACTGAAAGTGAAGAAAACCCAGAGAAGTTATCAAATTTATTCAGATTCTACACCGCTTGGGGACAATATTACCTCCTTTGAGATCTTGCCATCAGAAGACCCTGTTGTATCATGAATATCCCCTTTCTTGCTATAGAGACAACTAAACGAATACAAGTTGTCTCCGCCAAATGTGGTAAAATTGGGTCGGTGGCGCCGCTACAGGGGACATTTCCCCCCCCCCCCTACTCCCCTCCCAAACAAAAATGGTTTTGCCCCCAAAATATTTCCATTTAGTTAAAAATAAATTTAAAAATTGTCAATTTTAGCACAAAAAGGCTTTTTTTTTTTTTGCGCTACGCAAACATTTTCTTACTCAATTAGGTTGAATTAGAACAAATATTGACAATTTTAGCATAAAACAGCTACATTTTGTGCGCAAGCATGCATTTTTATACCAAATTAGTTAGTATGAACCAGATTTGACCATTTTAGCGTAAAATGGCATAAAAAATGTGCGCACTTCGCGCGCATCATTTTTGTTCATGCACCCTAAAAAAATGTATTGCCCCTTTTGCCCTACCCGCCAAAAAAAAATTGAGGCTGGTAGCGGCTTATGTTTAAAAGATATAAGGTCTTTAAAACAATATGCTGACCTTGCCCATTTCAACACTAGCATTTAAGGTTGGTGAAACTTTTCCATCTCAAAAATCATGAAATATGAAATAAATCAAAATGTGTGCTCACAGCGTTTACAGTGTAGCTGTCAATGTAACCCTTTATTGAAAAGATGAGCGAGTTGTTCTATTAGAGCACAAAATAATGGAACAAATTTGGAATGAGAACTCTCCACATTCACAAGCAAGTGGCTAAGCACTGCAAAAAGTGATTGCTACGAATGAGGTATCGATGGAAAGAAGTACACATCAGCTTTTCATTGATATGAAACACAGTATGAATATATCACACAATATTCGAAAAAATTAGTGAATAAAACAAATTTTCGAATTTTTTTTGAGCAGTTTATATTTACCTAGCCAGCAACCCTGGGAATGCACTAGTGAGTTGGTGTAGCAGAAACACAATGAACCATTCATCTTCAATGTTATCACCAAAATGTGTAGCTCCAAATAAGTGACATGGTACGTTACCTGCAGTGGGAATTTAAAACACAGTTTTTAAATACAGATTGAGCGAGCATGGTATTAAGCCTTCATACCAAGCCGTTGCATAAAGGCATATTATGTGATCTTTTCCAAGTAGCGCCCTCTATCGTTGATTTTTACTATGAAAGCAGATTTTCTTGCAGATTTGCATTTTTGATAATAAATAATAAAAGGGCCATGTTTTATGAACTCGCCACCCTTAGCGTTACATCACAAATATTATGAATTTTTACACCAATTGAGTTTCAAATCGGAATATCTCCACAACTATCAACCTTAAACTAGCAAGGTATACATTTTTGAAAAAGCTGAAGACATAAGCAATCTAAATATACACATTTCAACTCATCATACATGGTGACCTTGAAATTATACAGGGTGGAAAAAATCACAGTTGCTTGTTAATCTCAGAATACAGGGTGTTCCAAATTATGTTAATTTTTTTTTACAATTTAACCTATTTTGAACTGAAACATTTTAGCCTTAACCCTAACTGAAAAAGTAAGTACTTTGACTATGATAGGATAAGTAATTAAAATATTACAGCAATTTTTAGATTTTGAAGACATCCGCATTAATACTTATACAGTGTTCAATATGAAAACGGGTAGTTTCGTAAGTTAAATTTTGTATTTTATAGACTAAACCGATCATAAAGAGTTCAAAATGATTAAAAACAATTAACAGAATTGTTTAGCTGTAAATTAAGACCAAAACCAAGTTTGTAGCGCCTCTGTAGTACTTAAGTAGTAGTAAATTTAATCAAGTTTGCACACGCGAAACACGGTGTTCCCATAGAGTTTGTGTGTACCGCATCCCCCAACCCCCTCCTTTATCTTGACTGTTCGCACTGTTCGCACTATGTTGTTCATATTTGGGTGATTCTTTTAATATGGGGGCCAGAGTGTGACATTGAGATCAAAATTTCAAAGTGAGTTTATGATGAGGCTTATCTTTTCCAGGGCTGTCAACTTTTGGGATTTGCTGGGAGGGAGAGATACAAAAAAAGATCTCAAAAAAATAATCGTAAAACATGCACAATTTTTTCCCCGTCAGCAGCTGAAATCCTGATAAGTGGGGGGGGGGGATGATGTTTTCCTCAAATCCGCACGAAAATTGCATGGTCAAAATCGCAAATGTACCGACGGAAGCTAGTATAAAGGTGTTGATACATACTTTAATTGAGGTAATTTTGTTGATGCGGGAGATTTTATATGCTATGCGGGAGTGCGGGAGAAAGAGTGTCTATGCGGGAGACTCCCGCCTAATGCGGGAGAGTTGACAGCCCTGTCTTTTCATTAGTTGCACTCTGAAACCCATATCTAATAAAAATTCAAGCGGTTTTAATATAGCATGAGTGATATTTGGTTACCAATACAGTGAAGCAGGACATGATACACAAATTTCACCTGTAACAGTGACACCAAATAGTTTATTCTTCAGAGCTCCCACAAACTGGACAGTCGAGATATGATAATGTGACATTAGTTTTTAACAACTATTAGCAGTATCATTACTTAGAAAAAACCTTGATCCTTATCCTTTTACAATACTAGTGAAAAAATTAGAAATATATGTCCGATATTTAGATACATGATAATTTGCACAATTCATTTCAATTGTTCATTAAATTTACCCTGAATTAATAACAAGGTGTCATATTTCTTTGAAAACAAGTTTAATAATCAAGGTGTATTACTTAGTCCAGGAAAGGTTAAAAACCATTACTGCAGTGCCATCAAAGTTCATCTAGAGCTCAATACTTCACAACATTTCACCTGTAACGCTGACACCAAATGTATGAGGTATAACATCAAAAATGACTTTCCTTTCTATAAGGTTTTTGCAATTTGTTTTTTTCCCTGTAGTACCTTGAAAGTGGTCATGTACAAACTGTTTTGAAGCATTAATTACCATGTACATCATCAAATGTACACACAATTGTTACAAATGAAAGCATTTGGTGTCCGTGTTACAGGTGAAATGTGCATACTCTGACAATATATATGGGCAATTCCACGCGTTGCGGAATGACATTTACACACAAAAATCCACTTTCTTTTGGGTGTAAAACCCAGAGATTGGTAGTTACTCCCCATTTTACAACTTTATTTGATAATAGCGATTGATACTCAAAAAATAAACCTAGGGAAAAAATTAGACTGCGCTTCCAAGTATCCTAATTTGCATATGCAAATTTGCGTTGCGGAATGACGCAGACGATTGGTGTTTTTTTTACATGTTTACACAAAGTGAAAACTCTGTGAACTTTTTAGAGTGTATCATTATTGAAGTTACTTTTAGAAGGTTTGAAGTGTTAGCTAACTGACAAAAGCATTTTCATAAAACTTAATCATCAGCTAGGATCTCTAGTAGGTCATCAAAAAATAAAAGTAGGTGTTGTGGAATGACGTTGCGGAATGACAGTGTAAATTTGTGTGCAAAGCTCCATAGAGAAAAGAAAAAACATGTTTTTATGCTTTAATATGCATAAAAAATAAAAGAAAGAGTAATCAGTGGCATTTCATATGTTACAAATTCATGAATACAAGTAACCCAACTATTTTCACATTGAAATCATCATTTACAGGTAAAGTAGCCATGATTTTGTGATAAAGTTGCCGAATTCAACAGCTTGCACATCAAAGTTGCCTAATTCAGCAAATTATGAGTTTTCATCAATTTTGAAACTTTTTTAGAAGTTTAGAGTCCATATTTGAATGAATTATCATAAATAAGGATGATCTTATACCAAGTACACAAAAATATCACAATTTGCTCAATAAATTGCCTAAATATAGGGATTAATACCTTTGTCATTCCGCACCGTCATTCCGCAACACGTCATTCCGCAACGCTCGTTAGGGCTATTAAATAACAGAATTTTCCAAAAAAAAATTTATCATTGTGAAGCATGTCAATTGTGTGCAGAGAAAAAATAGTTAAATGAAAATAGGGTACATTTTTTTTCTTGCTATCCTAAAAAATTGTACTTTTGCGTTGCGGAATGACATGAGATTATGCAATGCATACTAAATACCTGGATTAACGAGGCTAATCGGCCGTTGATCAAAATTAAATTTATATCAAAACTTTTCCCATCAGTACTACTATTGTGCCTGACATTTATTTAAACATCATACCTATGTGTCTAAAATATATGGAATAAATAAAAACAAGCCTTTTCACTGATTTTGTAAGCTGCAAATATGCAAATTTATGCTAATTAGCTAGTTTATACATCAAAAACATAGTATCGCTAAAGAAACTAAAAATTCCTGAACTTTGGACTCTTGCCTACATTATAGGCATAGAATTAATCTTAGGATGCACATTTGAAATTTTGGCTATTTGGTTGACATTTGCTTGGAATTGCCCATATATATGTTATTACATTTTTTCAACATTTAAACCTGCAGTGTGCTTATAAAGTTTGGTTAACTTCCAAATAAGTTGATCATTTCTGAAACTAAAAATCCAAACATCATTGAAACAAGGGCTTTTAGATTATTATCTCAGCTCTAAATAGAAATTTTACCTGTAACAAATTGCAACACTGACACCAAACCTTAATCACACCATATTTCTTATTTTAAAAGGAGAATACAAAATCTGATTAATTTTTTTCAAACCCATAAGGGTATATATATTTGAGGCATTTTGACAAGTAAAGTTTGATATTAATTTTTCAAATGCAAGGGCAAAGTTTCACGCTGTAACATTTTTGTATGACACCAAATCATCTGCCAATATTTAGAATTGATATATTTTTGGTGTTTCTTGAAATTCTGTTCTAATTTCTATTTAAACATTTTGTATAATGAAAGTGCTAAAACAATCACTACCAAATAAGAGAATATGACATTTACTATGGATGTTATACCCAATAAAAGTGTTCACATATTTCACCTGTAACACTGACACCAACCGTTACAGAGTGATGGTCTTTTTCGTACCGTCCGTACGCTCAGAATATAGATTTTGGATGTGAAATTTTTATTTTATTATGAAGAACCAACCTTTGTGAACTTGAAAATTGAGAAAGAAACTGGTTAATGATAATAATGAAGGAGAATGGGCATTTATAAGCACATGACAGTTTCATGTCACGCTATTTTACCTAAAAATGATGATTTTTACTTGTTTTTGCTCAATTTTTTTAAATATTGCGAGGTCATGAACAAAATGTTAAGTATTTAAATTGGGAGATACACTTACTAGCACTAAAATTAAAAGCATAACATTGTGAAGTTTACTGTGGATACATGCCAAAACACATCATGAAAGCTCATACTACTGGAATTTCTGACTGGTACCATATAAAAATAATTACCCATTTACAGGTTTGTTAGTGGTATTAATTAGCTTAAATGAGACCAGAAACATGACTATAGCATTTTGTTTTGCTGAGATATGATGAATTAAACAGATCACAATTTGAAATATGTAACAACACCACCATTTTTGGGTGGCGAGTTCAAAACGCATGGCCAAAGATCTTCTAAGTTACAGATCGATGCGATTCCTAATTACTTCAAAATCATGGTTTGAAAAATAGATTGTACCGAGCGATACAATCTATTTTTCAAATTTTACTCTAAATTCACTCTTTAAACCATGATTTTGAGGTCATTAGGAATCGTATCGCTCTGTAACTTGGAATATATTTATGATTTATGATCAGAAAAGTAAATCTGCAAGAAAATCGGCTTCCAATTTTTTTCGAGGATTGAGGGAGTCCCATGTAAAAGATCACATAATATACCTTTAAAGGAGAACAGTGCTATTCATAAAACCAAGCATTATATGGTAGGAACATAATTGTCTAATATATATATTTACTAGTTTAATTGAACACAGATCTCTATAATATTCAATAACACAAATCTAAACTGCACATCCTCAACCTGTGATTATTTGAAATTCGCGCCCGGTTATATGTGTATGTGTTGTATGCAAGGGCGTCCCCAGAGGGGGGGTGTGGGGGGGTGTCACACCCCCCCATTCATCAAATCTGTCGGCAAAATTATGGTGCTGTGGGCAAATCAAAGGAAGGAGGAAGAAAAGGGAGAAGAAAAAAAGGAAAGAGAAAGGGAAAGAAAGAAGGGGAGAAAAAAAGAAGGGGAGAAAGAAAGAAAGAAAGAAAGAAAGAAAGAAAGAGAAAGGGAAAGAAAAGAGGAAAAAAAGAAAGAAAGTGAAAGAAAAGAGGAAAGAAAGAAAGGAAAAAGGGAAGAAAGAAAGAAAGCCCTATAACAATTATCGTATGCGCAAATGATACTGTTGTGTCGGCATATATGTTATGTTAACACAAATCAAATCAAAAATGAACAAAGGCAATGTAGGCATATGAATTTGTAGGCACTGTAAACGAGCCCATTTTTATGAGATTTTGTGTCGGCGCACATGAACAGCCTAGGCCCATGTCTTTGTTTTGCTCATTGTCAAGACCCAAAAAAAAATTGTGTCGGAATAGTATAGGCCTAGGCTAGGCATAACGGGCAATGTGTGGGACCTTTAATCATACTAAAGCCTATTTCATTGTCGTTGTCAATGCAAACCCAAGTCAATAATGTCGCCAATGGCCAATCATATTGGCACATAGGTTACGAAATATTAAATAATTCGCCTATAATTATGTACATGTAAGTTGATGTAGGCCAATTGCTCTCATTGTACTGATTGTAGACGCTGCAAGCTCACTATCAGTCTATCGCTAAAGTAAGTCCAACTCCAACGTTTAGGTGTCAATGCAAAGTAAGAACTTATAAGTAGACTCTGTCCTAACTTCGACTTGAACAATGCAAATTATCATTATAATTAAGACAATAAGCACAACTGTCGTCATTTGCGTGAGACCAGGATTTACAGTGTGTGCACCAGGGGCACAATCGATATCTCACGTAATGGTATAGGTCTATGTCGTTGATGGACATACAGGCTGTAGGCCTATCATGCCTATACTGAACATTTGACCATGTTTTGTTAGCATTATTCAACAAAAACAAGATGGCTTCAGGAAAGTGTTCCATGACCATTTTAGTTTAAAAACTCAAAATCTTTGTGCGCTTCGTGCGCATTCTTTCTACAGGTTCCAACATTATAATGGATCTCGAACCAAACCAAATATTATGGGGGACGTTAAAAACGTCATACTGGACCCTTTTAGTTTTAGAAATGACAAATGTTGCGCGCTTCGCGCATATTATTTTCAATGTTTCATTATTCAAGCTGAACAAGATGGCTTCAGGAAAGTTTTCCATGACCATTTTAGCTTAAAAACTGAAAATCTGTTTGCGCTTTGCGCGCATTCTTTCTACAGGTATCAACATTATAAATGTCTCGAACCAAACCGAATATTATATGAGTGACGTTAAAAACGTTATACTGGACCCTTGAAGTGTTAGAAATGCAAAATTTTGCGCGCTTCGCGCATATTAGTTTCAATGTTTCATTATTTAAGCTTAATTTATAGTATCTGAAGGCTTCCAACCAGTTTTCAATGACCATTTTAATTTAAGTTCAAAACCTGAAGAATTTTGCGCGCTCTGCGCGCATATTTTCCACAGGTTTTAACATTATAATGGCCCTCAAACCATACGATTTGGATCAGGACTTGATATGTGTAACTATGCAATATCAAACCGTCAAAAACGTCATACTTGACTATTTAAGTGTTAGAAATGCCAATTTTTGCGCGCTTCAAGAAAGCTTCAGGACAATTTTCCATGACCATTTTAGTTCAAAAACTGAAAAATGTTGCGCGCTCAGGCCGCATCAGTGGCGTAACCAGCGGGGAGCTGGATCCCCCAACTTGGAACCCTTTCCCCCCACTTGCCCCCCCCCCCCAAATGAATCATGGAATAATGATGGTACAAAGTAACAGATGAAAATTTTTCGCGCGCTACGCGCGCATGTCTTCCCAAAGTGCAATATTCTATGGTACAAGCTTGTTTAGAACCGAAATGTAGCTTAATCGTACAAAAGGTAGGCGTAAAGTTGCAAATTTTCGCGCGCTACGCGTGCATTTATTTACACTGGAATGAAGCCCACCCATTAGGAGCCCCCCATTTCAAGTCACTGCCCCTTCTTGCCCCCCAAATGAAAAAGTCTAGTTACGCCACTGCCGCGCATATTTTCTGCAGCTTTTTGCGCGCTTTGTATTGGTTTCAACATTTAAGATAAACAAGATGGCTCGAGGATGTGTGCCCCCTATCAAAACAGTCCTGGATACGCCCTTGGCTCCCCCAGAACTATTCAATCAGCGCTGCGCGCTGCTTTATTTAACATTTCAATTATCATTATCAAATTTGTGTCCCCCCCATGTCTGAAAACTGATTGACGGTTCTGACCATACAGTCCATACTAAAATATGCGTGTATGAATTCCGGCGAGCGAAGCGAGCCGAATTTTTTTTTTTGTCGGCACAAATGGCTCTGTCGGCAATTGATGACCTTTAACACCCCCCCAATGAAAAGGGTCTGGGGACGCCCTTGGTTGTATGTGTTGTATGTGTTGTATGTGTATATAATGCTACTATACGAGTGTTAAATTTCCTTTAAAGGCATATTGTGTGATCTTTTCAAAGTAGCGCTCTTTATCATTGACTTTTTCTAAGAAAGCAGATTTTCTTGCAGATTTGCACTTTTGATCATAAATCATATTAAGATCTTCTAAGTTACAGATCGATACAATTCCTAATTACTTTAAAATCATGGTTTGAAAATAGATTGTACCGAGCGGTACAATCTATTTTTCAAATTTTACAGTCTAAATTCACTCTAAAACCACAATTTTGATGTTATTAGGAATTGCATAGCTCTGTAACTTGGAATATATTTATGATTTATGATTAGAAAAGTAAATCTGCAAGAAAATCTGCTTCCAATTTTGTTCAATGATTGAGGGTGTCCCCTGGAAAAGATCACATAATATACCTTTAATCGTTGGAAATTGATACCTTGCCGCTGGAGTCCAATTTGATGTTCATGATTACTAATAGGCCTACTATTAGTTACAAAAACAAGCATACATAGTCGGCATCGTTATTTTACTTTTGCCTGAATAAGGCGATCCAAAACTCAAGCCAGTATTTCTTGGAAATAGAAGCAGGTTGAAATATGTAACCAATGTACACATATTACTTGAACATTAAACATGATATCTGAAGCAAACGTTTGACTAATTTTATACAGAAAAGTTGAAAAATATTGATGAAAATATTCGACGCCGACTAATATGCTTTCATTCCATAGCTGTCAAACAGAGAGCTAGGATTCAGAGCTACAATGCGCCTTGGTTCAGACTTCGGAGAGTCACATTATGCATTAAATTAAAGGTAGATGTTCTGATTGCCCGATTTTCAACTCAAAGTGATGTTTTCTATTTTACATGAAAGGTCATCCTTAAAATTGTTGCATTCCAAAGTTTGAGTTGCATTATAAACTCCAATGGTATTTATTTTAGAAGCACAAGGTCCCAATTTGCCCATTGAGTTGTACACAAACTGGCGGGAAGTGAACCACCTCGGGCAGTAATTCACCACATTTTAGCCTATAATTTCTAAATGGAACATTTCTGGCCCCTAGGATTTTATAGACATAATGAGAAAAATATGGGGATTCTTCTGATATCAAAATATCTTGATTGATGTGAAAAGAAAATCATAGCCAAATACACCTTTAACTAAGTCTAAGCCTTTGCCATTTGGTCCAGTGCAGTGTATTCGGACGCTTCACCTTGAACACCTTAAAGGTTGCAGACCTTATTGTTAGGAGTAGGGGATCACTCCGGGTCGGTTACCTGTACAAAAATCTCATCTCTCTAGGTATCAGAGAGGTGCGACGTTTAGTTTGTCATGTCAGACAGATACATAACATGAATGAACATTTTATATGTTTCTAAAAGTAAAACTTAACTAACACTTAATAAAGTTATATTTAATTAGTATTAAATAATATTATAATACTACTATATAGTTATACGGTACTCAAATTAATGCAACTTTTTGTATAGGACTGTCATCATTGAGGATCTGATCCACAACGACCAAAAACACCCAATCCTCAGTTCTAAGTCAAAACGTCACACAAACGTAAAATTCGCTTACAACTGGAATCTGATTCAACAGACTGAAGACGAAATGGTTCACTTTGCCAGATGTAGTCGACTAGAAAAGGGCTTAAATGTGCCAGATATAAATCCAGACATTCTTCCAAAGCCTGTGCTATCTCATTTTCTTCCGTTAGTCCCTTATCAAGAACAGGAAAAAGGCGATATTCGACAACGTCGTCTTGATGCACATGTGGTATGCTGTCCATTTTGCAATGTTTTGATCTGAAAGGTTAAAGGTCACGGGGAAAAGCCCTTTTTGACTTGCCAAATTGAATAAATTCCCTAATTAAATTCCATCAATTATTTAATTGCAGAGGCAATGAAAAGAAAGAGCAGAATTAGACATAGCAAGAGGAAGGGAAAGTAAAACACCATGTGCTACGTTTTATAGTGGGAAAATGTTCCAAAACCTTATTTTTATGTGTTTTACGTTGTTAATTTGCCAACAGGAACCGGCAACTGTGAAACATCAGGTCATGTGACTTTATTATCAGGTAGCAGAATTTTGAAGACCTGCCGATCGTAATCCGTGTGAAATGTTTAGTGCGTAAACACAGTTTATTGTACTTTTAATATTTACTATCATCATGCTTAAACCCAAGGCTTTAACGCAAGTACTCAGTCAGGCAAATACGGGAGGAATACAGAGCTCGTTGTAAGTGGTTTAAATTAGCTTTTTAGGCTGATAAAATTGTATTGCATTATGGCATGCCATTGACAAATATTCAATTGTGATTCACTGACACTGTGACAGTGACAGTAGGCTAGTCCGAGGTGGCTCAGACTCGTTCCGATACGATCAGTATCAATCTACTCTCCACGAAGGAACGACAACACGTACGCTACGTGAACGAGCTAACACTAACAGAATTCAGGTCGTTTCATCCCACCGCGTTTCATCCCAGAACGGTTTCGACCCTTTACCATTTCATCCCACGGTCGTTTCGACCCAAAACCACTTCATCCCATAGCCGTTTCATCCCCGTGTAATATTCATACCAGTACAAACCATTGATTCGCTCGATATATAGCACACATCACAGCGGGTAATGCGGGGATCGATTACAGAGCAATACACCCTGAACTATATGCACGTCTCTCCGTATCTATTTACTAAAATATAGGGCCGCGCCAGTGAATCGCTCACGGAACGGCTCAGCGAGCATAGCGGCAATCGATTACAGCGCAATTACACCGTGAACTTATGCACGCCGCCGCCTCTCCGTATCTACTTCTTTACGGAATTCTTTACTACGACCACGGGGCCCGGGGAATCGCTCACGGACGGCTAAGCAAGCGTAGCGGGGGTCGATTACAGGGCAATACACCGTGAACTTACGCACGCCGTCTTTACTACTTTACGCGGAATCGCTCACGTAACGGCTCAGCGGACATAGCGGGGATCGACTAGGGCAATAAAGAGAAGAAAAGAGGAGCTTCCCAGAAACCATTGTGGCTGGTCGCATTACTATGTCTAATCAAACGTGCACTCTCATAATTTAGTACATGGTTCCCATTCCTGGTTCGGAATAAACTGGGTAAACATGAATCGTTAGTAAAATAAAACACACCATTGCAAAGTTCTAGTTCTGCTCTATCAATTTATGTTATTTTTTTCACTAACGATTTATGTTATAGAGGGAAATATCACTTTTAAAAGCTCCAAAACATAAATATATAATGCATTGTGGGAAGGTTATGATTTCTGTCCGGTCCAAAATCCGATAGCTTTACTGCACCAGTGTGGGCACCCGTGTGTGAAATACACTTTTGAAATGCCCGCTTTGTTTGTCATATCATGCGTGTATGCTCCATACAGATATGGATCGATTACCAATCCTTTGTGAGTATTTCTGTAAAGTATGTGGATACATTCAACTATCTGACTCAAATGATGACAATAGCCGATCGAAAAGTATGGCCAGCAAGAAAAGGTCCTTCCCACAATGCATTATGCTTTAATGCCTCTAAATTTGTCAACAGCAGTAGTGTAAGTTAATAAGACATGGTAATTTGATCGGACACACTTGTTTCTGGGAAGATACCGATATCTTCTCTTAGGGCAATACACCCTGAACGGGAAGTGTCAACCCTTTTATTTTGATGATCAACTTTTGTTTCTTAGTTCGAGAATATTAGATATAAGTACATACAAGTATACATTTATCGAAAGGAAATTTGATAAAGAATCCAATGGTGATATCAATGTGATACCAAATAAACTGCATTTTGAGAAACTAACCAAAAAGCTATTTTGTGATCCTCATTTTTTAGACAACATAAATAAAAAACAAAATTTGGCCACGGTACTTTTTTCTAATACAGATTTTTGTAAACAAGAAAATGTTGTCAAGGATCGCATTTTTTCTTTTTACACAAGGCTTAGTTTTGGAAATAATGCTTAAACACCGGAAAAGTGTAAATTTAAGGGTGTTTTTTTGCATACATTTAGCTAGAAATGGATGCATATCTCGAGTTTAAAATCCATAATTGAAAAAATGAGAAATGGTAGTAAAAGTCCGTAAAAGCATACCTGATAGTTTGATATATTTTAGTTATGTTGTCTGAAAATTCGTAAAACTTCCTTCAAATTTGAACTTCTAGAAAACATCGATTTAGTAAAAATATTGACATTTTCTACCATTTAAAAATGTTCACGGAATACATGGGCGTGTGACCTAAAAGGCGAGTATAAGCCTTAATACTATTATGAACAATCAAATAGACTATCAGGGAAATTCAATGTTAAGAAATTGGAAGAAAATTTAAATTTAAATGATCGTAAGATTGGCCTTGGTTTACATTTTTAGACATTGTTTTGCGCTCTCTTGTTTTTCGGTCTACGTCGCGAATATTCTACGTCGCGGCTATCAAACAACAACAAAAATGGAACCCGGGCAATTTTCTCAAGATTACAAAAGTCGTAAAAGGACATATTTTCAGAAAATATTTTTGGTTACCATGTCCGAATTGAAGATTGGTCAAAACTCTCGTTTTTTATGATTTTCTCCAAAACGGTCCTTTTTTAGAGCAATTTCATGTTTATGGTTAGATTTAGCGCGCGACGCAATGTTCGAACAGCAGACAGTTAGTTATAGCTGTCGCAGCATTTGAAAAGTGCAGAACTCCGCTTAATAAATTGCCGCCAAATAACCATGCGCCTTTATCCTGACTCAATACCAAAATAATAATTTTAAATCACCCAAAAGAACGGGAACTCGCTTCCGATTAGTAACTTTTGATAATTATAAAGGAAATTTCATTATAAATACATTATAAAATAACAGTTCATCATTGACAATCCGTCCCGCAAAATACTAGTATGTCGTTCAATTAACATGACCATAATGATGAACAAATATGTCCGAAGTACATGATGGGTCGTTCTTTAAAAGCGGCCAACGAAATTATGAGGGAAAGACTATTAGTCCCGGCTATTATAGTATTAAGAAGCGAACTTTTAGTCCAGCTAGTAACCAAAGATAATGATAAGTCCCTTTCTAAAGTTGTCCTGCCAGGAGAATCCTTAAAGGTTCTTTAAAGAACCAAAAATAGTTCCCCAAACATGATAAACAGAACCATTTTTGGTTGATACAGAACCGTTTTTGGTTCTATGAAGAACAAGGATCTTGAAAATTGAAGAACCAAACAAGGTTCTTCCGTAGAACTAAAAATGGTTCTGTATCGCCCAAAAATGGTTCTGTATCACGTTTGGGGAACTGTTTTGGTTCTTTAAAGAACCTTTAAGGGTTCTCCTGGCAGGACAAAAAAGGGTTCTTTAATTTCTTAGAGTGACCGAAACAGGCCTACATGATCAGGATGGGTCTGGATCTGGAAAACGTTTTCATAGTAATATTGAATTTTGCGCCGTCGAAGGAGACCCCAGCCGGAAGGATGAGCGCGTCCGCAACTAAATACTCTCTATCTGACAAAGACGGCCACTTTACTGTCTTTGATCGGACCATATAGGATCCAACCTTTCAGTAGAAACACGAAAAACGCCGCACACAACAGGGTTAAAACTAATCACGGATAAACTGCGCTAAAAAATCGGAATCAATCGCCATATAATTTATGTTTCAAAATATCATGTAGGCCTACACACATTCGAGATGTACCGAAATGCAATCCACACTGCAATGACTATTTTATGTTACAACGGGCCAAAGGTTTCATGACAAAGCCCTATAAGCCCCTGAAGATATTCAAGACTTTGAATGTATTTGACTGACTAGTCAATCTGGAAAACATGCCAAACACTTAAAATGAACCTTTCTAGGTTCAATGCAGCAACCATCAGCCATGTAGGAAAATGCGTTCAAATACATTCAAAGTCTTGAATATCTTCACCAGGAGTTTATCAAAAATAGATAGTTTTCTATTTAATATGAAATAAATAAATAGAAAGTGTTCTATTTAAGAGAAAGAAATATATAGAAAGTGTTCTATTTAAGAGAAAGTAATAGATGGTATTCTATTAATTTATATTATTTTATTTTAATACTAAATTAATGGAGGCGCAAACATGCACGTGTTTTGCATGTGATTTACATCGGACTGGTAAGACGACCAGCCTTATCATCTTTTTATGATGATGCTAAGTGGCATCCATTGTTTGCTTGGATCGATTGCGGCCATTTTGGCTGCCGCTGCCTTGTCGTCTCAATGTGTAGTGTACTAGTGACTATACAGGAGGACGAACATGGTCGCCATTGCTGTAATTAACCAAGAAATGGTTTTACTTTTGGAAATTGAACTCGGAAAACATCCATTACAGTGTTAGGCTTGTGCCACAAACTGTACCATAGGCTTAGCGGCAGATTGTCCGCAAATTTCAGGGCCCTAGTGTGGTTCCGATCAGCGAAAGTTATCTCGCTCGTTGCATAACATTTTATATCTGTAAGTAATGGGCAAGTTTAGCCCTGTACTTGCGTATAACTTGTGTATGTTGGCATAGGTCAGTTGACCCATGACAGGTACCTGCCATGGTCGACCTTAACAGCAGCCCGCTACTGATGAGACTCATGAGAGTCGAAACGCGTCTAGCTATTTATTCTGCATGCCGTCACCACTTGTTTTATCTTAAACATCGTGGGCCTTTAAACTCTATATACAGAAGTCTCTGTACGTAGTACTTTCTGAATTTATTTTGTCTCCTCCCTAGCAGCTAAAACTCAGGGGAGAAGACATTCTAAGTTAGGAAACTCGATATACTAAGCTAATTGTATATCGGACATTCATAGTTTTGAATGGCTCTTCGTTTTCCGTTTTAGTCCAGAGTATTGGACTATTATCATTTTTGAACTTTTCCATGTATACTTACTGCGAAAGCAAGCGAGCTTTCTTTTAGCAAACAGTTTTATATACCTGAAGTTTCATAGTCATGAATTACCGGGTGAATCACAACAAGTCGCCACCATCCATCATCGTTTAAAGTAGGCAAGAGAAGCCTTCTGTCATCGTTTAAATAACTCTCAATAAGCCAGTTCGCTTTTTGATTTATCGTAAGATAAATTTAACTAACTGCCATTATTATATACACATCAAGCCTCATATAAGTTTAATATGAGCCAATGTTCTAAGTCCAGAACTTTTAATGCCGCGTGTCTTTTAGTCCAAAACGGAATAAAGCACATGGTCTATACAACTTTCAGCAAGACAATTATTTGTCAGATTTTAATAAGATATACTTTCCTAGCTTGGAAATTTATCATCTGATATGGAGCAAGCTTTTATCGAGTTTAAATAGGGCGCATTTCCCTGTTAACATAGAATGATCACTGATATATTTTGTGAGATATAGACAAAATATAGTAGAATTTCAAGTCTAGAAATTCAATGTTGTTTGACTAACAACACAAAATAAGTTTTGCCACGAGACGACAGAGATATTGTCGGGCGACGTATACCTTTCATGTTGATTTTGCTTTTTTTTTTAAAAATCAACCACTGCTAAGTTAGCATTTACACTAAGTCATTGTAAGTTATGTTCAGTGAGCAATTGTCGGTCCGAAAGCAGGTACCCTTGGTACCCTCCCACCATATATAATAACCATTAACATTCCCGGCACGCCGACGGCTGTGCACGGGTCGCTATCCCCAGGCTCACACCGTCATGGACTAACCGAACAAACGCCCTGTGCAGTGCCGCCCTGCTATTCTCTCCGAGATGAGCCCGAGAAACCACTTCCCCAATAGCTGCGCATTTGAGTTCCTCTCCCCGGAACCAACAAGTCAATATAACTATCCTCATTTTAATTTCTCTAATTTGAATGTGCTTCTGCTATTAATGTCAACCCATATCTATAAAATGATCCTATAGACCTATAGCCGCATTTCAAATTCAAGTGATGGAGGTTTTATGAATTTTAGCGAAATTAAATTCTTATTTATAGGGCTCCCTAGCCTCGTTTGTAAGAAGGAATAGCAAAAAAATATTCATTTATTTTGTTCCAAATTACCTTACACGAACTTCATTTATTAGCTTGGTATTTGTAAATCATTTTTTGTTACTTGGTGTTTCAGCCCACTGTATGTTTGAAGTTGTTAACATTTAAAATGTAAATGAATAGGCCTTGAATATAATATTCTTGTATTTATATGCATCGCGAAGTCGCATCCATTTGGCAGCGCATGACACCATTAACATTCCCGGCGCGCCGACGGCTGTGCACGGGTCGCTATCCCCAGGCTCACACCGTCATGGACAACCGAACAAACGCCCCGTGCAAGTGCTGCCTTGCTATTTTCCCCGAGATGAGCCCGAGAAACCACTCCCCCAATAGCTGCGCATTTGAGTTCCTCTCCCCGGAACCAACAAATCAATATTTCAATTGGGATAAAACCGTAACGGGATGAAACCGTATACGGGATGAAACGGCTTCGGGATGAAACGGTTTCGGGATGAACCGGTAGCCGAAATTATTGGGATGAAACCGTTTTGGGATGAAACGACGTGTTTCCCACTAACGAATTAGTAGGCATGTTCATAAAATTTTGAAAATAAAATTATCTCTTTGAAAATGGAATACATGGATGGAAACAAGTTACAAAGTACTTTACAATACAAAATTATGGTTCAATCTTGTCTGCAGGCTGAATAATAAAAAAGTTATAACCAAAAGTAGTTTGCCTCATATTGCTGAAAACTGGTCAAGTCATGCACATTTTAAATCATTTTAGGTAAAAAAGGGTTTTACTTTCATGATGTCCAGTTGCTTGTGTGGGGTTATTTAGACATCAGTGAACACACCCAGCTTGTTTCGTACTTTTCCGATGGATTTAAAAGAGGTAAACATGGAGTTTTCTACATATTTTTTTTAAAAATTCAAAAAAAATGCCACCCTCTATAGTCAATTATATGAACATCCCTATCACTGATTAGCATGATTAGTGATTGTCAATTACAATGATAATAATTGTCCCAAAAGTGGGCAAATATGGCTACCAAGAGTAAGACAAAATGCGTAATAATTCACTTTTTTTCATAGTTGAAACCCAAAATAATATAGTTCCAATAATGGAGTAAAAATATGTTTGATTTCCACAGACAGCTGTATTCAGCCATAAGGACGTCCAATGCATCTGTCAATCACAAGGTCTTTCTATTGTCTGGGGATACAAACTGTTTTCAATCACTTAGTTGATCGATCAAATATCGACTACACGACTTGGTCGGTTGTCATCAATAATCAAGTATTGCCACAGGTTTTACCAGGAAAGTTTTTTTGGTTTCATGTAGGTTTTACCCACAAATAAACAAATCTATTTAGAGAAATAAGTTGATGAAATCCCGGGGATGAAATACGAATCGAAATGTTTGGTGTCCTTTCTGTCATGCTTCTGTTTCGTACTGATTCCTTTTGTTAGGAGCACCACTAGGCCAATGGCAATGGCAACGGGGTGCGGACATAATTAATAGGAATGTTAAACATTGGACATGATTTTTTAATGATTAATGCAATAAAGAAATGGGTTGTTGTTGGAATTGTTAACAAAGGTAAGATGAAATGAATAAATATATTTTTTCTGACATTGTGTTTTCTAATAAATTTGATGTCGTTTGTCATTGTATTAATTTTCACACTAGAATTTAGAAAATTAAGAAAGATAACTAATTTTCAAAGTAGAAAATATAAATTAAAAATTAAATCTTTAATAAATCATTTTCAGACTAGAAAGTTGAAATAGATGAATTAATTTTCGAAGTAGAAAAATATAGACAGCTGAAAATGGTATTACTTAGCCAGTTAGGCAGCACACTCCCCCACCCCGCTTGAGTCCCCGCATGAGCCACGTCGCGTCACTACATTACATTGTATGCTATGCTGGTTCCCTCCGACAATAGGCTCCACACATGACGAGTCGGCACGAGGATTGGGGTGCAGCAGGGAACCAGCGTAGCGATCAAGTCTTGCTGTGATTAATCGATTGGCGGCCCATGTTTACATCTTCATGTACAATAGATCACCAAGTGATTGAAAACGCACTGATGCACACGGTAAACAGTTAGTATCGTCAGACAATAGAATGAACTTGTGATTGACAGATGCATTGGACGTCCTTATGGCTGCATACAGCCGTCTGTTTGATTTCCTGTTTGAATTAGGCAAATTCGGATACTTGTCATGCTTGTTGAAGAGATGAAGAACATTTTGTGATTTGGGGTTTGATTTTGAGACTGAGAGGCTTGATATCTCCTAGCACTATAAACATCCATTCAGCATCGATCAAAAGTGTTGTCTATTCCGTTCTAAGAAGAAGAAGAAGAAAAAGTGTTTGTAGTGATGGGCGGCGCAATGATAATCGATACCATCATTTACCATGTGATTTTTGTAATAATAGGGGGGGGTTTGGTGTGAGGTGGGGTATAGGGAGGGTGTTTGTGATTGGGAAGGGGGTTAGTGATGGGGATGGTATTTGTGGTTGGGAGGGGGTTAGTGATGGGGAGGGTGTTTGTGGTTGGGGAGGGGGGTTAGTGGTGTTTTTCTCGAACATTCTAACTTAAAATTGAGTGCTCACCTGGTTCTTGACCAAACTCATCAATTGTCAGGGTGAAATGGATTCCACTCGCGTGAAAAAAGGGGCAAACACATGTACTCTTCAATGGTCGTCCCTGAAATAAATTGCGGTGATATTGCGTTTGACCCAGGGTTAGGCCCCTTACAGTCAAATGTGAGTTTACTGTTGCCCGCGCGCATCCAAAAGTCACCCGTGTGATATATGTAATATTTTTTTAAATATTTAATTATTTCATTGTTTAAAGCTTTTTCATAAGTTTCATTGTTTAAAGCTTTTTCATAAGCTTTTTTAACACCTTTCTGGCGATAAAATTAGCCGATGAGCCGCATTCAATACTTTCAGGTTGGGAAAACATTTCTTGGAAGTAAAAAACTCTGCACGAAACTTGCAACTGTCGCTTTGTATTGAAATGTGTGCATTTGAAGCATATCCGTAGGCACGGCAATTGATTACTGCGCAATCGCTTCTGCGCATGATGTCACATCAAAACATTGCCAAGTTATTTTTAGCGTCCGTAATACGTAACTCAAATTTTTGCCGAGCGTCCAAGTTATTTTTAGTTTTTTTGCAGAGCGTCCGCGATCAGTCGAACCGCCGAACTTCTTTGGAGTTTCCTAGTGTATTCTTGGTAATATTTCAGGTTTGTTTACGATCGCCATCTATAAAATTCTTCGAGCTAGGGTAACGAAAAATAAATTACAAACATCGAATATCTCATTAATATTCAAAATAGAGATGCAAATATGAGTAGACTCCTTTATAAAAGAAACAAAAATGCAAAGCTAAGGCAGTTGGTGGTAGTAGGACATAATTAACAGCATTTGAATTGCATTCGTTCCTTGGATAATAGCTAACACTGGAAAACAAAATGTACTCGTTTTGGTCAAAAGTACTCCTTTTATTAAAGACCCCAGTTTATGGGGAATTAGCCTTTGTTCCTTCTTTGTACTGGTCATTTAATACTCTTGAATCCTCTTTAAATCGAACACGAATAGTAGTACCAAAACGAGTACTTATGTCCCAATCGGGTGCATTCAGATATTGGATATTAAATAATTATATTAAAAGCAAGATATACCAACTGTGTGTGCGGCAACAAGCACTTACAAGGGATAATAGGGCAGTGTTGCCAGACAGTGCTTTGTTTGTCCATTTCACACAATAGGTGTCATGACAAGTGGGCTGTTTACTGATGGTGATAAAATTGATGATGGGCTTAGAGTTAGACAGTTGTCTAGACAGTTTGCGTTGGGGCTATGCGAAAAGTGGTATAAAGTGCTCCTATTGGTACTGGAATTGGTACTGGTATTGACGTGTCAATAGAAGTCAAGTGTCCATTGTAAGCCATGGATTGAAAACGAGTACTTTTGACCAAAACAAGTACTTCTGTTTTTACAGTGTAACAACGCCGACAATATTAAATCAGGTGACTTTACCCCAAAATATTAAAATATTACATGTAATTATATGTAATATTATAGTCACCTCGTCTTGCTTTTCAAAAACGCAACAGTAAACCCACATTTGACTGTAAGGGGCCTTATAGCTAGACCAGATTGAGTGCCGAACAATTTTACTGACGGTGAACGGAGTAAGTGTAGTGAACGTGCAGTGGATCATAGAATGGGGTCTAGAGGCCTTCTTATTGTTTTGTAAGGGGTTATAAATGCACTTTGAGGGTTCCTGCCACATAATCTTTTTTTTTATGAGGCAGTTTAATGATTTTTTTTCTCCACAAATTGTTAAAAAAAATTAAAAAAATTAAGAGTGCCGGACGCTAGGCACAACTTCTGGACGGCCCGTCCGGCGTAGCTACCACACTGGATTGACCTTTTCAAAGATTCACATTGGTACCTGTTCAAGTAGACTGTTACATACTTGACTGTTAGTGTTGATGGACCCGACAGACGGACCAACTCGTGTCAGTACAAACATTGCAGAGTCCTCTTTCTGCCTTAGTCGGTCAAAAAAAACCACCCCATCCTTGTTTAACATGTCATCATGTCTTATATATTAAAAATATATATGTTGGGTTTTCTTTTCGCATTCATGCAGGCTTCTTAACCATGAAGGTTCCCTGTTAGCTTACTCTGGTTATGGAGACAAGGATGCACGCGTGACGGCTGCCATTGCCAGCAACATATGGGCTGCATATGAGAAGAACGGCAAGATAGCCTTCCATGAGGATGACCTTCAACTTGTACTAATGGACTGCATGGTAGGTTATTTAATTTGGGGCAAATGTTGAATCCAATGACAATGACGGAATAAAGTATAACAACACTATGTAAGCAATATTTGTATCTAGTCTAGGATGTATTGCAATTAGGACGTAGATGTGCCGTTAAGTTTCTAAATAGCAGTTTAGAGTTTTAATGTCAATTTTTTTTCATAAATTAGCTTAAAATTGGTCTGAAATGTCTAATTCAGAACAAAATAACTAATTTCAGGCAATTTGTGCATTAAAAGCCAACATTTCTTTGTGCGCCGCATGCATTTTAGTATAGTAACAACAACATATTAAAAACAATCTCTCTACAGTTTTGTTTGTTTTTTACCCATGGTCCTTTTTTGGGGTGCTTAAGCACACTCCCCTCTCAGTACTTGTGAACTGTTTGGGCTTACCTGCTTCTAAATCTTGACTCAACTCAAGAATTTATTTTTTTAATCTATGCAAAAAAGGTTTTGAAATAATTTTGGGACATGACTTACTTTTTTCAGAATGGAAGAGTTGCTATCACCAGTGTGGCCAACTTGTTACTGTGTGTGTATGCCCAACCTGATGTTGGATTTGGAATGTTAAAAGCTAAGGTAAGGGCCATATCCATCCATGCATTCTCCCACGTTTTGTCAACCCATCCATTCAACACATACCCACTTGTTGAACTTGCTCATTTGTTTTAATTCTGATTCTGATGGTTTGAAGTTTTGAACATTTGAAAGCTAAATCAAACCTGTTTGAGGAATAATTGTTCAGTTTTACAATGACTTGTGTCTCTGTCTGATAAATAAAAATAGTGAATTAAAAATGTGTCATCCCAGATTCCATTTGTCCAGTTCAACCCCCACCCCACCCCAATTATTATTTATTTTCCCCCAGTGCATATACAAAACCACCAAATATGTGTGCTTCTGATCGGATATTAACTGGTGACCTTCAAATTCTATCCATGAGAGCTATAATAGTCTGTTATCAATGTAAGATGGAACATCACTGCAAAAGAATATGATGCAAAATTAATGGACAGTAAACAAATCATGCTCTATAGTATGGCGAATAAACTATAGAACTTATAATAGTATGTTCAGTGTAGTATGGACAGGATTATGATGAACTTTCACATTGCAAAATAAATGTATTATCATAAAATTATTAAAAGGTCATGTTTCATCTAATGTTGGATGAACTATAGCAGCTGAGGGCAATATTATAATCTTAAATTTGCAGACTACAGGTGAAACACACAGTTCCTTCCATTTATCATTTCAGGTTGAAGCATTGGCAGAGTACCTACATGAGCCGTTAATGCAAGTGGCTGCTTCATGACGTCTGCTACATAGGATCTTCAGACCACCAAGGACTAGTATAGGATATTAAAGGAACATATATTTAAGAATACTATAAGAGAATTGAATTTGATTTGAATGTTACCAACAGAAAATATTGAGAATTTCTCCTAAAATGCTATATATAGACAAAGCATTAACTGTGAGAAAACAACTCAAAGGCTAGCTGGTAGTCAACCAAAAAAGGTTGAGTAGAGACTGCATAGCATAGCACTATTAAAAGGCTAAACAGTAAGTTTAAGGTGTTTTTTTACTTGCATCATATTTGTTTAAATATGCTGGAAAATAATCCTATTCAGTTTATAAAAAGTATTTTGACATTGACACCTACAAAGTGTGTATATATTTAACTTTCAACATATAGTGACAAAATCACTCGCTACCAAGGTCAGAAGTTCATCAAAGGTTGCAAGAATCCATTTATAATTAGATTCTATTAAAATAGTGTGTTAGACAGAATTGGATTTTCGCAACTTTACCAGCGGGAATCTTTGTGACTCTCAGATTCTCCTCAAATTTCTGACCTGACTACACACACCTGTGTAATGATATTTTGTCAGTATCTAGCTAATACCATCAAGTATTTGTATATCTGCATGTATTTCCACTTTAATGTTCATTGAATTTGGAACATGTAATGCTACAACTAAATGTTTGGTATTAAATGTTATAATGTAACAACAATTACCATCATGTAGTCTTTCTGATGTTTTTGCATTAAATCATGAAACTTGTCCAATCAGAAATTTCAGACATCATAAAAAGTATGTGACCAACACCACCTTTTACAACATTATATACCCACCATGTAAAGAGCGACCAGCAGAGATTCTTTAGACATAAACTCCTTCTCACAGATGAAAACCTGCTAGAAAGTATGCCATTATGTACGTACATACACATGCCCAAAGGAGACCTGGTTGTCCATGCACATCATTATTTGACCTACTGGAGAATAATGTTACTCTTTTGGGGAAGAATTTTAAAAAAATGGGGAAAAATGGAAAAGAAATATTTGAACACATATTGTACAAATCTACTAAATTTATTCATGATACAGTAGACTATGTCTTTAAGATATTACATTTGAAGTTTAAAGCACCCAAAAGCTGCTCAAAATGTAATGTAAATGTTGAAAAATCGTTTTCATTAGGGCAACAGTATCAAGATGTATCTATGGTTGTATTTGTAATGAAATAAATATTTGTATAGACTTTACAAAAAGTGTTTAGATTTATTTTTATATCATTGTGGAACATGGCAATTTATAAAACCATGGTAACAATAGTAACTCATTGATTATGTAGGCCATAGCAAGACTGGCCTGTTGTACCCTAGGAGATAAGTGCCATTAATCAGAATGTTTCCCAAGGAAGTATTGACAAGCCAATCTTATGTAAAAAAGTGTGCCAGTTCCCCAAAATTCCTTCTTGTTGACCCCCATGCTCACGATATTTTGGTTGTTTGGGTTTAAAAAATACAATATCATAATCATAATATTGCTGTAATGTTTTTATGAGCCTATCTAAGTTAAAAAAGGGTCCTTATTCCATAAGAATATTCTAATTGACCTAACTTGTGAAATTATTTTTTTACCAAAATTTCAATTTTGACCATATTTTGGTTAGAAAGTTAGAATTTTGCTACATGTAAGTCTTTTTAATTTAATTTAAAAAAAATTCAAGATTTTGTTTGAAATATCATAAATAAACGACTATTTTCAAATAAAAACTATTGGTTTGTCAGCTTAGAATCGAAAATCCAAATTTGACAAATGATAAACAAGTTTTTTTGATGCTCAATGCTTAAAGAATAAAGAAACCAAGATTGTCAAAATTGACAAGATATTTGATTGATAAACCAAGATTTTCAGCCATATTTTTATAAGTAACTTTGTTTTTCATTTAAAAACTTGACCTTTCATTTGAAAATCTTACAAAATATTGAGCATTGGGCTTGCCATTGCTTTTGAGATAAAATTAGAAAGCCTGTTTCTCTAAGTATTTCCCATTAGGCTAAGGGTATCGGGAGGGCATCAGCAGGGATAGTTTGCAGAAAGGATGTATCAATATTTTACGTATGCATGTGTCCCCAAAATGCAAGATTTAGAGAATAAAGGTATTGTTTTTAGACCGTACCCGTGTTATATTGTCTGACATAAATGCGGACGATCCGGCATCGTTGTTCTACTACGCAAAAAATAATACTACCGAACGCATTTATGTCCGACAATATAACACGGTACGGTCTAAAAACAATACCTTTATTCTCATTCTTAAACAACCATACTTTAGACATTTATCCAAGAAATAAGTACATTTTATTGTCCACATTTGACAACTTTTACCCCTGCTAGGATCGAATAACCCACAAACATTCCATCCAATCACATGCGATGAGTTAACCATGCGTAAGCGTCGCGGCGCCGGCATAAACGCAGTAAAAGCGCTAAAGACGCACTGCAGAAGTGCGCGTTATGGAGCAAACCACGCATTGTGAAGGTCGGGCGCACTGTTAAAACGTAGGCCCCACCTCCCCGTGTTAAGTTGTCTCATCTAGATGTCGCCGATATCTCTGAGAACCAATGAGATTGCTTAAACTTTCTTAGCTGTTTAAAGGTATATTATGTGATCTTTCCAGGGAACGCCCTCAACATCGAAAAAAAAATAGAAAGCAGATTTTCTTGCAGATTTACATTTCTGATCATAAATCGTACATACATTCCAAGTTACAGGGCGATATGATTCTTAATTACTTCAAAATCATGATTTTAGAGTGAAAATAAACTGTCGGATAACTCCGACAGTTTATATTTTTACTCTAAATTCACTCTAAAACCATGATTTTGAGGTAATTAGGAATCGTATCGCTCTGTAACTTGGAATGTATGTATGATTTATGATCAGAAATGTAAATCTGCAAGAAAATCTACTTTCTAAAAAAAATAATGAAAAGAGGGCGCTATCTAGAAAAGATCACATAATATGCCTTTAAGAATTGTTAGTACAAGCTTGTTTAGAGCTAAAATGTACCTCAATCATAGCAAAAATAAGCACATTTATTTAGTCGGACAATCTTGTCGGTTCACTTTCATTTCTTGCCCCCACAATATGAAAAACCTAGCTACGCCACTAATGCTACGCCAAATACAACAATTACTTTTTGGCCCCAGAGTCTCTACTCCAAACCCTAACTCTTACCCTACCTTTTCACTAGTAGCCCAATTTAGAATAATGATCCTTTGGAATTATAAATTGTTGAATTAGTAGTAACCATGTGTCCAAATATTGTGCTGCACATCGCCCAAACAATATTGTAGGGGTTTGAATGTTTAAGACTAATTCATAAATACTAGAGGGAACAAAATTTGCTGCTTCAAGTAAAATATTCAAAAGTGGCAACATTATCATGTGCAATTATAGATCATGTCACCTCTTGTTGATCAATGTTAAGTGCCTGAATCCATCAGATGCATAGGGGGAACATGCATTGACTGTAGTAGTGCATGCATTGATTGTATGCTGTTGTTACAGATCCCCGTTACAGATGACTGATGGTTTGGTCTAGTAAATGTGCGCATACCGCGGCAGGCAAGCTTTTGTTTGGCAGTCAATTCAAGTGCACACCGGCAGGCAAGCTTTTTGTTTGTTTGTCTGCTGTGACGCTTCAGGTGACATCGTCTATAGTGTGCAGTTAGAGGTCCCTGGAACATGGGTATTTCAGTATTTCACACTTGCCAATAAATGTCTAGGTACTACTTTTTTACGGACCAAGTTTTCTGTTCTCTAAAATGGCAAATTCTGGTTAAATGAAATACCCAGTTTTGAGTTTTGAATTATAAAACTTGCCCTCAACGTAGGCAGGTTATTGTATGAAGCATATTTTTGGAGTTTTCAAAGACCAACGAAAGCCTAAAAAGATTTAAATGATCATATCAATGTATTTTCTGAGAAGTTATGAACCAAAAATGGCTTGCAACAAAATCATCACACACCCTACGCAAAAAGTTCCTGACAACCAGGCACATATGTTAGCTAGATCAAAATCAATAATCGGTACGAAATTATGAAGATGTACAATATATGCGCAAATTCTTTCCCGTAATGTGACACCTCATTCATCAAATTCAGAAGGATACTTATCAGGGGGGACTCAAGGAAGTTTTTGATTTGAGTTTTGCGAGTGCTGTTATTATTAAACTATAGGTTTTCCCAGTTAGTTTAACACTTTTTTCATTATATTTCATATCTCGTTAAGTTAGAATTCGTCCCTAAAATCTGACTTACGCATTTTGTTATATAAATTTCGTCAATGAGCATTATATTTCAAAGTATGACCATTTCATTTAATTCATTGGTCATTTCTTTTCGTCAAGGAAGGATTGAATTCGTATCACCTGATGGGTAGCGGGTCTATGCACAAATATAATTCGTCTTTGATCATTATTTTTAATACTTTTATCACATATATTCGTCAGGTGTTAGAAGAATAGGCCTACATATTATTGCAGGTTAGATTTGAACCACCGACATGTGTTCTTTTGCCTTGTTGATTCAAGAAAGTTGGTGATATAAATCATATGAAATAAAAGAACGAACAAGAAAGAAAGAAAGAAAAAGAAAAAATATATATAAAACGTATAGGCCTATAGCTGGATTTTACATGCTTCTAGGCAGGACGTTCCACATGGGACGAAATAAAGTGAACTGAATATGAAACTATTTGATCAAAGACGAAATAAATGTATACATTAGTAGGTTACCGCTGTATCAGACGAAATGGAAGTGTGTTAGGACGAAATAAAATGAACATTAAATGAAATTCATTGCGCAAAATATGAATATACTTGACCAAAGACGAAATTTACTTTAACAAATGCAACCTTCAAAATTTTGGGACGAATTCAAACTTAACGAGATATGAAATATAATGAATAAAGTGTTAAACTAACTGGGAAAACCTATATTAATCAAATGCATATAAAAGTATACATTTTTGGAAAGGAAATAGATCAGAGAATCCAAATTTGGTGTCAATTTTGACCAAAAAATGTTGAATTTTTGAGAAAATCACAAAATTCACTTTTTTGACCCACATTGTTTTGGACAAAGCTAACAAAAGAAAAATTAAGGTAAAAATGCCCAAATCGCCAAATGATGATGTAAAGACACTTACTTAGGGACTCTGTGGTTTTTTTAACCTAAGGCCCCCCCCCCAAAAAAAAAAGAAGAAAAAAAAAAGAAAGAAAAGAGTTGACTTTCCCTTTCCGACCGACCCGAATTTTCGGAAATCTAGGGACGCTATTTTTTTTTCTTCAAAGTAACAAAATTATTAAAAAAAAATCTGTTCCATTTCCTTTCCAAAAATGTATACTTTTGTATTTATTGAGTCAAAGTTCAACAGCACTCACAAAATTAAAAAAATTAAAAAATCAAAAACTTCCTTGAGTCCCCCCTTAAAGCAATCAAACGTTAAAACAATCAATTGTTTACACATATACCTTTTTCTCTTTTATAAGTCCAGGAAAAACTTTTCTGATAAGGGTGTTTCCACAGTAATGATACCTTTTTTTGTTTGTGGCTCTAAATGTTGTTTCAAGTTGATTTTATAGCTCATATTTGGCCAACACTACTGTAAAGTAGCAGGGAGATAGCGAGCAAAATTTCAGAATCCTAGCTTACTGTTGATTTGGTTTTTTTACACAAACCCTATGGTAACGGTTGTAACATTTTTTTGACATACACATGTTACAACCGTTAACTTTTCAATCTTGACATACAAAATATGAAAGGCTTAATCTTGAAAAGTTGACCATGTATGTGGGTTGTGCTTATTTCTTCAGTTGATGTCAAACATTACTGAATGGCCTACTGAAGCGCATATTAATTGTTAGGAGGGCTTTCCTTGATTTTTGTAATTCAACACATTAAGGCTACCTGAATAATGTGAAAGGACTTTGAAATATTGTCATTTTTTCGAGTTTCATGACATTTTATGACATTTCATGACTGTTTTTATAACGGTTGTAACATTGACATACGTTACAACCATTACACATTCGGACAGTTCTCCAGACCCTGATATTGATCAAAATTAACCCCAGTTGGTTTTGTTTCAAGTAATTGATGTCCGTCAACTGAAGAAATAATATCCCATAGAACAAATAATTTGCTACAATTTTTGTTGTTGTTGATCTGGTCACTTAAGCCATACAAATTTTAAAAGTATCCACTCAATTTTGTATGAATGAGGAATCAAATTACGAGGAAGAAATGTACTCTTTTTGGTACCGTTCCACTTTCCAGGAAATTATATCTTAAAAGAAGAGAAAACTCTTTCCACTTGTATTCTTTTTCATTCATGTTTGGCACCCCGTAATAATATTAAACAGTTGCCAACCTTAGTCGGTAGTCACCCCCTGGTCCATTTCATTTTATTTTTATAACACATAATAAGTGCCCCCTATATAAACCATTCATCATTCAATTCCTACATTTCAATTTGTTTCAATGCAAAAACCGGAGTTACCCACAAGCATTATATCCTTCCCATCCTTAGGGCCTCCATAAAATTCGTTAAAAACAACTAATCCCAAAATAGCACGGATATAGCCAATTTGAAGATTTCAGGAAATCCTATCAAATTCCAGGAAATGTGAGATTCTATTTCAGGAAAATTCTGTTTTGATGTGTGGAAGCACAGTACTGATTATTGATTTTGAATTAGCTAACATTATACATAGTTGGCAACTTTTTGTGTTAGGTATAGGCACAGAGATTTCTCAAAATATAAAATTCAACATTTTTACCTTGTAGATAGATGCATATACATAGAAACCCTCTCATGTAAGATTTCTTCAAAAAATGAAAAATAAAGACATTTTCTAAGCAAAGTAAGAAGCCAATTGTGGCCTTTAGATGAATTTGGGTAATTTTGATGAGATGTACATCGAAACTCAAAACGCTATCAAATCCATGAATTTCACATGAAATACTGCAAATTAAGCTCTATAATGTTGGGCACATATGTCCACCTATAATGCCTTTGAACTGCCACTATAACAAATTGAAAATATGTGATGGGTATATATTTTCTTCTTACAAAGGTCGGTGTCCCTATTCACCCTGACGTCAACGTCGGGGTTAATAGGGACAGCATTATTCTGGGTAGAAAAAATCAATAGATTTTAAGAGTTTTTACCTATTTTATTCTACAATATGGATAATAATGAAAACCAAAACAATCACTTTTATGTAGTTTTTACCACTATAACTATTGAAAATCATTTTTTAACAATATTTCTTAGACGTGTCAGTTAACAAGGAAATAAATAATTGACTGATTAAGGTAAAGAGTTATTTAGGTGCTTGAAGATCAGAAAATATGTTATTCTTTGAATTGAGCTAATTGATATGTAACAATTCATTATTAAATGTTCATCTTTTCTACAAATATGGAGATAAATATTATGTGTCATTAAATGGGAAAAATACTTATGAACAAAATAGCACCCTCATCTCTCGGAATATTAGAATGAAGTATATCTGGCACACTTTTGGAGTTGGTTTATGACATATTGAAGTTATAGTATCAGGTTTAACAAGAAATATGAACATTTCTGGTCAACAATGGCAAAATAACAGTTTTAAAAAAAAAGCTTTCAATCAAGCGCTCATAGAACTGGGTCAATAGGGACATATGTACACTTATTCAGACCATAATTGTTTTCTTGTACCCAAATGAGTCAAACTTTTTAGATGATTTTGTATCTTTATAATAAGCCGTTAAACAGCTCTTTGAAAAAATAAAATATATGGAGTGGGTATAATATTTTCATTAAAAACATTGCTGTCCCTATTGACCACAGATTTCACAAATTTTATGGAAAAACTGCAAAAAAGCTTGAAATGTAAAATCCTTGCAGAATTTCTTACCAATGTCAAAGAGTATGTTGAAAAACCTTAAAAGCTGGGTCTTCGTGCATTTCCAGCTCATTTGCTCAAATTACGCAGTTAGGAGCAGGAAAGTTTTGACCACACCATTTTGACCTGAGACTTGTATACCATAAGAGACAGGAAGCAGCTCACTATAGTCTATTGTTATTCGCTATCGATCGTTTTCTTGGTCTACCCCAGCTACAGCAGTTCTCAACGCTAGCGGCGCTGTCGGCATACAGACTGGGATAGATTTCTAAAATGATTACACATTTAAATTGTTAGAATTATATGGGATTTCAGAACAAGTATGCCAATTAAAACCTACTAGTGCCATACTTCCACGCATAAACAATCTGTATTCAAAGTTCATGGATTGTGTTTACAATTTAGAATTAATGTGAATTAAAACACAGATATTTTTATGCATGCACAGATAGTTTATCAGCGCAACCACATCTGAATATTTGTTTTTCAATTCATATTAAATCTAAACACAGACCATAAACTTTGAATATCATAATACATTGTTTATGTGTTGAAGTATGGCACTATTAGGTTTTATTTGGCATACTTATTCTGAAATCCCATATTTCTAGCAATATAAATGCGTAATCATTTTAGAAATCTATCAAGTCTGTATGTCGGTAAACCTTTTCATATTACAGTGTGTTCAGATTGTTTAGAAGATCGTAACACACATGTGGATAACACTAATTTGAAATAGCGCTGTAACTCACATATTGAGGTTGTGCTACAAATTAAACTGAATGATAATAATCGATTGGCCATCAACTGTAACAATACCGTAAAGTCCGGGTTACACCTGGATCGCTGCACATAACAGGAATGAACAGTGCTTCTTATCTCTACGGTATTCTAGTCTCCGATTTTGACTACACCATTTTGTGCGTTTTTTCGGACACCTTTATTTTTGATACCCTGGGCTCCACATTGTTCTTACACATCAACTGAACCATTTCCTAAACACTATTATACTGCTCTTTAAACATTTGTAAAAAATAAAATAAATAGTATACATCAAATACAAAAAATTGACATTTCACAAAATTTCCCCAAATTTGTCCCTATTCACCCCATGTCCCTTTTCACCCCGTTTTACGGTATATGTGAAAAACCCAACTTCTGAAAAAATGAGGACTCCCTCCATGAAGGATTTCTTTAGTGGACCTTTCATTTTTACCCTAACCAGTAAAGCTAGTTTTTTGTGCGTATCGGGGGGAGGGGGGAAAAAGTGCTATTTTTTTTACCCGAAAAATCACCCAGCACCCCCCGGGATTCGATCGCCGGACCATCCGCACCCAAGTCTGTCCCTCTACCAACTGAGCTAACCCCCTAGGTCATATGCGGCCACAAACTCCGTGGCCACATATGCCCGCGGTAGGTGACGTCATCGCGGCAATGCAGCAGCACGTGCCTGGAGATAGTTTCTGGCAGTGAGATTTAGTGAGATTCAGTGCGGTTAGGGTTATTGCACATCAAAAATTGACATTTATTAACCCTAACCAGTAAAGCTAGTTTTTTGTGCGTATCGGGGGGAGGGGGGAAAAAGTGCTATTTTTTTGACCCGAAAAATCACCCAGCACCCCCTGGGATTCGATCGCCGGACCATCCGCACCCAAGTCTGTCCCTCTACCAACTGAGCTAACCCCCTAGGTCATATGCGGCCACAAACTCCGTGGCCACATATGCCCGCGGTAGGTGACGTCATCGCGGCAATGCAGCAGCACGTGCCTGGAGATAGTTTCTGGCAGTGAGATTTAGTGAGATTCAGTGCGGTTAGGGTTATGGAATCCACACTTGCCATTGTCAAGCTATTTGCTTAATTTAGATACTTATCTCATTTTGCCATCAACTTGTCAGTGTAATAATGTCAACTTGTTGCCCAAATGTGTTGAACTACAAGTGTTTGTATTCAAATCAGACTTCACAAAAGACAACAAAATAATAACCAAGACAAAATTAAGTTTTTACTGTGTTTGAGGATTATTCTTACATGCATTGATTGGCAATTGTAATACAGTTAATTAAGACGCTAAATTAAATTAACATAGCCTATGATACTATGATTTTATTAAATGATTGGCATTATCTACACAATAAAATAAATACAAATTGAGATATCAACTGCAGCATTGATCAATATAATAAAAAAATCATTACAATAGTAGATTTTCAAATAAAAGCAGGTTTTTTGTTTGTTTATTGCAGACTTGATTACTAGCAGGACACCCTCCCTATGATGGGGTCCCGCTAGCTTGGCTACACCATACCATCATTGTTTGTGTCTGATGCAAGTCTACATAAATTCCTTGCGTTGATGTGACCTCAAAAGAGGCGCTGTTGCATGACATCAAACATGTTCAAATGACCATGCTGAGCTCATTACCATAATTTATGTAATTATGAAAACGTGACCTGTTATTTACGTATTGCCCAATATGTGAGATTCACATTCCAAAATTAAAATTCACTGACTAGACTACTCCATGGTCCATTATTTTCCCTACATGTATGTCCTATTATCTACCATCAAGTGTTTGCGATCCTAACCAATTGTCTATATTTTTAGTCAATTCATGGCGCATCCTCCCCCTGCCAATACACTCCCAATTCCCAACAATGGACTATTGAATTTCAATTGCGGTTACATTCTTTAACACGAGAGTCAATGGGGATCTGCGCCAAAATTTGGGCTGAATACAAGATGGATATTGTCATCGTCAATTTTCAATAGTTATAAGTCAATAAGTATGGAATAGTCTAACATTTGATTGACAGGTGAAATAATGACTCTCCAGACTCCAGAGTCTAAATGATAAACCGCATTTGAAAGTTCATAGTCGAGTGTGGTGCGGTCGGCATGAAGAGAGCCATCTTATGGCCAGATATAACAAAATATAATATAAACTATTTATACAGTAGTTTTACAAGCCGTTGGAGGGCATATAACATTGATGATTTGAAAGAGTGATTTTTAAATAGATTACTATACAGTTCAGAAATGAACATATTGCCCATGTTAGTCTAAAATTCCTATATGAATGTCCCCATAACCACCATTGCACGCTTCTTATTGTTTTATAGAGTTTATACAAATTGTACACAGTAAAAAGATGGCTACATAAAAAAGCAATGTTGAAATTAAGACAATAATAGCCAGTTGTCCACCTGCTGTTAGATAGACCAACAGAAATTTTAGCTCACAATATTTGTTTTCAATTTCTCTGGATCATAACTATTAATCAAATACAAAATTATAATCACAGTGTATAAATCCTATTTGAAAAGAGACCTTTTCAAACTTAAATAAACCTTTACTGAAACTTAACAGTAAAGTACTCAACAAATTATCCCTATATTGCAATTTTCTTAATTACCTTACAAACTGGGCATCAACAAAGAAACAGAAAGGACAATATTAGTTTGCAAACATAAACCATTGTCAAATATACCAACATTAATTTAATCTAAAAGGGAATACTGTAAAAGTGGAAATTTTTGCGCTACATTTATTTTCGCCCTTTTCACTCTCGAAACAGCTACTGCCAAAATAATAACATATGAATATATTTCTTTTGCATTTAGGTCCAAGTGATAAAACTACATATACCTATTGAAAATTTAAAATACGCAAAACAGTTGAAAATCTGCAAAGTGTGAAATTACCACTTTTATTTACAGTTATAAAAGGCATATTATGCAATTTTTTTCATGGAAGGCCCTCTATCTTCTAAATATCTTGTAAGTTACAGAGCAATATCGTCAGCCTGCTTCAATAATTGCCTAACTCATTTTTTCTAGTTTTTAGAAAACAACAAAAATATGAAAAGTGAGTTAGGCAATTATTGAAGCAGGCTGACAATATGTTGAATAGCACCATGAATAGTGCAGAAGAATTCAATAGTAACTGTTGGATAGAATTAGGTTGGGGATATACCTTTAAGTTAATGTGGCTTGTTTTAGGCCTAATACGAGTTAATATGACCCATTTTAAACATTTTACATCATTATTTCAATAACTCACAATGCTGACTTAGGCAGAATTGAAATTGTGCATTTCTCAACACTTGTGTGATTGGTCAATGACCAATTATTACAGCATGTGCATAATGTAAAGAAGTCATGATTTATGCAAAAAGAGTTAGGCAATTATCAAAAAGGCTGACGGTATATTTTGTAATTACTTTAAAATCATGTTTTTTTTAAATGGGTTAAAATAAACTGTCGGGTTAACCCCAACAACTTATTTTCTGATTGTTTTTGGTTTGTAAATAGAATTCCATGGTTTGAAACCATGTAAACGCTGTTTACAGGATTTCCTCACACAAGTGAACACAATAGTACAGAATGCTTCCTTATGATGAAAATGGACAGATTTTCAATGTGAGTTATGAGATCAAACTAGTTTCCTGAGTTTCCTGAGGTACTGGCTATTATCTGGGACCTATTATCTGGGATTCTATTCATTTTAGGATAGGAAAGTCATATAGAGCGCATACGTAAACAACAGGTCACGTTTTCTAGGCTATGAGCTCATTAACATTTGTGTTAGCATTTTCTTGACGTCGTCTGCTTAGGTATAGACTTAATTGAAGTTTACACGGAATTGTTGAAAAATATCCTGAAAAATTGTCCAGTTTCGAAAATTATCATAAAAACTATACATGCTGCAGGGTTTTACCACCCTGAATGATTAAATTACGTTTAATTGTTTGTTTATACATTTTTAATCAGTTTGTCACTTCCCTTTGAAATATACACCAACCGTTGTTGTTTGTGTCTGACAGACTTGATGCAAGTCTACACATAAGCAGATGACTGACAGCGCTATAGCGCCACCAAGACTATGCTCACACAAAAGTTAAAGCTCCCAGATGTAGCTTCCGATTGGCAATTTGAGTGATACACCTGTATAGCCAGACATGTAGCCAGTACCAAGGGTAAATAGTGTTCCATATTACCCTGATAGAAACCATGTCATATTTGGTTTATTATATCTCATTGTTTCCCATGGAAAATAGTACCTTGTTGTACAAATTAACCAATGACTTGATGATTAGTTCATGAATATTCATGAAATGTTAATTATATGTATCCTCATCAACGGCATAATGGAATTTAGTCCTTCAAAACATCTTGAGGTTTGTCAAGTCCTTCGCCTGTATTAAGGTTATATGCAGTGTATACTGCACTATACCTTCTCACCAACCGTGTCACGAAATTCAGCATGAATACTTTGTAAGAGTCCTTCATTATCAGGTTTCAAAAGTTCTAGGGCTGTCAAGGCAAGGGCCTTAGCCTGTATTAAGGTAGGATGTTGGGCTTCTGGTGCACCTGTAGCAATAGAGACGAATAAATTAAAATATATGGTATTAATTGACATGTTAAAGGGGCAGTGAGAGATATGTATGGGAGCGCGCCCTCAATTATCCTGGAAAACAGGTTTTTTTGCATCAAAGTAATACTTGGGCATATACTAACTGCCATCTGAAACAGTTTACCAACATTCAAATTTTATATTTTACAGAGGAAGGGTAATTTTCTTTTAGAAATGAGCAAAGTGTTACAGAATTTAACATTTTCAACACTGTTTGAAAAAAATCTAAACATTTTTTTCATTTTTTTTAGGGCTTCAAAGTGTTAAGGCTGTCAAGGCAAGGGTCTTAGCCTGTATTAAGGTAGGATGTTGGGCTTCTGGTGCACCTGTAGTAATAGAGGCGAATAAATTAAAATATATGGTCTAAATTGACATGTTAAGGAAGAGCAAAAATTATGATTTTGAAATACTGCACACTGTCTAACTTACTGTTAAGTGAGTAGATTTCTTTTAGAATCTCATGGTACCTTGTAAGTCTCAATATCATTTTAAAATCAATTTCAAATCTGTGCTATCATGACTAGGCCGAAAATGATGTGTGTCAAATATTTATACCTGACGCAGTGGCAAACTCCCTGGTATGGTTTGGTACATCTGTGTTGATATCATACAGTGGATGTATACTGGGCACTTCGTAGGACAGATTACCCATGTCAGTGGATCCCATCAGTCTCTTTAACGTCTCATCTTTGGAGAATATAACTCCCAGGTCCTCAGCATGTTTCTCATAGATAGCTACCAGATTGTTGTTTGTGCAGAGATCTAAATAGGGCGCTTTGTATTCATATTTGACCTGTTTACAAGATGGAAGAAAGAAAAAGAATTGGAATGGCTTAAAAGATTTGGCGCAGACAGAGTTTATTTTCACATATGTTTGTTTGTTTATTGACGGAGGGGGCTTATAATACTGTAAAAGTGGAAATGGTCGCGCTCAATTTATTTTCGCGCTTTTCACGCTCAAATTAGCAAGCGCGAAAATTAAAACGCACGAATATATTCATTTTGTATGTAGGTCTATGCATGGAAGCTCAAAATCGTGAAAATAAAAACAAGCAAAATTGTTCAAAATGTGCAATGCGCAAAGATTTTACACGCGCGAACATTTCCACTTATACAGTACTTGCTTATTATATGGGCAGGAGAGACCATGACTTCTGATGCGTAATCACACCCTAGGAATAGGGCCCCTAACAAAGGTTTGCTATGGGGTCCTTATTGTTACACACACTCTTTATCTGATTACCTGCCAGCAGACATAAGTTTTTCGTAGCAGCAACACGTTATCAAATGCAAAGACTTGATCCTGTCATACTTAAGGTTGGTGATGACTCAATTAGCCCAGCAGACACCATTCAAAATCTTGGTGTCGTCTTTGATGCTCAAATGACAATGAGTGCTTACATCAAATCTCTATGTTCCCGTCTAAACTACCAACTTCGCAATATATCAAGAATCAGGCGATTTCTGGACCGTGATACATGTCATTTAGTGGTTCGTACCCTGATCTTGTCGCGTCTGGACTATGGCAATGGATTGTTGTTGGGTTCTAGCAATAAGGATATTCTGAGATTGCAGCGCATTCAAAATTGGTCTGCCAAGCTAATATACTGTGCCAAGAAGTTTGACCACGCTACACCATACTTGCGCGAGTTGCACTGGTTGCCAGTGAGAGAGAGGATCACATTTAAGATAATGATGTATGTGTTTAAATGTCTTGCAGGAACTGCTCCGGACTACTTAACATCCTGTATCTCTCTCTACTGCCCAACACGCACCGGTCTCAGGTCGGCTTCTGATGTTACCCGGCTCACCGAACATAACTCTTACAAAACATTGAAATCATCGGATGACAGGTCCTTCGTGCAAAAAGCTCCCCATATCTGGAACACTTTACCCACTAACATCAGGGAAAGCACCTCACATTCAAAAAGAGCCTCAAAACTCACCTCTTCAGTTGTTATTTTTAATATTGTTGGACTGTGTACCTTGTGTAATTTATGTTGTATTTATGCTGTAGTTAAGATGTTTCTAGTTGTAAAAAGCGCTGCGATCTTTATGAAGGAGCGCTATATAAATGTATGTATGTATGTATGTATATGTGTGTTTAAAAACTCCCCCTCTCCCCCTGGATCAATGTTGAAACATGATTTTTGGGTTACGGGATACTGGGAAGGGCCAACATTGCCCAGTGGGGAGGGGGGAGTTATTAATGTTTAGGAAAGGCTTTAAGCCTTCCGTCAAAGTCAGCAATGTTTTGATAGTGTACATGTACATTTTGCGCAAACGGGAACGCACGAAAGGGTAATTATTACATGGATGTTCCAACTAATTATGGCCGCGATTGTAGGTCCTTATTGTTACACACACACTCTTTATCTGATTACGTGCCAGCAGACATAATTGGGTCCTTATTGTTACACGCACTCTTTATCTGATTACCTGCCAGCAGACATAACTGGGTCCTTATTGTTGCACACACTTTTTATCTGATTACCTGCCAGCAGACATAATTGAGTCCTTATTGTTAAACACATTCTTTATCTGATTACCTGCCAGCAGACATAATTGGGTCCTTATTGTTACACACATTCTTTATCTGATTACCTGCCAGCAGACATAATTGGGTCCTTATTGTGACACACACTCTTTATCTGATTACCTGCCAGCAGACATAATTGGGACCAGGGTTCACGCTACCTTGCGTTATAGCGTCTATAACGCCATTTTTTTTTATTTAGACGTCATAATATTGAAATGTCATTGCGTTTTGCTTGGACGCCCTAGCTTGAGGCTATTCAACTTACTATAAATACGATCTTGAATTCACGATGCATTGCAGTTTACAAATATCTGAAATTGCATCAAAATTTGCTAATTTTAATCATCGAAAATGTCCCCAACATGCCCAAATACTTCTCATTTGCGCAGTGTTTTATTATCAAAACAAATCTGTGCATACACAGACACACAGCGAAGTTGACATGGGATGTGTACAACCAAACTTGCACAAACTCGTCCATTATCGTCTCCTCCACAAGCGTAAGATACTTGTTCGCAAACAAATGTATGTACGTATGTGCACGTGTGGGAATCGCGAGCACTCTACAGTTGGTAAAAGAGATTGGTAGGTATAATTGTTGACCTGTGAGTGTGACACGGCACACGGTGACACGGGCCGGTTCAATTTGGCAATAGGGGTGTACGTTCAGGGCAAGTGCATTTTAATTCTGAAGTTTCTGTATGTTTTTTTGATAAATATAAATATTGTACCGTATATTGTTAATCAGTAATGAACGTTTTATTTTTAATATTTAGTTCAAAACTCTGTTTGCTATGTCAATTTATATAGTATATTGTGCGCGTTAACCTCCTTGAAAAGTAATGCGATCTCGCTTAGAGTGGCTTCATAGGACTTGTTTTCGTCTCGCTTGCTTTACTACTGCTTTGCACTGCCATGGATGAAGAAAAAACGGGGGGGGGGGGGGGGGGCAATGAAAATAAGGGCGAAGTACCAGCCAAGAAAAAGTACAATAAAGCTTGAAATTCAGACTGGAAGAAGCGGTTTAGATGGCTGGAATACGATGGGCATTCCATGAAATGTAAATCGTGACAGGTAGCCCCAGTAAACAGTCACACCTACTGCATTACCTTCACAATGTCAAAATGTGTATAGAAAACAGGAGACTGAGGAGAGTTAGCTATAGCTATATAGCTATCATTTACATGCGGCATGATACAGTAATCATAATTAGGGAATTTATCATTTTTTCATGGACTCCCAAAAATTCTGTTTGGACTCCATAATTCTGAGAATTGCCAGGATAAGGGGTCCAACTGGACCACATAATTTTGAAGCTACTGTGAACCCTGATTGGGACCTAATTGTTACACACATTATTCATCTGATTACCTGTCAGCAGACATAATTGCTGCATCTTGATTGGTCAAGCGTAATAGAAAAAAAAAATTTTTTTTTTTATTTTCGCGAATTTCGCGAAATAATCCTCAACCACGTAAATATAAACTCGCGAAAATTATAATTATTAACCGTTTTGTTCACAAATGTTGAAAATCACGAAATGCCTGTTATGACCATTTTCGTGAAAATATCTTCTCACGAAAATATACATCTTTGTATATTAAATGGAATAGCCCTAAAAATGTCCCAACCTACCTCACATTTGGATAGTACTGCGGCTCCCTTCACACATTCTTCAATCCTCTCCTTCAGATCCTCTAACTCAACCTTGTTTGGCGCCCTCACATAGTATTTCAGCTCTGTCAATTCAGGAATTATACCTGGAGTTTTGCCACCATTCGTTATGATACCTGTGAAAATCAAAAACAATTTCCCATTGTAGGGCCTTAAAGTCGACATTACTTAATCATTTTCCAAATGAATTTCCATATTATATTACATTGAATGTCAATTCCATATATTTATTGGAAATCATTTTGAGGAGACCATATGGAAATTAATGTATATAATGCCAAAAATTAAAGACGAAAGCATTATGGGTGCATTCCACGATCATAATATTAGCTGGTAACTATCACAATCCATCTCAACCAAACCCACAGACCTTGCCCTGCATTTCTCTGCATCTAACTATATACAGCTAATTGAATCGGTTGCACATCATTGCAGCAGGAGCAGTCCCACTAGAAATTGAAGAGAACTCTTCAAAACTGGACACTGACCATTTCTTAGCCTAGGTGTTCCCACACTGATCACCCACAACTTTTACCATGCTCTTAAAGGCTTATTATGTGATCTTTTCCAGGGAGCGCCCTCTATTCATGATTTTTTTTAGAAAGTAGATTTATGAGAGTGAAAAATAAACTGTCATGCTTGCAGGACGGTTTATTATCCCTCTTTAAACTATGATTTTGAAGTAATTAGGAATCGTATCGCTCTGTAACTCGGAATATACTTATGATTTAAGAAAATCTACTTTCTAAAAAAAATCATGAACAGAGGATGCCCCCTGGAAAGATCACATAATATGCCTTTAAGTTATACTTTTGTTTGCTGCCTTATACAAATAGATTGGCAACACATCTCTTCATCAGATAATGCATTCCCATCCCCAAGAAAACTCTTCACCATGGAATGCTTCTCCCCCACCCTTAGCCTGGGAGGGGGGGGGGGTCAGTGAACATACCAAGCGGGTACACATGCGCGTCCAAGCACCTCTGAAATGGACCCTAAATGGCGAAACCAAAACACTATTTTGATACCCCTAAATGGCGTAACACATACAAATCCTACCCTAAACGGCATTACCAACTCTCAATAATGCACCCCTAAATGGCGTAATATAGTAATGCTCAAAATAATCTTAATTCATAATCATGTGACATTTATACAGATATGCATGTGATATGCATGTGATATGCATGATGTAGAATGCATACAAAAAGTAGGGAAATATTGAAGATTTTTTTCAACATTTTGCATGTTTATTGAAAAGTCACACATACAACAATTAGCCCGGCAATTAGTACCCCTAAACATCGATACCTTGATGCTGTAATGGTTAGCCTAAAGTGCGATGCCCCCTTAAAAGTACCCCTTTTTCAGAAAAACGTCGACGACGTCGTGTGGTGAAATCTGGACCCTTTTCGACGTTTTTTTTGGACGCGTACCCGCTTGGTATGTTCACTGACCCCCCCCCCCGGGACCCTTAGCTCCCCTCTCCCTCTGCAATTCTTACCATGCGCCCTCCAGTCTGGCTTCATCTGCTGTCTCATACAAGAAATAGATTGGTAGCACATTACAGCTGCATCCAATGCATTCCTGCCTTCCCAGGGAAATGCTGCGGCATGTGCTGGCTTACCATGATAGGTAATGTTCATTCTGCATAAGAGATTTAACAAAGTTATAGACGATATTCATAATTGACGATTTCATGTCTAAAGAGGGAGACATACTTGATAAACATACAATCTCGTACTTTTACTGCAATGTATTATGAACTGTGAACTTCTACATTTTCCTAGATATAGTGTCAGTTACAAGCAAACATTTCATTTCAAATTAGAGGAATAGATAGTTTATATGTTCAAGTTTATTTCACAATGTAATAAGGTCAAATATTGAACAGCTCAGAAGTATGAAGCATTTTTATGATTAGGCCAACAACAAAAAAAGTTGGTTTGTTTGTCCATAGAGGTCCTCAAAAGGTAGGGTCGGTATAGGTCTGATTTTTTTGTTGCTAGTGGTTGTTCTGGCCCATTCCTAGCCAGTACGCCGAATTCTGCATAGTACTATTATACATGGTATGGGGTCACATGATGGGTGATATAGAATTCACACCACTAAATAAATAATGGAACAGCCCACGAAAGGCCTGTTGAATTGGTTGGGATGACACTCCTCTAAGTGAAATATATAAAAATGCTTCAAAAGTAGTGTTGTTGGCCAAACTTTTGATCAGATGATTATTAAATGAAGATTATCAAACAATATCAGTGCAAATTTTCTTCTTTGATCAATTTTTTATGATTTTATTGTCATTTAAATTTTAGAGACTTCAGATAATTGATTAGAATTGCTTAGACCTAGGCTAGGCCTGGGCAATCTATAAACATGCGTATCTTCGACGGTGCATATCTCGAAAATTTTGCCGTGACCATATATTTTTTTGTTTACAGGAAAGCCAAGACCATGATCTTCCACAGAATGCAACGTTGAAGCAACCAGTTGCTTTATAAGCGAGAAAATGGTGTATACTTATGGTCCTTTTTACACAGTAAGCAATGGGGAATTTATTAGTGGTGTGGTACCTATAGCTTACTCATAGGTAACATCAATTAACATTAAATACATAAATAGATTAAATGAAAGGCATATTATGTTTTATTATTTATATGGGCCTTCCAAACGGTACAATAAAAGTGCGTATTGAATATAGTACACCAAGTTCCCGGATGTGCATCCAATATTCAAAAAATATTGCCGTCCAATATTTGTTGCCAGTGTGCGGCGCAGAAGATGTGCTTGTGAGTATATGCGCAGAGAAATTCAGTTTGGGCTTACTTATTTAGTTTTTATCAAATCAGTGTTATATAAATAATAATAATAATATTGAATGTCTTATTTTCGGGTGATATTCTTTTATCACCCTCAAAGCCATTCACTATATTATATAAATATTTGTTCATGGAATGCCCTCTATCTTTGATTTTGCCCTCTGAATGCAATTTTTTGGGATCAAATTACATATATAACAATAGAACTAAAACCAAAATATCCTGCTAGTCACAGAGAAATGCATTTCCTAGTTACTTCAAAATCAAATTTTAAAAGTAAGTTGATAGATTTCTGACAGTATTTTATTAGTAGCTTTCCTGTCATTCATATTTAGAATTCCAGGGTTTGACAATGTGCTACAAATGCAAATGTACACAAGTAAACACACCAAAGTGGAAAATTAATAGCAGATTTCCTAATTTGGTAAATTTCTGTGATGCTTTGTATGAATAATACGGTCAAGATAAATTTATGAGCCCAGGAAAGTCTTTCCTGATAAGACGAATGTTATAAGAGAGAAAAAAATAAATGTAAAAATTTAAAAAAGATCACATACTATTAAAGGGCTACATTTCAATGCTTATGACTAGTCATTCATTTGCCAGTGGAAATATTTATTTTGCTTGATTTGATTATTCTCATCTTGTCTTATGTTTTTTATACATAAACCCCTCAAAAACATTTTGAATCACCTATTGAATATGTCATATTTAATGATCAATTGGGTGTTTCTACATCGTCGGGGAATGCAAGAACGTCGTAAGTGACATTTTGGTAATTTTTGTAGCAGAAGCATTTTTTAATTAAATTTTGTTAACTTATCTATTGTTATTGTTTTTGACCGGGATCACGATTTTTTGGGGAAAAAACGCCAACTAAATCTCCAGGAACTTGCCGGGATTCGATCCGGGGACCCTCCGTTCTCAAGCCCCACGTCTCAACCACTAAGCCACGGCCCTCAGCTACACATTCACGCAGTATACTGCACTCACTATATTGGATATTTTAGCACTCAGGGGGTTTAGGGTTTTAACAAACTTAATTATTTGATTAACAATTTCAAGGCTGGTAAAATGGGTTAAAAAGTGTGGATTTGCCTATATTTTAATAAATAACCAACTCATTTTGACCAGAAATGCTACTAACGACGTTCTTGCATTTCCGCTTTTTTATCCTACTATACATAATGATACATGTACCTGGAACTGGACCTAAACACACTATATTATAGGATTTTTAGGTATATTTAGGAAACAATTTTTTCAACAAATTGCAACTACCTCACCTAGTCACCTACAAGGTGGGTGTATTCAAAAACCTTTCTGTTATGGTTGAATAGATAATTAACCTATGATAAAAAAATACTCAATTTGTTTTCAATTGCATTCTTCAAAATGTAAGAAAAGTGGGTCAAGTATCCCCATTCTACGGTAGTTGTCGTGACAACCAGGTCTGTTATTAACCTAATCTGATTCTATCATTGTCAGTTATTGAAATCTATAGACTATAGATGTGCACTTCATGCATGAAGTAGGGATTTGTCGTAACAACCAGGTGTGTTTTTAACCTGATATGATTCTATCATTGTCAGTTATTGAAATCTATAGACCGATGAAGAGGTCAGAAAAAAAGGATCCACCCTACTAAACCTAGATTATTGTTTTGTCTTGCCTGAACTTGTTCAGAAGTAGGCTATGATTATGAAATTACTTTTGGCCTTGGTACGTGCCATAACCCAAGTCTGGTTTCAATTGGACTTCAATTAACCTAAATTATAAACTTTAATCACACAATTTTAACCAAATCTTTTTAACCAAAAACGACACAAATGGACACCATCACACATAGATAGAAATCCGTTTAAAAGGATAACACAGACTGGAAATATATTGCACACCACGGATTCACCATTCATGTATATTGTTTTTAAAATATCTAATATCTGTTTTGTGTGTTTTTTAGAAAATAAAAAGTTATACGGTCGAAGCTATATTATACGGTCGGTCGGACGTGGACAAACAAACAACTTTTTTGGGGCAAAATTCACCACATTGAAAAACTACATCACTCTCGTCTAGGCTACATCGTTAGCCTCATTTTCAGAGCAATAATTGCTCTGACCATGCTCAGTTGGATAACACAGCCCTCTTTTGACGTAAATGTGCAAAAATTGCATAATCTGCAAGAAATCTGACCCATCATTCAATACCATTTTCTAGTCTTAAAAATATCGCGATATTATTTGGGCATAATCCGGCAAGTAAAAGTTGATCTAGCCTTGCCCGATCGGGCAATTAACAAATCTAAATTGATCTGAGCCTGCTACCTGATCTGTGACATTATTATCATCCAAGTATAAGGATCATTATCTTTTCTTTTCACCTGGAGGGATAGCATCATCATGAACAGGAGACTAATAATGGTCTTGAAAGGTACATGTATGCTTTTGAAAATTTACCTACATGCTGAATTTTTCTTTTTGAACTCGAAATGTTTTCAATTTCAAAATCCAATGCAGAAAAAATGACACATTAAATTTAAAGGCATATTATGTGATCTTTTCCAGAGAGCGCCCTCTATTCATGATTCTTTTAGAAAGTAGATTTTCTTGCAGATTTACATTTCTGATCATAAATCGTACATACATTCCAAGTTACAGAGCGATACGATTCCTAATTACCTCAAAATCATGGTTTTAGAGTGAATTTAGAGTGAAAATATACTAAACTGTCGTGTTAAGGTTGGTGTCAACCCTGTTTGGCGCCAAATTATCAAGCAATGTAACTTTTAAATTATAAATGTGATGTACATAAAAGTATACATTTTTTGTAGTGAAATGAGTCAGAGAATCCATTTTTGGTATCAAATTTTACTAAAATTAGTGTTTTTAACATTTTTGCCCAAAAATCACCTTTTTGGCGTCAACAATTTTCAGACAACCTAACAATATCAATTTTTGATTAAAAATTCCAAAATTTCACCAAAATCATCTGAAGTCAATTATCTAGGAGCAAATTTTTTTTTTTGGCTTAAAATTTGTTTGTTTTGAAAATATTGACCAAAAAGTGCCAAAAATGAGATTTTTGAGATAAAAAACATATTTTTGGCACTTTTTGGTCAATATTTTCAAAACAAACAAATTTTAAGCCAAAAAAAAAAATTCGCTCCTAGATAATTGACTTTAGATGATTTTGGTGAAATTTTGGAATTTTTAATCAAAAACTGATATTGTTAGGTTGTCTGAAAAATGTTGACGCCAAAAAGGTGATTTTTGGGCAAAAAATGTAAAAATCTGCAAGAAAATCTGCTTTCAATATTTTTTTCGATGCTGAGGGGGGCGTTCCCTGGAAAGATCACATAATATACCTTTAAAAGTAAAAACTCACTCTTGCATTGCTAGAGGCCTTGGGCTGGAAACATTGAATGGTTTTGGGTGAACCATCATTGCTACATCAACACCTTCAAATGCCTTGCCGTCAATCATCTTCACTTTACCACCACCACCTTCTTCTGCAGGAGTACCAATCACTGTCACCTATAGAGGGAAAGAAGAGAAACGGAGAGGGATAGAAGAGTATAAGGAACCTTTACAATTGATTTTGAGTTACATGTACCTGTTGCCGCCCACGTCCAAAATTGAGAATTACAAAATATTTAATAATTGTATTTGTATTAGGATTTTCACCTTTAAAATGACTTTCAATAAACTTCATTTGCTACTTTCTGACTGTAATCATATCAGCTATGATGATGTATAAACATAAAACATGATTGCATTACTAAGTAATACTTGTAAAATAATAAATGCTGCATTTTTAAATATTTTTTTGGTCTTTAATCTTTTGTATTTATGTAACCCTCTATCAGATTGACTTGTGTTAATTTGGGCTTGTTTTAAAGGAAATTTAACACCCTTAATAAATCTGAAAACAAAAACCCCCATCTCTTTTGATTTAATTAATACGGCTCATTAAGCATAATTAGTCGGGGTGGTTGAGGATGTGGAGGAGGAGGATGTGGAGGAGGAGTAGGGATTGCTGTGTAATATTGGGTGCAAATGGATTTTTGGTCTTTAGGCTTTGGTATTTTTGTAACCCTCTATCAGATTGACTTATGTTTAAAGATAATTTAATACCCTTTAATAATCTGAAGAGGATTTTTTTTATCACTTTCGATTTGATTAATATAGCTCTTTAAGTATGATTAGTCGGGGGTGGTTGAGGAGGAGGAGGGAATTGCTGTGTAATATATATGGGTGAAAATGGAGTGCTGTCCTGTAATTTATAGCTTTCTTATTTATAGTCTTGATGTCATCTTGGTTCTAAATGATACAAGCATGCTTTACATCATTTACTTAAAGTTTTAATTAAGCTAATTAATTAATTTTGAAATCTGAGGATGAACCATAAAACATAGTCATACTCATAAACTAGTTTTGTGTATGTGTCAACATTTTATATTTCAAGGAAACTTAGAAACAAGTTATTAAAAGGCCTTGATTTTGATGTAAAAGAAATAGTCCAAATTTAACTTCAAAATAGAAATTAATTAAATTAATTAAATTTCTAATTAATATTGATTGGTTTATTGAATACAAGCGATATTCATAGAAAGACCTTAACTTCTGTCGCGATCTACAAAATGTCATTACCGTATGCCATAAAGTCTCATATACTATGCCCTTGATCTTTGCTCACACACCAGAGTCCTCGATATAAGGGGTTGAAATTGGTTGCGAACACTTGTTTCAAAATAAAGAAAATAAAAGATAATTATAGTCACCTCATCCCTTTTTTAAACCTACAACAGGAAACTCAAAATCGATTGTAAAAGGGCCTAAGCAAGGGATATTGAAAAGAGCACTCAATATAGCTTCTTGTAATGTTCACAAAATCTTTGATGTTTTAAAGACTTGGAACTCTAATGAAAATCCTTAGTATAAAGACAAGTCAAAACAAATCTCTAATATGAACCAAATAAAGTTATGAAAGGTTACTTTACTTTTCTGAAGAAAAAACCCCACCTTGTCTGCTACGTAATTTGTATGTGTTACGTCCACTTGATGGTTCCCTTTTTGCATAATAATGGGCAGATATTAAAAGACATGGCAACAGGATTTGTAGGATTGGGGGAATTTGCTAATATTTGGGCTGTTGGAATTGTTCAGAAAACATGGGAGGGGGGCATATTTCATGTCCTTCATATCGGCAGATGGTCCAGAATTAGTAATTAGTAAAGGGTGGGGGTTGAACATTCGCAAATAAAAAGGGTGGCTCTGTAAAAAGGGTGGGGGTAAAATAAAAAGGGTGGGGTCTGACCCCTGTCCGGACAGTGATTACTACCAAACAGTCATGAAAGCATTCTTAATAAATGGTTAAGTTGTTTTTATCCACCGTTGCATCTTCTTGACATTTCTATTAATTCTACTAGTATAGCCTAAATGTTTGTTTAAACCTTGCTAACCTTTCCATCTTTGCCCTCGTTTATCTCTAAAGCAGCTTTAACGGCAATGCCAGCAGCTAAACCAAGTTCCGCAATCAGATTATGACCACATGCATGTCCAATGTCTGGTAAGGCATCGTATTCGCAGATCAAACACACATTGAAACCTGCATCGGATCCATACGTGGCCCTGAATCCTGTGTCTACGATGAAATGTGGCTCCACTCTGAAACCTTCCTTCTGTAGATATTCTGTTAAAACCTGAAATAAGTTGACAACAAAACAGATTAGAGGTGTTAATTATAATTTAGAAAAGTAGCCCTGAATTAAATCAGTTTTATCGAGTAAATACATGCATACCTACCAAAGAACCATATTTCCCCCACATATTTGGCAGATTTTCAGCAACAAAAAATGCAAATTTTCGCAAATCACACTCATCTTTTTCTATAATGCCAACATTTTTTAAAAGAAAGGCAAATCTCCAAGACTCATTGATTTACCAAAACGTAGGTATGATCATTATTTACCAGGTGAGTGAAAATGGGACTTTATTTATAGCAGCCCCATGACCTCATATAGATCTACTATGTAACCCCTCCAGAATTAAGCCTACCTGATGAGCAAACTGCTCCTTGTATGCCAACTCAGGGCGGGACCATATTGCCTGGCTCAGGGCATTGAGTTCCTCTGCACTGTCATCGATCTTTTGTTTGGCTCTCTCATATAAAGAGCTCCACTCTTTTCCCTTTGTATTGGAATTCATGAAATGACGCTGAACGATATCCCTGGAGGTAAATGAGAGAAAGAAAAGTAGGCCTATCCTTATGAATTATGATGAATGCCACAGTCCATAGTTTAATCAGTTCCAAATTGGTGAGTAATGTTCGGTTTTTATCTCTACGCGAGCATTGCAAAAGTAATCCAAGTGAACGTGCGCGATCATGGCCACACGCACGCATATTTGATCGCACCCACGCATCAGATGCACAGTACGCTTGTTGCCTTCAGCGCGACAGCGTCATTCTGTATTCATTCTCTGCTGTAAGGAGGCTTCGCCAATTTGGAACTGATCAAACTATAACTGATCCTCCTGACCACATTTAGTTGTTGAGTTAATGGAGCGAGATAGATGATTCGTCAACAAAAATTCAATGCCGCCGTATTATCCCTATTAAGCGCCCAGGGCGGTTAGCAAAGTCATTTTGGGTGGGCGCTTATTATGTTACCTTTTTTTAACTCATTTATCGTACTAAATAATGTACAAGTGGTCATTTGAAGATGCTGACCATTAGATGGTCATTTGAAGATGCTGACCAAATGATGTACTACAATGAACAAGTGGTGATTTGAGAATTAGGCTGACTACTTGACGTACTAACGAAAATGTACACTTGGTCATTTGAGGAAGCTGACCATTTGAAAAGGTGGGCGCTTATAAGGAATTGTTTGTTGGTAGTCATTGAGAAAACAGGGGTGGGCGCTTATAAGGTCCTGGGCGCTTAATAGGGATAATACGGTATAGGAGTTTAGCATGTAAAAGATCACTAACTCAACTGCAATGGTGGGGACAATATATACAAGGAAATACCAAAAGGGAAAGGAAAATACGAAGAAGAAAAAGAGAATACACGACGTTTCGGCAAGATATAGGCCTACTTGCCTTTATCAAGAAAAATAGCTTTTTGTATGTACAGAATATACAGTAAAAAGGGCAAGATGTTACTCTGTTAAGAGTTAGAAACAAACTGCAACGATGATAGGGCAAATACAAAAGAACTACAAATAGTAAAAGGTGGGAGAGATTAAAAAGCTGACTTATACTGTACTGATATACGGTAGTCGTAGTAATATACAATGAATTGAATGGATATTGACTATATTCCCTGTGGAAAGCTGGATAAGCTATCAAACAAAAGGATTTACTAGATCTGAGGTGTTGTCTCAGACAACGAATATTATTCGCGCATTGAAGCTTGCTATTGACATGAATTTGCCCTTCATTTTGTTTTAGCTGGGCTACATGTAGTACATGAAAATAGGTCCGTGGAAAAAAATTAGCTATTTTTACATTGATTATTAAATATGAACGTTCCTTCGCCCCAGAAAATTTTGGAAACTAATAATAAGTGTTTTAACCCTACCATATACCCCAAAATACCACGACTGGGCACGTTGGTACCACCCGGCGTGGAAGTTTTTTGATGAAAAAATGGACCCAGCCCATATAGTTTGTGCAAACTAGCCTTGACAGCCGTGGTGAAGTGTGGAATTGGTCGCCTCTGGTGCGAGAGGTCCCTGGATCAAATCTCGGGGGGATCGGGGTTATTTGGGTCGATTTTCAGCGTTGAAGAAAAAATTCTGAATAAAGTGGGTAGAGTTAGGGTTAAAGTTAAACCTTTTCATGCTTTTTGACCGCCGCCCCCCCCCCCCCCCCCCCCCCCCTGTGCAGAGTATCAACACTTTTTGCCCCCCCACCATAATTATCCAGCCCAGTGGTGTAGCTGGGATTTTTTTCAGGGGGGGGGCAAGATTTCTGAAATTTTCGTAAAAGGTTGCCCCAATTTTTTTCCCAGTCACCAACTCGTGAATTTCACGTAAGTGTGTGTGGGGGGGGGCGGGGGGGGGGGGGGGGGGGGGGGGGGGGGGGTTGAGGTTCAAAAACATTCGCAGTCAAAAAAATATCGCACAGTACATGTTACTACATGTACTATTTTGCCTAATATTTGACTATTTGGGCTGAATATACCCACACATAACCGCCCGCCATCTCGGTCTTTTATCATTATTTTCCTATTTTATTTTTTTTCCTCCTTTTTATTTTTTTAGAGGGGCTGGGGGGCGGGGGCACAAATGGGGTTTTTCCGTCAGGGGGGGCATTTGCCCCCCCTGCCCCCCCCCCCCCCCCCCCCGAGCTACGCCACTGATCCAGCCCCCCCCCCCCCACCAAAGTATTTATGAACACTCCCTTAATTAAGTGTTTAGAGGGATAATTGAGCTTTCAATCATTTGCATATCTGCTATGCTTATAAATAACAGGCTGTTAACAGTGCTCAGTTAATTTAGAAAACCAATAACAAATGTTAACGAAAATGTGTATATTCCATCTTTTTTGGGTGCCCAAATTAAAAAATGTGACCATTAAAGGCATATTATGTGATCTTTTCCAGAGAGCGCCCTCTATTCATGATTTTTTTTAGAAAGTAGATTTTCTTGCAGATTTACATTTCCGATCATAAATCATACATACATTCCAAGTTACAGAGCGATACGATTCCTAATTACCTAAAAATCATGGTTTTAGAGTGAATTTAGAGTGAAAAATATAAACTGTCGGGATTCTGACAGTTTATTTCCACTCTAAAACCATGATTTTGAAGTAATTAAGAATCGTATCGCCCTGGAACTTGGAATGTATGTATGATTTATGATCAGAAATGTAAATCTGCAAGAAAATCTGCTTTCTATTTTTTTTCGATGTTGAGGGCGTTCCCTGGAAAGATCACATAATATACCTATAATTACTCATAGTATTTAATATACTTTTATAGTAAGTAAGCTTAAGCTTATGCTATGACTGTCACATTCATGACATTACATAGGCCTATTACACTACACTGTCATGCTGTCATCTGTACAGTACATACATGTTATTGTTGTTGTGTTGGTCATTTTAATTGGTCTTTAAACTAAAACTCACCGATTATTAATACGTAGTGAACCTATTAATGGTATGGTCAGCTTACATGCAACTGTAGTATACTGATTTCGATGACAAATACCACTGCTATATTTTTGGATAACGGTAAGAAGTCGTATCTGTTGAATACGCAGTGCCATTTATTTAGTTCGCGAATGACTGACTTGCGACTATTCCAAATTTTGCAACATTTTGTTGAACGGTTGAACAGCTGATCTGACAGGAAGAAGAATCTTGCCTTGTTTACAACCGAAACTACTTTACGGAGTAAAGCGCATCAATCTACCAAATCTATCAAATTGTGTAAACTCGCCAAGATTCGTCTCTCTGCGCTGATCTGATCCGTGATCGTGCCACACGGTGGCGGTCAAGAGATCAAACTATTATATATAACTTCTTGAATAAACCAATACGGAGGCAAATTAGTAGGCCTACTCCTTTTCTTTTCATCTCCTCATCTGCACTTCCTTGACACAATCTAGGCTTATGTTGCTTCATTTATAGAGAGTGTTTTACGTTTTAAAAAAATGAAGGCGTTTATTTTAGTGCAATGTGATCATGTTGATCGCCCTTTTTTGATAAACTTTGCGAACCTTGAACCTTGAGGCGGCGGGGGAGGATGCATCTTTAAATTGTTTTTATTTCATGGTTCTGAGGGGTTGGTAACGGTAATTCGTTGGTAACCACACAACTTGCTTAAAATGCTATAAAAAAGAGGTAAAGCTGTTACTAATCCCAACGACTCTGAACACCCGAAACCCGAACAAAAAAGTTATGAATGAAATAAAAGAAGTCTAAAATAAGAAAACCAAAAAACTGGGAAGCTAAACATGTTATTTTTTTATTTGGCCTAATCCATTATATCCATATATTTGTAATTGTAATAAAGGGTTCAATCCCCCCTTAAAATTAGGACACGCTTGTTGCATAACTCCACACATTTGTACGTTTTGAGAAATCGTTGTAAACGTTTATGAAAACGTAAAACGTTTGGTTTCCTATAATACTAGGCCTATACAGTTTTCCCTTTTCAATATCGTGCTCACTTATTCTAATTAAAACCAGGGTCCAAAACAATCACATTTCCTCAAAATGATGTTTTCAGAAAAAGTGGCAGGCTTTTTAAAATCTTAGGCAAGAAAGTTACAAAAATCAGTGTCTCCAGTGCACGTTTTAAAATGCATTGTCTTCGCCCCATTTTCATTTATGGGCTAGATAGAGACGTCAATTTAAAAGATTGATTGGACCTATATTATTGACATGATTAAATGAAAGATTGATATCTTGGCTACTACGACCATGCAGTCAATACCCTAGGCCTAGTGATTTTAAAGGGTATACAGTGTCTTATGGTGCACTTGCCCCACCCCTGGGGCAGGTTCGTCCATAGGCCGGGGCGAGTTCGCCATGGACTCATTATAGGCTAATAAAGTAAGTAGTAGTTATCAATTAGATATCACATTTGTTATGCAAAGTGATTTTCTTCCAAAATAACATTTAGGGAGTCCAACATTTAAGGGTGGGGTCATTTTTGCGGAATATAGGGCCTACAGTGGTTTAGAATTTTAAAATGATAATAAATACCACATTTTAAAATTACCTCCTAATTTTAGTGCTATGCTACAGGAGGTGAATTACCGTGATGCAATTGATTAATTTTACAATACGACCTTAGATGACATTTAAACTTATTAACATAATTATGCCGGGTCCCAGGTTACAACTGTATACCCAAGTGAGTTCCAATCGGACTTCAACTTATTGGTTAAAGACTGAGAGTTATTTTTAGAGTTACAGTTAATTGAATAAGTCGTTGCATTAAGGAGTTATAGCTAATTCAATTTTTGACTAAAATATGTAAATTATATAATTATCACAAATTACACAAATGCAAATGAGATTAGCTTACAACAAGTGCATGCAGCCGATCATGTCCCACCATACTAGCTGACTTGGAAGATCACTCATTGTATTCAAGATTAAGAACATTCTTTCCGAATACAAATTAGCACATTAGCATAATAACAACTATACAAATAAGCCCTAACATTGATCAATAATAAATCTAGACATGTCTAACCATCCTAGTTTGGTATAGAGGTTAAACAGTCTATTATTTGAAGAGTTATATAATTGAATAAGTTGTCGCCAGTCGAGTTGCTAGTTCTACATTTTGACTAAAATATGCAAATGAGCTAATTATAATATTTACACAAATGCAAATGAGATCTAGCTTGGACCAGTGTATTATTCATTGCTTTCAAGATTAAGAGCCAAATCAAAGATTTGACCAAAGTATGCAAATTAGCACATTAGAATAATTACAACCATACAATTAAGCCCTAACATTGATCAATAATAAATGTGGTCATGTCAAACCATCTTAGTTTGGAAGAGGTTAAGTCGGCCTATATAGTTGAAGAGTTATATTTAATTGAATTTGTTATAATATTATAAACCTGGTTTATCAAAATACAGAGTTATAGCTAATTCAACATTTTCAACATTAAAACCTAATCGTGGCAATCTTGAACATATAAACAAAATGTATTCTGATAACCAAATGTCATAGTATATTATGTGATCTTTCCAGGGTACGCCCTCAACATCGAAAAAAAAATAGAAAGCAGATTTTCTTGCAGATTTACATTTCTGATCATAAATCATCCATACATTCCAAGTTACAGGGCGATACGATTCTTAATTACTTCAAAATCATGGTTTTAGAGTGAAAATAAACTGTCAGAATCCTGACACTTTATATTTTTCACTCTAAATTCACTCTAAAACCATGATTTTGAGGTAATTAGGAATCGTATCGCTCTGTAACTTGGAATGTATGTATGATTTATGATCGGAAATGTAAATCTGCAAGAAAATCTACTTTCTAAAAAAAATAATGAATAGAGGGCGCTCTCTGGAAAAGATCACATAATATGCCTTTAAGATTCATTGTGAATTGAAATACAAAATGTGATGTTTTGAAGAACTTATAACATTTGTTTTTCAATTCATGTTAAATCTAAACACATATAGATGGTGTGACCGGTGACGTCATGTATTTACAAATGGGACACCCTCTCTTGATTCCTTCCGGGCAGAATATACAGTAAAGTTAATGAAGACAACATGAAATTTCTTTCTAATGAATTGTAAAACTCATTTATTTTTAATTCTTTTTGTGAAATTCGATAGCTTATAGCATTCCTAAGCAAGTTTAAAGACAGTTTTGATAACAATTTGCTGTAACACCACAATCTAGTTAGAAAACCTGATCTGGCCTATGTAAACTATAGGAATCTTGCCCGGTTAGTTTTGTCTCAAATCAACAGAGGGCGTCATAAATGTAAACAACGGTCACCTCATCTATACCATGAACTTTTTTTTTTAATATCATAATACATTGTTTATATGTCCAAGAATGTCCCCATTATATTTAAATTGGCACGTTTCTTCTGAAATGCCAACAATATAGCGATATAAATGCATAATCATTTTAGAAATCTGTCTGTATGTCGGTAGCATCCCATGCTGAAGTGTGTCCAAGTTATTTAAAAAGGGAAATAAACGTGTGGATAATACTGAATTCAAATAGCGCGCTCACTCAAATAATGAGTAATACACTTCCAAGTTTAATAGCTTGTATTGTAGGAAATGATCGGCTACACCATTGGTTCAAGTTCGATCTCATTTGCATTTGTGTAAATATGATAATTAGCTCATTGGCATTTGATTTACAAGTACTTCAACCTATGTATCTAACACCAAACTCTGGTGTTGATTAATCAATGGTGTTGATTAATCAATGGTGTTGATTAATCAATGGTGTTGATTAATCAATGGTGTTGATTAATCAATGGTGTTGATTAATCAATGGTGTTGATTAATCAATGGTGTTGATTAATCAATGGTGTTGATTAATCAATGGTGTTGATTAATCAATGGTGTTGATTAATCAATGGTGTTGATTAATCAATGGTGTTGATTAATCAATGGTGTTGATTAATCAATGGTGTTGATTAATCAATGGTGTTGATTAATCAATGGTGTTGATTAATCAATGGTGTTGATTAATCAATGGTGTTGATTAATCAATGGTGTTGATTAATCAATGGTGTTGATTAATCAATGGTGTTGATTAATCAATGGTGTTGATTAATCAATGGTGTTGATTAATCAATGGTGTTGATTAATCAATGGTGTTGATTAATCAATGGTGTTGATTAATCAATGGTGTTGATTAATCAATGGTGTTGATTAATCAATGGTGTTGATGAATCAATGGTGTTGATTTGGCAACACTGGAGTCTGGTGTTAATCAACACCCAAGGGATTGAACCGGCGTATTAACTCGAAGAGAGATAAGATTAACACCCTACAGTGTTACTGCTTTACACCACCTCAGTGTCAAAAGTTAACACCACAAGTGGTGTTATTATATTTTAACACCAGAGGGTAAATTAACACTGTAGAGATTGGACTGGTATTAACTCCAGACGTGTGTTAAAAACAACACCCATGGTGTTATTTGAACACCCTAGTTTTTGCAGTGCATGCAGACACAGCAGAAGCTTTTCAATCATTCAAATGTATTAAATTTGGCGCAAACAATCTAACGCGCAAACGCTTACTGCCGGCAAGTCAAAGCACATATTTTAATTTAATAATTTTCTCGACATAAATCGTTAGAATGCTCATCAACTTACCGGAATTTATCCATCATTGGACATGTCATAGCATGATTATGTATTTATTCCAACAAAATATTCAATTATATATGCCTTGCCATCAATGATGCAGCCCGAGTCGAATTGCACTAGCAGAATCGAATTGCTACATGTATGTTGAAATTAAAGGATTAGTACCACCATGCATGCACATGTATCGTACGTTGTTTTTTATGATTGACAATAAAAATTATATATAATAAATTGATTATTTATTCATGAAATATATATAAAAATATGTTCAATTGGCAAAGATTAATATACGGCAGTCATATTTAAGTTATGTCTGGGCTTATCAAACTGTGAATTTATTGGTTGAGTTTATATTTGCAATCATGGAAATAGTCATTTGCTACCGCAGTAAAATTATATAGCTACCACTAACACGGAGGTGGCATAGTTAGATTTTTAAGGGGGGAATATAGTGGGCAAACCATTGACTCTCATACAATGTAGGGGAAAGGTGTTTTTTTTTTATCTGCGGGTGGGAGATCCATAGAAGTAGGGGGAGGGGAGTTCCAAAGGAGGAGGAAGATGTCGGACAAGCAAATCACCTACACTGGTTACGCCAAAATTAAATAATTAAAGAACACAGACGTTTCAAACAAATAGTAGGGCTACATTATTTAGCTGCTTTATTTATGCAAATTTCTTCAACTAATAATATTGCAAACATTTATAATATAAATATTACTATATAAAATATCCCTTGTAAGTTTTATATGTCACATAATATGTACATCTATTCGACACCAACATCCTCTATCTCAAATTGCAGTAGCAAATGCTGCAACTGCGGCAACCTTGAGCTTATACAAGAGAAGTTGATGTCAACTTCAGCCAGCATGCTTATTATAGGCTTTTTAAGCCTGGCCTGAGCATTTTGCTTAAGCATGGTCCCTTCAGGACCCAAGCGTGTGTCCGTATGGACCGACCGTGTAAACAAACAAACAATCAAACAAACTAATTAAACAAGCCGGTTGTTTAAACTGAGTTGTTTAACAACTGTTTAAATATTCAAACAAGTCCGTTAACATGTTTACCGGAGTTGTTTAAATATTTCAACAATTCAGTTTGAACAACCAACCGGGTTGTTAAAAATGGGTGAACTGAACAACCATGTTGCTTAAAGTTTTAAACAAGTTTTTTAAACAGCGTTGTTAACAGTGTACACATTTGGATATGAGCAATGAAGTTTGACACCAAATACAACCTCAATGCTTCATTCATATACTGTACCTTTGTGCAGTGATGTCAGACAGTATTTTATTAATCAATGCACACAAGCGAATGTCGATGTGTCATGTGTGAATAATGGCACGACCCTGCAGGGGGAGTGCTATTGTGAGCATATCAACATTTGCGCAAATGCATGATTGTTCTAATTTTTCGAGAAACAAAACATATGCATGTATTGACCTTATTCATACACGACACTATACAAATCAAAAATCGCAATTTGAGCATAATTTTGATCTATGTAATAACAAATAAAAACATGTCAACAAGTTTGCTAATTTTAAAATTGGCAAACCCGAGATGCCTGAACTAATCAAAACAAAGCGTGTGGTGCCCGCATTGAATGACATACACGGAGTGCATTAGACACTTTCAATGTATTTTAGTTTCTTGTTTTCTGATTGGTTCAACACTACTAAGAGTGTATGAATGAATAACAATATACTGCATTAGGTGTCACCATGCTTGAATAAACTTTGACATCACTCTGCACAGAGGTACAGGTACTGTATACTACATGCATGACGAATAATTTGGTTAAAGTAATCATCCAAATAATTATGCTAAAACCGTAGTTGTTGAAAGGGGAGGGGCGTGAGGGGGACAAAGTATGAATTTGTAACCCAACAAACTGCCACAACCCCCCCCCCCCCCCCACCCCACCGGATTCAATCCCGGACCATCCGCACACCACTGAGCTAAGCTCTGATTTCGTACCCACATATAAGCTCGGACAATGACGTCATCGAATCAATGCCCTATGCGGGTAGAGATATTATTTGGCCGTAGTGAATCATAGTGCTCAGATGAGTTAGGGTTAATGGGTCAATTATTTGGAAACCCAAGAGATGGGCCAACATTGGATAAACATGGCTACATATTTCAGCAAAATGAGAGATATCTGATTTTCAAAAAACAGCTATCAAATTAGTCTCACAATCTCATTTGTGAGAGTCAAACTGATTCATATACTGTGGAATGAAACTGATAAAAAATGGAAAATTGCCACCTTTTACAAATGAAAACAATACATGCAAGGATTGTAAGTTTTAGGTAACCAGGGGTGCCCGACTGTGAACTTACAGCCCAACAAGTAATCTTTAGATTTTGAAAATAAAAGCTAATACTCTTGCATTAGTGTCACTTTTATTTCTCTGAATTGCCTCAAGTTTTAATTAAAACCAAATAGTGGTTGTCTTGCTTAACGTGCCAAGGGCTTTGTTTTTGATAGAAAACACAAGGTAGCGCCGGACACATGGTCCAACAAAATTATATTCTTGTTTTCCTAGCAGAAGGGCCAAATTGTTACTCAGAAGTGCCGTTTGAACATTCGTTGGACAATACAAATTAACCTGTACATACAGTTAAGCCCACAATTATTCATACCCCTTGAAAAATATGTGGTTTTTGTGTTTTTCTCATATCTATACCAGCTGGAGTGGTGGAACTTTTGCTTTACACTAAAGACAATTAGTTTGCAAGTACAAATCGATATATTTGGGCACAACATTTTTTGCATAACAATAGAATTGAACAAGAATTGTGTTTTTATGCCTGTCCAAAATTATTCATACCCCATACCAAGTCTCAGGATTGAGGCCACATTTTGTGATAATACACATGTTTTTGACATTCCAAACATTTTTTATATTGTGTGATAGGCTTTTATATTGTTATGCAATTATTCTATACAACGTGGATGCATTACAAATGTGTCCTATGGAATGTACAGTGAGGGATATTATAGGACAACACTCTAGCTCTTTGACAACATGGCGAAGGGGATCAAATAACTAAGTGAGGACCTTTTTTTGTGCATTGTGAATGCTCACAAAGAGGGGAAAGGCTACAAAGCTATTTCGAAGCAATTTCAAGTGCCAAATTCCACCATAAAAAGCATAATTAGGAAGAACAAGACAGTTCAAATCAGTTCAAATCAGTTAAAAACCCTGAAGAACACGGTCGGAAGCCAACAGTGTCCCCTTGTTTGACAAGAAAAGTATGGTGAAAGGCCAACAACAATCCACATATCACCGTCAATGCTCTCCTGAACAACCTTGGTGAGTCTTGGACCAAGATGTTAAGGCAGACACTCCAGCAGACATAGTACACAAGAGTTCTCCACGGACTCCAACCAAGAAAGACTCTACTCCTGAAAAGAGACAATGAGAAACTCATCTAGCATTTGCAAGAGCACTTCTGGACAAAGATTTAAGTTTTGGGTCTTCAGTGTTGGGGTTGCTTAAGATGCAAGACAAGTTTATCTGTGTCTCTTTTAAGGAGCAGAGTCTTTCTTGGTCGGCCTCCATGAAGACCTCTCATGTGCCATATATGCTGGAGGGTCTGCCATGATATCTTGGACCAATAATTGCCAGGGTTGTTCAGGAGAGCATTGATGGTGATCTGTGGATTGTTGTTGGCCTTTCGCAATACTTTTCTTGACAAACAAGGGGACACCGCTGGCTTCCGACTGTGCATCCTTCAATGTTTTTTTAGTGAGTTGAACGTCTTGATCTTCCTAGTTATGCTTTGTATGGTGGATTCTTGCACTTGGAATTGTTTCGAAATAGCTCTGTATCCTTTCCCCTCTTTGTGAGCATTCACAATATGCACAAAAAAGTTATTTGATCTTCTTCGCCATGCTGTCAAAGAGCTAGGACACATTTGTAATGCATCCACATTGTATGCACACATCATTGGATAATTACATAACAATATAAAAGCCTATCACACAATATAAAGAATGTTTGGAATGTCAAAAACATGTGTATTATCACAAAAAGTGGCCTCAATCCTTAGACTTGGTAGGGGGTATGAATAATTTTGGACAGGCAGAAAAACAAAATTCTTGTTCAATTCTATTGTTATGCAAAAAATGTTGAGCCCAAAGATATTGATTTGTACTTGCAAACTAATTGTCTTTAGTTTAAAGCAAAAGTTCCACCACTCCAGCTGGTATAGATATGAGAAAAACGCAAAAAACTCATATTTTCCAAGGGGTATGAATAATTGTGGGCATAACTGTACATGTACTATCATCGATTTTAATTTAAAGACCACTTATCCTAACTGCAGCAATGTCTTATTCTTAAAGAAAGTGTTCAGCAAGCACAACATTGTGCATTATATGTTAGTAATATAATTATCAAGCCCTAATCGCGAAGTTATATAGAACAAAACATCATCATAAAAATGAATAAAAAACTGCCATCTCTCAACATGCCATTTTTAAAATTCGCGGTGATCGAAAGTCCCGAGATCAATGACGTCATGGTTATTGGTGCTCAAATTTACGCAAGTGCACTATGACCTCATTGATGCCGGGACTTTCGATTGCCGCGAAGTTTAAAAATGGCATGTTGAAAGATGGCAGTGTTTATTCGGTTTTTAAGATAAGTATGAAGTTTTGTTCTATATTACTACGTGATTTGGGCGCGATAATTCTTTTTCAAACATATAATGCGCAATGTTTTGCTTGCCGGACACCTTCTTTAATGATGTAACTTAATACTTGCACTCGTTTTCAATGCATGTTGGCAATATTTAGGTGTTACATATTTCATGGACAGGAATTATTACGATAGAATTTAACACATTTTGTGTAGCACTAGCATGTGGATAGCAGGATGTTCATTCTCCGTGGGCCCCAAAATATTTACCAACATCAAAATTCTTACCGGCCAGCCGGGCATTTATTTTTGAAAAGTTACACGCCTGATGCAAAATTTACCTGCCTCGGGCATGCGGCATGTACTATGTACATCCCTGGACCTAACATGAGTGGATGAGGCACAATGCGGCAGTAGCTAATTTGATTTAAGAGCAAAAATGTGGGACAAGATCATACATAATACTGTAAAAGCTGAAATTTTCGCGGTGGTTTTATTTTCATGTTTTTCGCGCAAACGATTTTTCCGCGAAAATTATAACAAGATTACACCATTTTTGTAAAAGGAAAAGGCTGCCCCAAATGTTTTTGCAGTCAGCTCAGAAAATTTGAGAGCGGGGGGGGGGGGGGGGGGGGGGGGGGGGGGTAGGGAATATTTCACACAAAAGGCTCTCGAAAAATGGTCCATGTAAGTTCTCATAATGCCTTTACACATACTACATCCGGAGAATGAATGTGGCGGGGGCACAATTATAGGGCTTGGGGGCAGGGCACAAAGGGCGTTTTAAGGGTTTTTTAAGAATTATGATCCATCAGGGGGCTAGCAGCTAGCTACGCCACTGTATATGAATCATGATCTTCTGAAATAAATTCTCACCTCAATTATTTTTGTTAACTAATACCGTATTATCCCTATTAAGCGCCCAGGACCTTATAAGCGCCCACCCCTGTTTTTCTCAATGACTACCAACAAATAATCCCTTATAAGCACCCACCTTTTCAAATGGTCAGCATCCTCAAATGACCAATTGTACATATTTCATTTAGTACATGAAATGGTCAGCCTCCCCAAATGACCAATTGTACATTTTCGTTAGTACGTCAAGTAGTCAGCCTTCTCAAATTACCACTTGTACATTGTATTTAGCACATCAAATGGTCAGCATCTTCAAATGACCATCAAATGGTCAGCATCTTCAAATGACCACTTGTACATTTTATTTAGTATGATAAATGAGTTTAAAAAAGGTAACATAATAAGCGCCCACCCAAAATGACTTTGCTAACCGCCCTGGGCGCGTAATAGGGATAATACGGTATCTGTTTTTGTATGATATAATGATTGTACATCTACACATGGATACACACACACCCCATACAAAAAGCACCAAATACAAATGGCATAGGTTTGACATTGAACATTTGGATACACTAATACAAGTATCTACATAATATGGTTCTTAACTTAAAGGGCTTCGTATACAATGAATAAAAATATTTTGAAAAGTTGTAAGTTGTCTTTCTATTATTAAATATCTTCTTGCATGATCAAAATGTTGAATTTATTGTAGAAAAACTAAAAATACAGATTATTTAGACACTAAAATATGATTTATCTTTTAGGCTCAGATCACATTTACAGAGTATCTCAGAAAAAATCTTTTGGGAACTGTTAATATATGAGTATGTATATAAAACCGAGCAGCATAAATTCATATTACAATTTTCTTATTAGGCAAAAAAAAAAAAATTGACTTGCCCTTTCTGACTGACCCATTTTTTTTCAAAGTAAAAAAATAAATTAAATAAATTAAAGTAGCACAACAATAAAGAAAGATGAAAACGTATTTTTGAGTAGTATCTGCCTGTTTAAAAAAAAAAAAAAAAAAAAAAAAAATCTAAAAATCAAAAAAGAAAGAAATTAAACATGTTTTTGTGTGGATGTAGTATCTCCCTGTTTAAACTTTTAAAAATCAAAAATCAACACAAAAAAAACAAACAAAAATCTGACCGTCCGACCCACACTCTGGCCCTGAAAGAGCAAGTCGATTTTTTTTTTGTGCCTTAAATTGACATATTAGTTGTTCCTGTTCCCTTGCGGTTTGGTTTGAGTATGGAAACACAAGCATATGCAGCAGTCTCTCTTAAATGCAGAGTTACAAAATGCTACCATTGCTTACAAAAAAAAGCTTACATGTCCATGTAAATAGTGGCAAAAATTATAGCCAGATACGTGTCGCTTATGCCTCAGGTACTTCTTAAAGAGTGTACTAAAACAGTCTATATTAAAATAACTGCCTGGAGTTTTTCCCTTTCTTTTTTCAATTTTCTCCAAAGTAGACCCAAACCACAAGGTCGTAACCTTCAATTATATGTTCGATTGACTTTGATCTAGGGCTCTGTTTAAAAAGTTTGATATTCACTTCTTGGGCGAAGAAAAACAACAACCCTTACGGGCGGACGGAACCTGTCAAGTAGGGTCGGTCGGTCGGTCGGTCGGTCTGGCTTTTTTTTTTTTTAATTTTTTTCCCCTTAAAATGTCACCAAATCTGCAAAAATCGGGATATTTTGTAAACATTTGTGAACAAAAAATTGTGACAGATTTTCTGCCAAAAAACGGCTGATTTAACATGATTTGAGAAAAAATATATCTAAAAACAGGGTTTTTTCTGTCGCCTTATGTGAATCATGTTATTCTATCTTATAGCACTATTATGAATTTCAGTTAAAATATATGGCACATATTGCACCGGATAAAATATATATATAGGGCGAGTCACATAAAAAGACTCAATTGGAACCAAATACTCATTTGAATATTGAAATTCTGTCATCAGGAAACAAAATGCATTCATGCCTCCTGATTTAATAGTAGGCTAAACCTTTACAGCTACAGTATTGCAAAATGATGTACTGTTTAAATATAAACATCTTTTTGGCTTATCTATTTGAGTTATTTAGTATAACCTCATTAACCCTAACCAGTCAGGCTATGTTTTTGTGTGGAAACCAGGGGCAAAGTATGATTTTTTTACCCAGCAAATCCCCGCAAAACCCCCGGGATTCGACCCACGGACCCTTCCATCGCCCCTATAACCAACGATTTTGTACCCACATCAGCTCGGACGATGACGTCATCCAATCAATGCTGTAGTACGATCGTGGACATTGTTTTTTGCCGTAGTGAATCGTAGTGTCTGGGAAGGTTATGGTTAACAGACATGGAAAATTGTGTGTTTTAACCCTAACCAGCCAGGCTTTGTTTTGTGTGGAAACCGGGGGAGGGGACAAAGTATTTTTTACCCAACAAATTGCCGCGAACCCCGGGATTTGATACCCGGACCCTGCGATCATGAATCATAGTGTCTGGGAAGGTTATGGTTAACAGGCATGGAAGATTGTGTTTTAAAACCCTAACCAGCCAGGCTAGAGGAGCGGGAAAAAGTATCGATTTTTCACCTAACAATTCCCCGCGAAACCCTCAGAATTTGACCCAAGACCCTCTGATCACCACCGTTGCCTAACCTGCCAACGCTTACCCGGGCAGGGATTTTGTACCCACATATCAACACGGACAATGACGTCATCCAATCAATGCTGTAGCATGCACTACAACATTGTTTTTTGCCGTAGTGAATCGTAGTGTCTGGGAAGGTTAGGGTTAAACACACAGTTGACAGAGTGTCTGGTATGTTTGTGTGGGGGCTTCTATTATTGCATTGTTTGTATTTAAAACTACAGCCCTACTGTACATACGAAATGCTAAACTAATATAAATTAAAATACAATTAATATGTTCATGCATGGAAGCATTTCGAGGATCAAGTACAGCAATGTTACAAATAAAATATACAAATGCAATTTCCCAAACTTTCAGGAAAGATTGCATGAGAAAACCAGACCTTGTGATGTACATTGGATCATTCTTTTACCAGAGGGGTAAGAGAAAGACAACCCTTGATGTGGTGCATCACCAATACCCCATATCATAACAAACAAGGAATGCATCAAGAAGTCACCTCCACATATCACATTCACAAGGACATTTAATTTGTCTGTAAATACAGTTCAGCGATAAAAGTCAATAAAGATAGAGATGTTGCCGAACTCATAAATTGTGCAAAGTCTAGTACCCATAAAATGAGCTATAAGTTTGAAGCTAATAATGTAAGACCATTGTTACCTTGCATTGTTGATCGATATACATGTATAAATGTTTATGCTCACAATTTGGGGCTTTAGAGTACAAATATTTTGGTTGTTTCATATTCAGGCTTTGAGAACAATAGGAGTTACATGTATATAAAAGTATGATAATTGATAAGAACCATATCAAGTTGATATGAGATGGAGTCCTAAAGCCTAATAAGGGAGCATATTATACTACCGGGTGTTTTACATATACTACTGAACATTGTTAAACTATACTACAGATACCTCTTTAAAGCATATTTCAGTAATTGCAGTTGATTATCACACATAAAGGGTTCAACAAAAGAAAGTATACCACTTTGTTTATGTCATTTTGAGTAACATTCAAGTTTTTTTTGACCAAACAGGCTAAAAAGGCATTTAGATGAATCTTTTAGGCATACTTTGATACCAAATTTTCCCCCTAACAACAAAGATAAACCATGATTAGCACCATTTAAAGAAAAATATCCCATTTTCAAAAGTCGCATTTCCAATACACAGCACGAGAAAAAAAGAACAATTGTTAACACACACAATGTCGTAAGACCCAACGCAATTTGCACTGTCCTACGATAGCCCCGTCAATCCTGGCTAATACACACACCCCGAGAGACCACAATTGGTCCTTTCATTTTTCTTCATGGTTTATCTTTGTTGTTAGGGGGCAAATTTGGTATCAAATTATGCCTAAAAGATTCATCTAAATGCCTATCTAGCCTGTTTGGTCAAAAAAAATTGAATGTTACTCAAAATGACACAAACAAAGTGGTATACTTTCTTTTGTTGAACCCTTTATGTTTCCGTAGCTGATTATCATGCATGTTTTTTCATGTGATTCATATGTGGACCAGTGTGCAATCAGATGCAAATCCTGGTATTGGCACTGAATTAATAATAATAATAATAATAATAATGATGATAATGATAACCTTAAGGGGAATAAGTACATGAGATTAACTAACAATAACATTCATTTACATAAATTAATTAATTATGCTAATTTATTCAAATATTCACAAAATGTGCATAATTTGTACGACGGGCTGTCTTTAGTCACTGTTAGAGACAGTCCGTCGTACAAATTATGCAAATTTATTGAATATTTGAATAAATTTGCATAATTAATTAGCTCATGAATTGTAATTTACTTTGTTATTTATAACGGAATAAAGCGCATTATTGTTTATGAAAGAAATAACGTTAGGGGGAAAGATTATTTTCACCCTAACGTAATAATGAGTGAATAACAATAACCTCGTTCCCCCTAAGGTACCCGTTAGTGAGATAATAATAATAATAATAATAATAATAATAATAATAATAATAATAATAAAAATAATAATAATAAAACGGTGCTTCTAAAGCGCCTCCCACCGAAGTCTCTAAGCGCTTTAACAGATAATATAACAGCACTTAATAACATTACAATATATGCAAAATACAATATGTGGATGAACATGCAAAAACATTGTAAACAGGGAAAACCAATCAACAAAAGCAATTGTGAATAAGTGTGTCTTTAGAGACGATTTGAAATGGCTAAGAGTTTTACAGTTCTTAATGTGAAGTGCGCTAATCGCTGGAATATTCTACATTTTAACTGCAAAGATGTAGATGAAAAGACCACAGACAGAAGTATATACAGGGCAACTACGGCAGAGGAATTTTACAAAATAATTTGTTAAATGAAAAAGGCCATATTTCCAATAGCTGCCATGTGATATATATCAGAGATGGTCTATGATGGTCCAATGTGAAAACTCACAATTAAACAAAAGGCAGCCATTATGATTATGGCCTTTTGACACGACCCTCAAATTGTGTCCAAAAAGGGTTGGCTGAAGGGGAACAATACTGAAATTAATCAAAAAGGATTTAGATTTCGAGAAGAGAGCACATAAGAGCAGATCTTTCATTGTAATACAAAGTAATGCAAAGACGTTCTATTGTTGTATAAATCTATGTGAATAATTTGAAGAACCTGCTATCACCAAGGGGGAGGGGTGGTAGTGGTTACCCTAGGAGACATTATTTTGAGGTGTCCACTTTGAGATGGAATCAAATCTTTCCCAAACATTCACAATTCGACTTAGTTCAATCAGTTCCAAATTGGCGAGAAATATTCGTTTTTTATCTATCCGCGTGCAAAAGTAATCCAAGCGTTTAAGCACGATGTTGACATACACACTATATTGCGCCATGTGAGTGTTTTGCG